>CM076581.1:565912199-566512199 GCA_034641835.2 Pinus albicaulis
AGAAGGTTTGCTTAAGGGAAATCAGGAGAGAGTTGGATCTTCCAGTATCACCTTCAGCCAGAGTAAGCAGCCACAAAGTTACACAGGGTACATGGCACTTATGAGTGAAGTGATGGACTCGCAGAGCATGGTTGGAAAGAACAGGTATTCAAATCAGATTTCACAGAAGAAAGTAGGGAAGTCCTCTAGTTCAGAGGGAGTAGCTGCAGTAGTAGAGAACGTGTTAGTGTTGGAGACAGATCTAGGTGGATGAGGTTATTTCAATAGCACCTTCCTCACTAAGAGGGAGTGTTGAAAATAATAGCGAGAGAAGGTCCTTCTTGACTTGTGCCTTAGTCCAGAAAGACCACAAGGTGTCTTCCTTTTGTCAAGAATGAGTTAGTAGATTCATGCATGGAGTTGGAGGGTCAGTTAACTGGATCCAAGTGTCATTTTGAATTTGGATAAGGCGAGTTGAGAGCTTCACTTTAGGTTGAGGCAAGGATTGGTTATAAACTCCAAGTCATGATTGGAGAGTGTTCAGTTCGAACTCAGTTAACCAAGTCAATCACAACTGCAGTTCCAAATTTGTAATTGTCTAATTATAATTTTTTCCAATTATAGCATGATGGAATAGCATAAATGGAGGATGAAGGCACATCCTTGATTCATTATTGTCTTGCACGGGTTTGTGTGTGACCAGAGTTCCTTGTTGTGAGTGCACATTAGAGAAGATGGTGTGCAGTATTGTAGAGAGCTTCCTTGTTGCAGTTTTTGTGCTAGGAAATAAAAGTCTAGTCTTTAGTAATAGCGAGCCTCCTGTGCTAGGAAATAGGCTGCCTATGCACAAAGAAATCGGGCCTATCTCAACTCAAGGAGGTAGGTGAGCAGAGGCTGATAATTTGCAGGTTGTGTCCAGCTAGTATAGAAAGGACAAGTGTGTTCTCTGGACCACTGTTTGCCTTTTAAGAAATCAGATTGCTTAGTGTCTATCAATAAAGAATACTACAACAAAGAAGAGGGTTTTCCCAATTGGGTTCCTTAGAAAATTATTGTGTCTCTTGTGTAATTGTGTCTTTATCTCTGTGTTTAATTCCGTTGGTTCTATTGTTGAGAAATCTGTGTCTTGGTGAAAAGAAAAGTAGTTTTCGATAGTTCATGCAAGCAACAAGAAAAATTTCAAGGAAATTCAATAAGACCTTCAATAGAACTCGACTTTCCTAGGGCACTCTTAGCACAAGAGAGGTCACATCCCTCTTGCACACAATGTGTAAGATCTCATCTTAGGCCTCCTCTATTAATTATTTTCCTTGGGTCACTTAGGAAACCTCTAGATGTAGGGTTTTAGCTTCTTGAACCTTAGAATAAATATTTCTTTTTGTTTTGGTCCTAAACCCATGTCTTGGGTCCAATACTCCACTTTTGGGTAAATCGCCCAACAAAATCCTTTTTGGTGGGTTGTTCTCTCTCGGAAATACCTTCCAAGCTGCCCACAATCGAACAAATTGGACTTTGCTGGTGTCTTTGGTGATCCTAGCTCAACATTTGGAGCTTCTTGCTCCTTATCCTCTGTCATTGAAATGGGGTCATGCAAATTCCTAAGGATGTAAAGTGTTCTTCAAACTTTACATCCTTGCCTACCACGGTCTTCCTCACACCATAATATAGACCATGTAGGCCTTTGAAGTCTCACTGTAACCCACAAATAAACCCTTCCTATTGGAGGGCTCCAACTGGAGTGTAAAAACTCTGGTAAACTTGATAAATATATATTATTAATGATGAAAGATAAGAGATGATTACAATGAGGGATCGCCTAGGCTTTAAATATAACCTCAAGGTGTCGCTTGGCGAAGAGGCATGATCTTTGATCATGCCCTTTCAGTTAATAAAACCTAATATAACTATATCTAACTAATAATTAATAAAATATTCATAACATTGCCCCTCTCTTAAAGATGCTTTGTCCTCAAAGCATACGTAATGATGGACAATGTTGACGAATGTCTGGTTTTCTCAAGCGATGAGCTCTTGCTTCCCACATTTTAAAAAGATCGTGAAGCATCTTCTCGAGCTCCATCTGTTGGTGATGTGGATAGTGAAAAGATCTGATATCGACAGAGTTGGATACTGTCTTGACTTCTATTGGATGTTTGATTTTCCTATTGGAAGGCACCTTTATGGGTAGATCTTGGAATAATTTTTCATGTTTCCCAACTATCCCTTGTTCTTCTGGTGATTTTTTGTGATTCCTTTTTAGATTTAGGGGTAAGTTACCAACAATTATCGTTTGATGCAACTTCTTCTCATCATCAAACGCTTCCTTCTTAACAACCATATGTGCTTCATCACCGAAGGCCTCAACAGCTTCTGCTGTTATATCAGTGGCTTCGGATGTGTTTGTCGCTTCACATGTTTCGTTCAAGTCTGGGGATGGAACACTTTGTTGTTTACAAACATCTGTATCTTCATGGTGATGTGGGGAATCAACTTTTTCCTGATGCTCTTCTGAGTTCCCTGAATCTGCGAAATTGTTTTGTTGATTTTGTTCCCTGTTAGGAGATATTGGGGATTGTGTCGGACTTAACTTATCTATTTTATCATTTAGCTTACTGAAGAGTTCTGTCATATTGTTCATGATCGCATTAAATTTTTGCAATATTTTGTCCTCCTTGTCCTTAGCCTCCATTTGTTTTAGCCATATTTGCCTTTTTATCTGATCAATCGTCATCATTGATAAAGACATACTGAACAGGCATGAGGTGGAGAATACTTTTCTGCAGTTTTTTCTTCTTTTCTTTAAAATTAATTAATTAATATTTAATTAATTAATTAAATAATTATTATTATTATTATTTTAAATTAATTAATCAATATTGAATTAATTAATTAAAATTTTTGTTTTTATAGCCTCAAGGTGTCCCTTGGCGAAGAGGCATGGTCTTTGATCATGCCCTTTCAGTTAATAAAACCTAATATAACTATATCTAACTAATAATTAATAAAATATTCATAACACCAACTAGGTCTTGTTTTATATAGGTACATGGATATAAACTGGGCAACCAAGGATGCAAAAATAACTCACCTTTGGCTTTACACCAATAAATGCTTCCTTTGGTGTCTTGTCCTCCAAGATCTCGTGAGAACTCCTATTCTGGATATAGATTTCCATGTTGCATGCTTTTGCACAAAGAAACATTGGCAAGTCCCAGTCATGAATCATGGCTTTTGCTTTGCAACCCCATTCTACTATGGGTTGTATGGAACTGTCAGCTCGCTCTTGATTCCTACCGCATTGTAGAAATCCTTGGAGTCATCAGAGATATACTCACCCCCATTGTCTGATCTCAAAGCCTTGATCTCCTTCCTTGTCTGGTTCTCAACAAGATCTTTGAACTTTTGAAACCTGCTAAAGACTTCATCTTTTGTCTTGACTCTTTACAGAGTAGATCCATGTATTGCGAGAGAAGTCATCAATGAAGAAAACATAGTATGTGCTCCTTGTGATTGATGCTACTGACATCAGTCCACATACATTTGAATGCACTAGGAAATCCCCTTATATATGTGCTCATTACCAGGGAAAACAACCTTGGCATGCTTGCCAAGTGCACACCCTTTGCATACTCTTTGCTACTCAATGCTGAACTATGGAAGAATTTTGACTATCTCCCTCAGAAAAGGAAACACTCTGAAATGTGGGTGCCCCATCCTCTTGTGATATAACTCGCACAAGTTGTCTGTGTTATGAACTAGGGCTCAAATAGGTTCACCCTGTAACCTATACAAGTTGTCTTCCCTAACCCCTATCATGTATGCTGCTTCTAGGTTAGATTCCTTTGGCTTGATAAGGACCTATTGGTTCTTGAACTCTACTACATGACCCTCACCCTCTTATTGAAAGCAAATTTTTCTTGAGATGTAGAACAAACAAGACATCATCAAAGTCTAAAGAATTTCCTGACTAGAACTGGAAGGGAGTGGTACCAACTCTTGCTACAGGTAGCTTGACATTATCACGAATTCAACCTGGACTCTCGAGTCTTGCTTTGTTAAACTTGAAAATAATCCTTGTGTTGATGTCATTTGCCTAGATGATCCATTGTCCACGTGCCAAGTATTCTTTGGAACAATGCTGGTAGAGAGGCAAGATATCATTGAGAATTCTTTTTCAAACATCACAACAAACTCATTCATTTGAGTTTTTGCAGAGGCTGCTACTTGCTTCTACTATTTCTTCCCCTATCCCTTTTTCTCCAGACACTATGATGCATAATGGATGAACATATGAAAAATGAAGCATCAGATTTTACTCAAGTACTTCGTCCCTGGTTGTGAGGATGACTCCTCACTCTTTCCGTTATCTTTGTTGTGTCCTTTACGTCTGCCTTTCTTGGTTTGCCCAATTAGGGTTTAGTAGTTGTCACCACCCTTCTTGCTGGGCTTGGACTCCATTTGAGTTTCCTCCTAGATATAGTCATCCCACAATATCTCGAAGTTAGAAAGGTTTTCCTGTGCACAAATATATTTGACAAATGGTTCCCATGAAGTTGGGAATCCATGTAGTGCCATGTTCTCCAACTCTGCGTCTATTGCTCTTTAACTGCTACGAGTTGATCACAGACCTGTGTGATTTTCATCAGGTAACTAGTAACGATGTCTGATATGGTCATCTCTACATGTTTGAGTTTGTTCTGTATTATCATCTTCTTGTTAATGTTCTTGCTTTGGTAGAGCCTAGCCAGGGCATTGAACATATCCTTTGTTGTTGTCTTCTCAGATATGTGAGGAATTAGGTGATCCTTCACAACATCCAAGATCATTGGCTTGGTCTTCACTTCCTTTTTATTATCTTCAACCAATTGTTGCGGATCTATCGGTAGAAGCACAACATCCTTGACGACATCCCAAAGATCATTCACTTCCAATGGCAATATCACCAAGTTGGAGGCATTATCCAATCTGTCCTAAAATCAGAGGCTCATTGATGCCATCTCCTATATCTGTTGCACAAACTCCCAAATATGAAAATAAAACAAAAAAGAAATGCCTTGAAAGAGTGCTTAGACCTTCAATAAAAAATAATGAAACTCTCCAACTGATGGTCCTTGGTTTCGGCAATTGATCTACTGCTGTAAACCCTCTAAGGATCTCAATTAGAGATCTTGCTCTAGTACCATGTAAATTTTTTAGGCCGTAGATGACTACTGCCCTATGTTTCTCTGCTTCAAAGAATTGGATCTGTACTTACTCAATCAAAGAAATAAATTTTTCTGAACATGCAACAATCACATGTATAACTAAAAATGAACAATGGAAGCATAAACATGAGACATCCATAATTACATCCTCCAATCAACTTTTTGTTTAAATATTCCAAGTTTATAGGGAAACCTCAACAAGCTGTCAAACTTATACAAAAAAATCAGATCTGCACTTACTGAGATAAATCTGCCTGCTGACAATTGAGAATTTGCCTGCTTTGGCTTGCTTCTCGACCTTGGCTCCCCTTTTGTGCTTTGAATCTGCTCAACTGATCTCTCTTGATCTCTTGAGTTTTCTTGGTGTACAAAAATGTGTGTATCAACTTCTCTCATCTTGTCCTATTTATGCTTTGAGAAAGATAACTAGTCTCCTCAATCCTAGCAACTAATTTTCCAAATCTTAGCACCTAATATCTCAAATCTTACCAACTAATCTTCTTAATCCTAGCAACCACATTATCTCAATAATGAGGTGTATGACTAAGATTAGAACAAATTTAACTCGATAATATTCTAGAATCTCTAGAATATTTTATTTAGATTTCTAAGACTAGAAGAATATAGGAAATTTGACTTTCACTTGTATTTATCTAAAGTGAAATTACAAAATGATTTTATTTCTCACTTTTATTGTGAGGTACTAAAGGTTGTTTCTGTTAGTTTTTGTAGCTCGAGAGGCACTTTTGCATTTGCAGTGCCAAGTATGTAAAAGTGATTGAGCATATTTCACTCTCTAGGCACTTTACTTTATTATGTGATTTTATAAAGTTGGAAAGTGTACCTTTTTAATTAATGACTAAAAAGTGACTTTTTATAAAGTGAGTGTGACTTTAAAAAGTTGGGTCATGTTGACCACTCAAGTGTCAACTACCCTATAACAGAGTGCAGTTCAGAGCAGTCATTTTTTTCAGAATGCATCACCATCATTGCACCTTCTGGTCGTCAATTGTAATCCTAATTCCAGTCTTGTGGGCCATTATGTAAAAATGATTCTAGTATGTTTATGAAGCCATGTAACACACCTAAGTAAGTTTAAGATTTTTTGCTAAAGAGTTTCACTCTAGGGAGTTTTTTTTCCTCAACTAATACTGCAAATAATTGGTTGAGTTTTTCTCCCAAGCATGTCCCAAAGCTAGGTGGAGCTCGATGGTGAAGTCTTAGGTGAGTCGTGTTACCCACCACCTATGGATGACACCCATAGGAGAAAATTTTCTCCTAGATGGTCCTCAGCCGGCAGCCAAGAGCCCCGACAGCCCCTAGATAGCTCGATTTTCCACCATCTCTGCCACATGAGCCAGCCATTATGTGCCCTCGCCCATTTGTTATGATCGTATGTTTGAAGGTGGGCTTTCCAACCCCGAAGGTATGGATTTCATTATGTAGTTGGGTATTTTTTTCTTACTTATCATGGACACTTCTGGGCATGGATTAGTGGGGGGATTCGGCAGAAAGAATGGGCTTGGTTTGTACTCTTGTCCCCTTGTCCAATTTGGTGGTTAACCTTGTATCTTAGTCCCGTGGGATCTCCTTTATTGGCTACTAGCTTTAGGAGTGCCACTACATGGGAAATATCGATTTTGGTTGCGTGGTCCCACTTCCAGACATTACATACATCACTCGCCTCCATTCATTATAGCCCCTTTTTGTATATTTCCCATCCAGGTCCACATTTGTTTATTGGGTGCACAAGGAGTTAGCCCCCCCTCCCCTTGTCCACACTTTGGGTCGGGCCTGGAACGATGCCTCGGAGGTTGATGCAGCTAAAAAGAAATTAAAAGCATAATTTGGCCACTCTCAACAGGAAATGTACTGTAAAATGCAAAAGATGGTTGGGACATACAAATTTAGCACACGGGCAAAAGCTGAGCATAAACTCTACCCCCCATCATTATGGCCATCAACCTCATTCCTAGGGCCCCCTATATGTTGAACCCTTAGTTAAACTGAGAGGGGGGGGGGGGGGGGGTGAATCAGTTTAACACATTCATGGACTTTTAAAGCTGTTCATTAAAACTTATTTACACCTTCATTTCATGTCCAACTTAATATGTGAGTAATCTTAGAATGTGAGCAGCAAGCTTTAATATAATATAGCAGTAGACTTAATATGAGAGCAGCAGGTATTAAGCAGATATATAAATAAGATCAACACATAAACATCATGCACATAGACACCAGATATAAGTGGAAACCCATAAAGGGAGAAAAACACATCTTATTATTGTTGTGATGCAAAGGCAAGTTCCAACTCCCTCTCACCACCGTTTTTCTGCAGGCACCAACCTACAGGAGGCTCCAACCTCAATTATGCAAGCTACAACTTACAAGGAAGCACCAACTCCCTTCAATTTTCTGCAGGCACCAACCTACAGGAGGCTCCAACCTCAGTCATCTACAACTGACGGCTATCAAGCTGCAACTTGATAGGGAAGCTCCAGCTTCCTCAATTTATCAAACTGAATGTTTGTTGATTTACCTCAGATATCAGCTCTGTTCTGTAGCATCTCTTTCTACTCTTCTTTTCTTAATCTTCTCTGCCTCACTCTTCTATACTCTGCATTCTCTATATTTTCTCTCTCTAACATCTTTTATGCATATCCAGTTGATATTATTTATAGAGTTCCTCACATGACTGTTTGTATTCACAAATAATTTTGAGTGAACAGTCATGACTCTTTGGCTTTTGTCTTCTCATTCCTTTTATCTGCTCATTCAGAATATATAACTGTAGGTATCAATTTAACATTACAGTGGGATATTTGTTCTCTTCCGGAGACTTTCCAATGCATCACAACAATATAAATTAAAATTATTTACATTCAATTATAAATAATAGAACTTCCAAATTTCACCATTCAAATTTCTCGCTAGTAAATGCATTTGTCTTTTTCTTTGACTGCGGTCTTGTCCCTTTCGCCTGCTTTGTTTCCTATTCACCGTCAGCAGAGTAGCTGCATATATGCTATACATTTGTAATCGTGCTTTTTATACTGCTGCTTTTATATATATATGTAATCACGATTTAATTGTAATTTAATTGTTTAACACACACAGCAAGTGTCTTGTTGATGTGGTGAGTTCCGCAAGCGGAACATACATACACCATGGCCTCTGTTTTATGGCTCGATGTGACTGCACACATCGTAATCATTTTATATTAACAATCGCCCTCCACCTTAAGCCGAGGCCCGGGGGTCCACAGACCACGCAGCACATTTCAATACTTGGCATACTTATATAAAGTTTTAACAAACAAACTGCCACTTCCACTATAACAATAAAGAATCATGTTAATACTTAACAGATTCCCTTTCGGGCCCACTTTCCACGCTTTACGATGCGATATATTTCTCCTCCAGAGGTTTCCGATTGCGATTGATCATAGTCGCAAGTTGCCTTGCTCCAATGCGATTGATACCCTCCACAGATTTCCGATTGCAATTGATCGCAATCGCAAGCTGCCTTGCTCTGATGCGATTGATACCCTGTTCACTCAATTTTTCCGATGCAATGAATCATTTGCTTTGACGCAGAACTTAAGCCTATATAAATCATAGTTTATAAGTCCATCAGGTCCGAACTTCCAATCGCAATCGCAACTCTTTGTTTATATGTTCCGCTGCACAGTTTTTCTCTGATGCAATTAGTGTATTATCCTTCAACTGCTTCTGATTGCGATTGATCGCAATCACAACTCCCAGTTGCATGTTCCGATATTCCACCTTTTTCCGATGTGATCAGTCACTATTCACCAGAACTCAAGTATATATGAATTGTAGTTTATATGCCCATCGGGTCCAGGCTTTCAATCACAATCGCAACTTCTTGTTTGCATGTTCTGCTGCTTTCTCTGATGCGATTTGAGAGGGTCCCACTAGCGAGTTAACTTTGGATTAAGTTCATAGGTTCTTTTTATATACCGCGCTACCCATAGATATACTTTTCCAATGGTTTAAGACTAACATTGCTCGTCGGGCCCACGATGCATTGCACCCTACCTTTCTATATTGCGCACCCTATAGATATTTATGGTTTGGACCTTTGTGTATAAGGCGCAATATATGTAATGCGCTGCATATATAAAAGCTTTATGTTTCAGCTTTAGTGTTTCCTCCAGCATGGGTAACGATTCCCAAAATGAGATTTATATATCTACCTGCCGCTTAAGTTAAGATTCCTGGAATTTATGTATGAAATTGCTCTGCCTCTATTGTGCTAACGGCTCTGCCTCTGCCTCCATGACTCTGCCTCTACCTCTGCAGTGATAACGGCTCTGCCTCTATTCATCTCTTCCTCTGTATTCATTTTTTTCTAGCTGGGCTCTGCCTCTGCCTTCGTTGTGCTTCTTTCTCTGTCTCTGTCGTTGCTTCTTTCACTGCTTTTGTTGTTTGACTGTTACATTTCGACAGTCTTCTTCCGCCTGTCTCCTTTGCTTCCTTTGTTCTCTTCTTTTCTACCTCCTTTGTCTGTCTTTGTCTTTGCTGCCTCCTTTGCCTGTCTCTGTCTTGGCTGCCTCCTTTTCCTATCTCCTTTGCTTCCTTTGCTTCCTTTGCTTCCTTTGTTCTCTTCTTTGCTGCCTCCTTTTTCTATCTCTGTCTTTGTTGCCTCCTTTTCCTGTCTCTGTCTTTGCTGCCTCCTTTTCCTGTCTCTGTCTTTGCTGCCTCCTTTGCCATCAATGACAACATTTCCAACAGTCTCCCCCTTTGGCATTGATCGAAATACACTTCCTCTGCTTGCCTGTTAGGATCCTTTCTCCTGTTGCTTGCTCTTCCTCCCCCTTTGACAAGAATGGCAAGGGGTTTGAATTCTTAGTGTAGCTTCTATTCTTTGGTCCTATGATTTTATCCTTTTTCAACATTTCGTGGATTTCCCCTCTCTGAAATTTTCTGACTTTGTACGCTGCTGCTCATGCTTCATGTCAGGTTCACCACTCTTCCACTGCACCACTGACCCTTTCGCCCTTTTATTGATTCTTTTATGTTGAATGTATCCTTTCCATAATCCTTTTGATCCTAAGGACCTGTTTTCATGCTTCCCTTGCTGGTTGATCTCCCCCTGAGAATGATATTTTCATTTCTATTCTCCCCCTGAAACTATGCTTTCTATTCATATCAGAGAGTAGCATCTATAGATACTACCCCTAGTCTGTCTCTCAAATATTCAAATGGTTCTCTATCAAGTGGTTTGGTAAATATATCTATTGTTTGTTCTTTTGTTGGTACATACTCTAGTTTTACTATCTTCTGAGCCACTTGTTCTCGGAGAAAATGATACTTGATTGGGATATGTTTAGTTTTTGAGTGAAGCACGAGATTTTTAGATATACTTATAGCACTTGTAGTATCACATTTGATTGAGTTAGGTTCATCAATGCTTACCTTCATGTCTTGAAGGGTTTTCTTCATCCACATGACTTGTGTACAACATGCTGTTGCTGCTATATATTATGCTTCTACTGTAGACAGAGAGATAGATGTTTGTTTCTTGCTTAACCATGCCACCAGAATTTCTCCTAGATAGAAAGCACCTCCACTTTTGCTTTTCCTGTCATCTACATAGCTGGCCCAATCTGCATCTGTGTATGATGTCAAAGTGAAGCTTTTGCCTTTAGGATACCAAAGTCCATACTGTGTTGTTCCTTGTAGGTATCTAAATATTCTTTTGACTGCAAGAAGGTGGTTTTTTTTAGGTGCTTCTTGATATCTAGCCACTAGTCCTACTGCTAGCATGATGTCTGGTCTTGATGTTGTCAGATACAACAGACTTCCTATCATGGATCTGTAGTGTTTTTTATCTATATCTGCAGACCCATCATCAGCACATAGCTTGCATCGCGTGATCATGGGAGGTGACACAGGTTTGCAGTTCTCTATTTTGAACTTTTTCAACATTTATTTTAAGTAATTTTCCTGTGAGATGAATGTGCCTATGTTCTTTTGTTGAATTTGAAGTCCTAAGTAGAAATTGAGTTCTCCAATCATGGACATCTCAAACTCTGATTTCATCTCCTCAGCAAAACCTTTTGCAAGTTCATCTCTGTTGCTTCCAAACATTATGTCATCAACATATACTACAACAATCAGGAGTTCATTTTCATGGGCTTTTATGTATAGATTGATGTCTACTCCACCTCTCTTAAAGCCTTGTTTTTGCAAATATTTATCTAGTCTTGAGTACCAAGCACGAGGAGCCTGTTTCAGTCCATAAAGAGCCTTCTTCAGTCTGCATACATAGTCTTCTTTGTCTGTTAATGAGAAGCCTTATGGTTGTTCCATGTAGACTTCTTCTTCTAAGTCTCCATTCATAAATGCAGATTTTACATCCATTTGATATACCTTGAAGTTTTGGTAGCATGCAAATGCCAGGAACATTCTGATAGCTTCCATTCTGGCTACAGGGGAAAATGTTTCATCGTAATCAAGTCCTTCAATTTGTGAGTATCCTTTGCAGACAAGTCTGGCTTTATTCCTGATTACCTGTCCTTCTTCATTCATTTTATTTTTGAATACCCATTTTGAGCCTACGACATTTTTCTCAGTGGGTCTAGGAACTAGTTCCCAGGTATTGTTCTTCTCAATTTGGTCCAATTCTTCATTCATAGCATTCACCCAATACTTTTCCTTACTGGCTTCTTCAAATCTCTTTGGCTCTATTTGTGATAACATGGCTATGTATACCTCTTCTGTCTGTTCAGTTAGCTGACTTCTAGTTTTGACCCCTACTCTCTTATCTCCAATGATCTGATCTTCAGGATGGTTCTTCTGAGTATATCTTGAGGGAGATTTAGAACTCATCTCTGTATCTTATGTTGTCTTGCTTGTTTCCTCATCATCCTGGTTTTTTTCTTCATGGTTGTATGATGGACTGCAGCACTTGTTATCTCTTGTATTGTTTGGAAGTTCTTCATCAAATCTCACGTCAATGCTTTCTACTATTTTTCGAAGAGTCTTGTTGTAGCACCTGTACCCTTTAATTTTGGAAGCATATCCTAGAAAAATCCCTTCATCTGCTCTTGCATCAAATTTCCCAAGATTTTCATCATTATTCTTTATGTAACACTTGCTTCCAAAGATTCTAAAATGTTTAATTGAAGCTGGTTTCCCATGCGATAGTTCATATGGAGTCTTATCACTGCTTGGTCTTAAGTGGGCTTTATTAAGGATATGCACTGCTATGTGTACTGCTTCTACCCAGAAGGTTTGAGGAATGTTACTCTCTTGCATCATGGCTCTGGCAATTTGTTGAACGGATCTGTTTTGTCTCTCTACTACTCCATTATGCTGAGGTGTCCCTGCAATAGTAAATTGTTGTTTTATGCCATATTCATTGCATAGATCTGTAAAGTCATAATCTGTGAATTCACCTCCTCTATCCGATCTGATGCATTTTAGCTTGCATCCTGTCTGATTCTCTGCTAATGCTTTGAATATTTTGAATTTGTCCAGACCTTCCGATTTATTCTTGAGAAATGCAACCCATGTCATTCTGGAGAAATCATCTATTATCAGCATGAAATAGGATTCTCCACTTGGTGTTTTAGTTATTGCAGGTCCACACAAATCCATGTGCACAAGTTGGAGTGGTCTTCTTGTTGATAAATCATCTTTGGCCTTGAAGGATGTGCGAGTCTGTTTGCCTAATTGACATGATTTGGATATGGTACTAGAATGCCTCTTTATTTCTGGCATGTCTCTGATAGCTTTCTTCTTGCTTAGTCTAATGATGTGATCAAAGCTAAGATGTCCCAATCTTTTATGCCATAACGATGACTCCTCAAGTTTGCTAAGATGACATGCTTCATCTTCCTCTTTCACAATGTAAACATTACTCTCTATTCGAACTCCTTTGAGCATAGTCTTACCTGTGGTGCTTGATCTAAATTCACAATCTTGTGCTCTAAAAAGAACTTCACGGACTTTGTCACACATTTGACTGACACTTAGAAAATTTGCTTTTAGCCCATCTACAAATAATACATCTTGGGCCTTTCCTCTGCCATTGTCTATGCTGACTGAGCCTTTTCCTTTTATTTTTCTTGATTTATCATTTCCAAAGGTAACATTGACATGTTTCTTTTCATCAAGAGTTATAAACTTGCTTCTGTCTCCAGTCATGTGTTTTGAGTAGCCACTATCCAAATACCACTGGCTTTTCAGGTCTTGAGCAGTTAGATCCAAGTCACATTTATTCACCTTCTTTATCCACTGGAGGCACCCTTTTTCTTGGTATATTTTGTGAGGTGATGAACTACGTCTTCTTAGAGAACATTTGGAAGGCATATGTCCAACTTGATTGCATACACAGAATTTGATCATAGTTTTTGCAGAATTGTGAGTATGAACAAAATTTCTTTGATTAATAAACCTCCTTGAGGTGTTGAACATAAATCTTTGTCCATAATTTCTACACTCAATGATTTTATGGCCAAATTCCTTACAATAAAAACAGTAACCATAGAAACTATTTTCATACCTGGTGTAAGGTTGTCTTTTCCATTTGTTTGCTTGAGGCAGTCTCTTCAATGTTTGCATATTTTGTTGGTTTGAATTACTCCTCCTTGCATGGAAATATGCAGCAATGTGTCCCAGCTTATGGCAGACATAACAGGTGGCATTCTTCATAAGAGGGAAGAATCTCCTTTGATGGCTTCCAAATTTGACATACTCAGGGGCATATGATCTTTTTTCTGTTGTCTTAGTGTTTACTACATTCTTTGTTACTGGAGGTTTCTTCTGATCTCTGTCTTCCTCATTACATGTTTCTTCTTTTGTAGGAATTTTTTGAGCTGCTTCATCATCCTTCTTTGCTTTTACAAAAAATAATCTCTCTATTTTCCTTTTCTTTTCTTTTACTTGATTCTCCTTCATAGCCTATTCCAATTTTTATCATAGGATATCTTTGAGAAACCAAAATTTCATTCAACTTACTTGAGCTTGTTGTTTGAGAAGAATTTATAGCCACTTTCCTTTGAGCATTTTCTAATTTATTCCTGAGGCGTACTACTTCTTCTTCCAACTTATCTTGTTCCTGAGTTTTCTCCTTGATTTGCTTAAGTAACATGTCCTCTATCTTCTTGGCTTCTTCAAGCTCTATCTTTAGTTGCATAAGGACTTTTGAATTCTGTTCTTCTCGTACATACTTGAGGAGAATGTCGTTTTGTTTTCTGCATTTCAGCTTGAGTCTATCAATCTCTTCCAGAGCACTTCTTAGCTCCCCGTCAAGGTCAACTTCACCTTCTTCTTCTTCTTCATCTTCTAGCAGGAGACCTTCAAGTTCTTCTATCGCCATCAATAAAAATTCAGAGGTTCCTTCTTCACTTGAAGGTTCATCTGAGTCTTCAGATGTACTATTGTCTTGTTGAGCATAGAAGGATTTTCTGCTGAACTTCTTTCCTTTTTGCCAGTTCTTTGATGTATTTTTCTCTGATTCTTGAGCCTGATTCTTTACTTTCTTGTGAGGACACTTAGCAGCATAGTGTCCAACTCTTCCACAGTTAAAGAATTTGAAAGGAATTTTACCTTTGTATTTACCTGAACCTCTATCCAGTTTCTTGACAAAATTTGCCTCTTCTTGATCTGAGCAAGAGCATCTGTCTTCGTCTTCTTCTTTCTTCTTTTTTGTTTTAAAGGCTGCCTCCCTCGTACTTGGCTTCTTCTATGGGAGCCTCATCTCGTATGCTGTTAAATTTCCAAGTAGCTAGTTCATGGTCAAGTTCTCCCAATTAGTTGTTTCTTCTATTGCAGACACCTTGGGATTAAACCTGGATGGAAGAGATCTTAGAATCTTTTGCACAATTATACTTTCTAGCATGGTTTCTCCAAGAGTTTTCATATTGTTAACAATTTCTGCAACTTTTAGCAAGAAACTATTAATGTCTTCATCATCATTCATTTTTAAGTTCTCAAACTGGGCTCTATAGACTTGAAGTTTGGCAGTCTTTACTTTCTTGTCTCCCTCATGGATGTTCTCTAAAGTATCCCACATCTCTTTCGCAGTGTCTTTGTGCATTACTTTGATAAACTCTGCTTCACACAATCCATTCAAGATGGCTTTCATGGCTTTTGCATTAGCTACAAAATCTTGTTTGGATTCTTTCTCTGAGTCAGTTGCCTTTGGGGCATATCCAAATTCCACAGCACCTCAGACTTCTATTCCTAGAGACGTTATGTATGTTCTCATCCTGATTTTCCAAAAGGCATAATTTTCACCTGTAAAGAAAGGGGCATTATTGGTTGAGCATCCTTCTTTACTAGCCATCCTGAGAACCTAGAATCTCCTTTTAGTTGTTAAACTGGTACAAATGAAGTTGGCTCTGATACCAATTGTTGAATTTTAGTTGAACTGAGAGGGGGGGGGGGGGGTGAATCATTTTAATACATTCATGGACTTTTGAAACTTTTCATTAAAACGTATTTACACCTTCATTTCATGTCCAACTTAATATGTGAGTAATCTTAGAATGTGAGAAGTAAGCATTAATATAATATAACATTAGATTTAATATGAGGGCAGCAGGTATTAAGCAGATGCTACATATCAGATCAATACATAAATATCATGCATAGAGACACCAGATATAAGTGGAAACCCATAAAGGGAGAAAACCACATCTTATTATTGTTGTGATGCAAAGGCAAGCTCCAACTCCCTCTCACCACTGTTTTTCTGCAGGCACCAACCTACAGGAGGCTCCTACCTCAATTCTGCAACCTACAACTTGCAAGGAAGCACCAACTCCCTTCAATTTTCTGCAGGCACCAACCTACAGGAGGCTCCAACCTCAGTCAGCTACAACTGACGGCTATCAAGCTACAACTTGATAGGGAAGCTCCAACTTCCTCAATTTATCAAACTAAATGTTTGTTGATTTACCTCAGATATCAGCTCTGTTATGTAGCATATCTTTCTGCTCTTCTTTTCTTAATATTCTCTGCCTCACTCTTCTATACTCTGCATTCTCTATATTTTCTCTCTCTAACATCTTTTATGCATATCCAGTTGATATTATTTATAGATTTCCTCACATGATTGTTTTTATTCACAAAGAATTTTGAGTGAACAGTCATGACTCTTTGGCTTCTGTCTTCTCATTCCTTTTATCTGTTCATTCAGAAAATATAACTGTAGGTATCAATTTAACATTACAGTGGGATATTTTTTCTCTTCCGAAGACTTGCTTGTGCATCACAACAATATAAATTAAAATTATTTACATTCAATTACAATGAGAACTCCAGCTCACTCATTCACCTCTTGGCTAGCAGCGCATTTGTCTTTTCTTTGACTGTGTCTTTGTCCCTTTCGACTCTATTTGTTTCCTTATTCACTGTCGCAAGGCAACGGCCATATGCCATACATTTGTAACTGTGCTTTTTATATCAGCGCTTTTTATATATATATGTAACTGCTGACTTCAAATCTGGGCAAATTCCAACTCTTTACACACAGCAAGTGTCTTGTTGATGTGGTGAGTTCCGCAAGCGGAACATACATACACCACGGCCTTTGTTTTATGGCCTGATGCGACTGCACACATCGCAATCGTTTTATATTAACAATCACCCTCCACCTTAAGCCGAGGCCCGGGGGTCCATAGACCACGCGGCACATTTCAATACTTGGCATACTTATATAAAGTTTTAACAAACAAACTGCCACTTCCACTATAACAATAAAGAATCATGTTAATACTTAACAGATGCCCTTTCGGGCCCACTTTCCACACTTTCCGATGCGATATATTTCCCCTCCAGAGGTTTCCGATTGCGATTGATCGCAGTCACAAGCTGCCTTGATCTAATGCGATTGATACCCTCCACAGATTTCCGATTGCGATTGATTACAATCGCAAGCTGCCTTGCTCTGATGCGATTAATACCCTGTTCACTCAATTTTTCCGATGCGATGAATCATTTGCTTTGACGCGGAACTTAAGCCTGTATAAATCATAGTTTATAAGTCCATCGAGTCCGAACATCCAATCGCAATCGCAACTCTTTGTTTATATGTTCCGCTGCACAATTTTTCTCCGATGCGATTAGTGTATTATCCTTCGACTGCTTCCGATTGCAATTGATCGCAATCACAACTCCCAGTTGCATGTTCCAATATTCCACATTTTTCCGATGCGATCAATCACTGTTCACCGGAACTCAAGTATATATGAATTGTAGCTTATATGCCCATCGGGTCCAGGCTTTCAATTGCAATCGCAACTTCTTGTTTGCATGTTCCGCTGCTTTCTCCGATGCGATTTGAGAGGGTCCCACTAGCGAGTTAACTTTGGATTAAGTTCATAGGTTCGTTTTATATACCATGCTACCCATAGATATACTTTGCCAATGGTTTAAGACTAACATTGCTCGTCGGGCCCATGATGCATTGAACCCTGCCTTTATATATTGCGCACCCTATAAATATCTATGGTTTGGACCTTTGTGTATAAGGCGCAATATATGTAATGCGCTGCATATATATAAGCTCTATGTTTCAGCTTTAGTGTTTCCTCCAGCGTAGGTAACGATTCCCGGAATGAGATTTATATATCTACCTGCCGCTTGGGTTAAGATTCCCGGAATTTATGTATGAAATTGCTTTGCCTCTGTTGTGCTAACGGCTCTACCTCTGCTGTGATAACGGCTCTGCCTCTACCTCCATGACTCTGCCTCTGCCTCTGCAGTGATAACGGCTCTGCCTCTAATCATCTCTTCCTCTGTATTCACTGTTTTCCGGCTGGGCTCTGCCTCTGCCTTCGTTGTGCTTCTTTCTCTGTCTCTGTCGTTGCTTCTTTCGCTGCTTCTACTATTTGACTGTTACATTTCGACATTCTTCTTCCGCCTATCTCCTTTGCTTCCTTTGTTCTCTTCTTTGCTGCCTCCTTTGCCTGTCTCTGTCTTTGCTGCCTCCTTTGCCTATCTCCTTTGCTTCCTTTGTTCTCTTCTTCGCTGCCTCCTTTGTCTGTCTCTGTCTTTGCTGCCTCCTTTTCCTGTCTCTGTCTTTGCTGCCTCCTTTGCCATCAATGACAACATTTCCAACAAAAAGTAGTTTTTTTGTTTGCAGTTTTTTTTATGTAAAAATGGGTTGTTTTGTCCGCCATTAGATATTAGACACACAAAACAACACTTTCCCAATTGCTGGTATTCAGCGAATGCTCTATTTTATTTGGTTTAAATTGGACTGGATCCAAAATAACAATTAAAACTAGACTGTATCTGTTAATTTTTGCAAAAACATATTAGTTTTGTGTTTCTTAATGTTTTTGAATATTAACATGCAAATCATATAAATATCACTGTCTCTTATCTTTTGCAAAAATACATTAATTATGTTTCTTAATGCTCAAACACATTAACCTCTTTACCTCTTTATTTTAAGAAAAATATATTAATTATTTTTTTTAATATTTTTGAATGGTAACTTATAGGTACATATTAAAACCACCTTTTCTGTAAATTCAAATCATAAAATAATAGTGAATGTGCAAATTCACATCATATACCTGCTCAAAAAAAAAAAAAAAAAATAATCATGATTGTTGAAAGAGTTAATTATATGAATTAGTATTTTAAATTTATGTTAATATGATATACATATAATTCTTTTTTTTGTTTACAATTTTAGTAATGAAACAAAATTAGAATATAATAATTTGAATTAAATTCATTTATTATTTGTATTAAATTTCTTTTTATTTTCTTTCTAATTGAGTTGACATTTTATTTTATTTTATTTTTCTAATTAATACATCATTTTACAAACATTTCCATATTTCTTTTATACTAAATTGTAAAGTGCTTATATTCTTACCTATAATATTAAAAAAAAATTATAACAAAAACAAATGTATAATTATATAATACATAAAAATTGATTGTGAAGAGTCTTTTATATATATATATATATATATATAACACATTGAACTTACATTAATTAAATATATTCTTATATGAAATATTGAAAACTGACTATTACAAAAACAAACATAACTCCATAAAATATCTAAACAAATAGAAGTTCATCATGAAACTTTTATATATAAACTAAAACACTAAAATTGCCTAGAATTAACTATATAGGTTTAGATGTAATATTTAAAAATTTCTATAATACAAACAAAAATATAACTTTATAATAAATAGAAATTAACCCCAAAACTTTAAACACTAAACTATATGTAAGTAACTATATTTCTACATATAACATTCAAAAAACTATTATTAAGAAAAATAACATATAACCCTAAAAAAATTATAAACAAAATGAAAATACATCCCAAAACTTTTTATTAATCTAAATACAACACTAAACTTACCTCTAATCAACTACATTCTTACATTCTTATTTTCTTAAATGTAAGATTCAAAAGTTACTGTAATTCTAATCAACTATATTCTTATTTTCGTAAATGTACTCTAACAAAAACAAACATATAAACAAAATGCCAGAGTGGATCCCAAAAAAGTGAATACAAACTTATCTCTAAGATATTCCTATAATAATGAATCTAGAACACTAAACTCTCCTCTAATTAAGTATATTTTTATACTAATGAATCTAAGAACACTAAACTTATCTCTAATTAACCACACTCCTAAATATAAGATTCAAAAATTTACTATAATAAAGTCAAACATATGACTCTATAATATGTTTAAGAGCCAGTTAGATGTGTTTTTCTCTTTATCTATTTAACTTTGTTGCCAGCGTTTGATATCTTATTCTTCTCTGAAAATGAATCACACTAATTGATTCAAAACTTGTGAACAAAATCTATTGTTATGTAATTCTTACCTAAAATCTCTATACACAAATTTTAGATCAACAAAAACCAAATTTAAAAAAAAAAACAGCTAAATTTCCAGCTAATAAGCTATAACCAAACTGGTTAATTCGAAAACACGTGCACAAAATCTGTTCTTTATGTAATTATTACCAAAATCTCCGTCTAGATCAACAAAAACCAAATTTCAAAAAAAAAACAGCTAGATTTCCAGCCAATGGGCTATCACTGTCTATTGGAAACTGCCTGATCACCAAAGATGGAAAAGTTCTGTTTGGTTTCTCCAGTGTTCAATTGCGGAACGAAGTGAACGATTTGGAATGAGACCCTTCTTCTTATATATAAGTTTGGCTCTAGTCATGGGGAAGTGTCATTGTTTTCGAACCACCTTTTGATTTCCTCAAATTCGTACGAGTACCCATCTTCAGCAATATGAGGGTCATTCATAATCTCCTGCAAATGTCCAGCGGCATCAGCGGAAGCTATAAAACATATAATGTTCATTGTAGAACTAAAGCAATGAGTGAAAGTATACATGGATGGATGTACCTCATTGTGTTTCTTACCATACTGATCGGGCAACAAAAACATTCAGGAGGTTCAGATCGAGCGTTGGAGAAATTTATGGAACTGCAAAAACATTCAGGAGATGAAGGTGGAGGTTGGGTTTGAGGTTTAGAGAAGTTGATTAGAAGTGTCTCCAAAAATCGCATCGCCCGTGGAACGCTTCTGTTGTCCCTGCAGTCCAAAGCGATCATAGTGAGTTGCCTTGCTAGTTCCGGTGGCCACTTTGCTCCCTCATCCAATAAATGTTTTAACGAATCGTCGTCTGAGCTGGCAAGGGCTGCGTCCATGTCATCAAGAAATCCCACCTCTGGCTCACTGGTGGGCTTCCCGGTTAGAAGGTGAAGAACAAGTATCCTTTTGCTACCCATATCATTGTCTAGCAATATGTTGGGCTTTACATGGTGATGAACAATTGGATCTGGGTCTCTGGTGTGCATGAAGAGTAAGCCCTCACACACTTCTTCTGCGATCCGTAATCTGTCAAACCATGGAAGCGGGGGTGTCCCGTCCTTGGAGAGCCGCCGATCTTCTAAGCTTCCAAAGGGCAAGTGTTCATAAACAATGAAGTCTCCGTCGGGGCATGCCCCCATTAACATAACTAAACGAGGGTGATTATTGCTGCTCAACCGATCCATCTGATTCAGGTAACTCATCTGAGTAAGTTAAGTTTGATATGAATTTGTTCGGTAAAATTACAGTGTTTTCAGGTAACACATCTGAGTAAATTAAGTTTGATATGAATTTGTTAAGTAAAATTATAGGGTTTTTTTCAATATTTATTTTAATATTATTATAGACCTATTTTAAAGATTGATCTATTAAAAGTAAAGAGATATCAAATCTTATTATATGTAAGGTTTTTTTTAAATACAAATTTGAAAAAAGTTTTACATGTTAAGAGATTTAATCTTATTTAGTGCTTTGTAAATACATGATTAAGATAAATCTATAGTGGTAATTTTTCATTGTTTAAATGCAAACTTTTTTTAGAATATTAAATTTGAAAAAAGATTTATATGTTAATGATGCCATGATATTGGGTTAAGTCAGATCCTAACATATAAAAATGTGTGCTTACTTCAGCATTAAAAAACTCTTCATTAAACACACATCTACAATTGACAAACACAAATATACTGATATATAAATATACACGAAATTCCTTGGCCAAATATTACAGTGGATGGCCTTTTTGCTATCGGCCTTTACAAAAATCTCTCAACCCATTCCTCACTCTCTCTATATTTCTCACTTCCTCGCCTCTTTTTTCATCCTCATACAACCCTCCTATTTATACATAAATATGAATTTATTACATTCCATAAATTCCTCCACACAAATCTCAACTAAAATTTAATTTAGATTTATCCTTTTTTTTTTGGACTCAACTAAGTCTCATTTATGGAATTCTTAATCCCTAGATTATCTACCTAATTCAAGTGCACTCATATCCTTAATTATTTAAGGAATATTTACAAAAATCCTCACATTTAAATTTTCTCTCTTAATTTATTAAAAATGAGTAAAATAATTAAATAAATAATTAAAACATCTTACCCCCTAAATCACACAAATGATTAATGGAAATTTAGCTTTGATGCTCATGCATCAGACTCCCCATGTAGAGAAGTTTTCATAGTCTCCTGTCTATGAGGTCTGTCGTTTTTTTATAACAATGCGACAGCCACAAGTCCTGATGATTTGCTCCCTCCAGGATTCCAAACTTTGTTCTGTCGCTAGTCCTTCAAAGTATCAATTCGATTTGGTAACTCATCACTCACTCTGTCGATCGGATTCCATCGGCTTTTCCAACACTTTCTTTCGCCAATTCCTTGGAGTAACTCTTCTTTGTTGAATTCTTTCGTCTCCAACTGTGTTGAACACTCAACTTTCTGCAATGAAGAATAATCAAGAACTCCTTCTTGATTACAACTATAGTCTTTGATTGTTTTTATAGCAACAACTTTCTCATCCAGTGGTGTACCTACATTCACCAACAAACTGTTAGTTTTAAAAACATAAGACCTTTCGGTCTCTTTTGATGCTTCAAGCACCAATCTCCCATCATCGACTTTCTGGACTTTAGTAGATCCTATAAATTAGGAAGAAATCTTTCGGTAAAAATCACATTATCATGAACAAAGTCGACGCGTTTCAAACCAACCTGTTAAGAACTGTTGGCTGCTTTCATCTTTGTATTGTTGGATCAATGTTTCTGTCTCCTTTATGTCTCTATGGACATAATTTTATTGCTGCTTCTGATCTTCCATCTCAACTCCAAATAATTCCTACTCAATTTCTCTGATTTCGACATCATATCTGTTAATGTCGTTTTATGTACCTATAGTCACATTATTATCTGAAAAGTTATAACATTCGTTCAACTCTATAAATGTTAAAAACATTTCATCCCTATCATGCATAGTAACTGCAATTCCTTCTGTATCAGGTTCTGCAAGTTTTACTTCTCCATCAGGTTCCTTAAGCCATCGTTCCAAGAACTTGATTTCCATATGAAATATTTCCAGCGCTTTATCACAATCGTCATTCCCAGCTTCATTCTTCTTCTGGCAATCTTTCTGAGTTATCATGTTTTCTATATCATCACATTGTAAAATTCTATCAACAATTTCATTAAACAAATTCATTTGTTTACCTCCTTGGAATATCACTTTGGCATTTTCATTATGCTTCTGCTCCATAACAGCTTCAACTGGTTGTCTTACCCCAAACAAGAATTCATTTATGATTTATTCCTGCTGCAGCAAATCAGTACCTTCCTCCTCTGAAAGGCATTCTCCATCAGACTTCACCTCAAGATTTTCATTCTTCTCTGTGATAGTTTCGCCAGACTATCCACCATCTTTCGCACATCCTGCAAACATATATAAACTGTGAGAAAAAATGAAAGGCTTCATAGCCTCATCTGCTTCTCTCGACAACACATCTTCAGATCCTTCTAAACTATCCCAATAGTTCATGAGATCTTCCTCATTGATCTCTTCACCTAGAATTTCACCCTATTATGGGCCACAAATGGAAACATCAATTTCCAACTTAGCCTCTCTGATTTCTTCACACCTTATTTGAACACTTAACATCTGCTCAAGCTTCCTCAGCTCTTCTGTCAACTATATGTTTACCTGTTGTTCCCTCTTTGCGTGTAGTCTCTGCCACTTCACTTTCTTCCTCATTGTCCAACCATGTGTCTGGTCTTTCACATTTCTTTGCAACATTTCCATCAACAATTCAAGGTGAATTGCTATCTCAGCCTTCTCCCACCCATAATCTTCATCAGTTAACTGTTCACATATGCCACTTACCTTGGAATTTTCCTTCTTCTTCCTTCTGCTGTGGTCTTCATCAGATCTTCGGAAATGACTATCAATAATCATCTTCTCCTCCTTTGTGAACTTCATCTATTCACGTGTGGATTTCATTCAATCCTCTTTCAGCAAGTTCTCACACTTGCCATTCAACAATGCAAGCTTTCTTCCGGCGCTTGACCTCTTTCAGTTCTCTGTCTTGGAATCAATCTCTGGCAACCCTCTTGCTTCACTTTGCTGCAAACAACACTTTAGTAACTCATGTGTTACAATGACCAATTCTTTCGGTGTCGGGCTCCACTGATCATGCACCCAATTACATTCAAACCTTTGATTTAGCTTACAACTCTTTGACTTCAGACTTTACATCAACTCTTCATTTTGGATAAAAATACTCAATCTTAACTCAAGCTATCCAAACTTTCATTTGACCCTAACATCAGTTTTGACTTCAAGGCTCGACCCAATAATTATGATAGTGGATATTTTGACTTAATTCAAGTTATACAATCCTCCAACAAACATACACCCCTATTACATTTTAGGATGTAAAATCTTCACTCTCTTTCATACTCCATTCTTATCAGTTTCCCATTATCATTTTCACGTGATGCTGAAGTATTTAATCGAAATGCAATCCATGTTTTCCAAGATTTATTTTATGGTGAAAGTAAATAAACCATCCAATTTTAAACATTTAAAAATATCTTTCTGAATTATCATACCTTATGCTCCCATTAAGGTTATTAACAAACCCTTCCCTTGCATTTTCAACTCTCTGGATTCCACTCTTCTGTGTCGTTTTTGTTATTGTTAACATTCACATGCCCTTCATACCATAAGCTCATCATTTTAACGCAAACATTTTTCCTGCACTTTTATGCACCATACAACATCAATTCACATCTCTTCACCTGTGTACATAGAACAAGCTATTCATATTTCAACCTATTCGATGAATGATGTACAACTCATACATTGTGTCCATCCTAAATAACACCTCCTTAGATGCCGCCACATGATGGTAAAAACAATTATTTTACAACATCAAGCAATTATGTTTTCAATCACAAATAAAAAGAATTCTCATTTTTCCAACTACAAGCTTTGGTCCAAAATTACTTAACCAAAATTGTGAAGAATCCACATTATGCATAATAAACCCTCTCACATAAAAATTCATGTCTCTCTTTATATCACCCAGGATTAGCACATTTTTCATTCATTTTCCATTCATTTATACCTCTGCATTTGCAACATTTTCACTCTTTCATAAAATTTACAAAATATCATCTTCTCGAGTATGACAAGGAAATTTAATTATCTAGATTTTAAAATACCTCTACTCAATGAATATTGATTCATTCAATGAGCACCTACTTTGAATCTTCTCATGGTTGAAATGATCCAACCCTTCTCTCGCATATTATTTTAGGAATACATTCAAGCCTCTATAGAATTACTTTGAATGTGTAAGATCCATTCTCTTCCCAGCAAATACAATTCTTCTCAGCAACTTTCTAACATAAATATTTTCCCAGCAAATAATGTTAGAAACCTTCAAAGTACGCTCAATCTCCCCTCTTAACTTAAGCCAAGTTCCCTCATCTCAATCTCTTCAATTTAAATGTATTTCTTTGAAAACATGAAACCTTAATGTAACTGAATATCCTTTCAAAATTACATTCTCCAAAAAAAAAACGTACATGAACTATTTGCAAACACTTTACCTCGATCAATCCCAGTGACCTTCTCTTACGCTGGAAGATGGTACTGTGGAAATACTGGATCCATACCTTGAATATTCTGTTGGAGCCGCACCTCTTTCACAAGCTCCACACATGCCTTTTTTAAGTGCACTGATACGACTGGCTTTCACAAGAGATCAAGTTTAAAAACAAAAAGCTGCCTTTTTTTGTTACAGCCATTGTCCACACAAACCATCACACATTCAATAATGAAATTATCATTCCATTACAAATAGCGACCCAAGAAAAAAGGAAATTATTATTCACTGTCCCCATAGCATTTATATTATACTAGTTCCAACCAATTTTAACACATAAACAACGATATCCATAGCTCAACTCTATAAATCGTATTTGCATTTGGGACTGCATTGGTATCAACGCAATTACCATGTCATTTCAATGCCAACAATGAGAGATGTTAGGACAGAGAAGAAAAATGTCGTACGCATTTCTCTGCATGATTGAAACACTGCCATATTGGAATCTATTTAAAAAATTTAATGCGGCATTTTTTGGTTGAACCCACAGTTCATACAAACCAATGCTACTATTAAACAACTGTGACACGAAATCCTCAAGCCATGGTTCATATCAATCCAACGCCATTATTCAAAAAATGATTCGGCCCATTAAAGAGTCTCAACACGTCAAACTTTTTTGTATGTAACATATCTTATATAAATTGACTTACGCAGCCTCCACGAGTCTTTAAACTGCACATTACTTCATTATACCATATGTCATATGCCACGATCTATATTTACTCTCCACGCAGACGCCAAAAAAACAAAACCCGCACACTGTCACTGCCTTCACGATTTCGCAGAGACTGGGTTGTATCAACTCATTTTATGCTGGCCGCGAAACATATCCAGCCATAAACCACGCCACCTATGGTATTTATGCTTGCATCCATTGCTTGACGCTGCCTCCACACAGTGCATTAAGGCTGAGGCCTTGACAAATACGCCCCCTTCCACCTGTGTTGTCATGACTCCACGGTTCTGTGGGAATGTCCACGCAGCCTCCACAATGATTCAGGGGCATTAGGCTCAATAAAATTCCATGTATGTTATTAGACTTAGGGGTTTTGTGTTTCAAGGGAATTGGTTTCTTATGTTACTAATGATTTGAGTGATTTTAATGAAAAATAATTAAATATTGTGAGGAATTTTGTAAATTTTCTCGAATTTTGGAGAACATGAAAGAATTAGGTTAGTTGAGAGTGTATAAGGATTGAGAGATTTAGGAATTAGTGATAAATCCTACATTAGAATTGGTTTCATGATTTTGTGATGAAAGAGGATCCTTAGGGGTTAGTTGAGGCAAATAAGGAGTTAAAGGATATTTAGGATTTTGTTGAGGAGATGGAGGAACTGAAACCAAAAATAATTTCAGAATCTTTTGTATAAAATGTAAGCCTCAAAGGCATAAAAGGAAGTAGATGAGTAGAAAGATACCAAGGTAGAACAGAGATAGATAGGTAGATTTTGTAAGCCTACGGTCCGAATAGGAAAAAGGCTATTGATTGAATATCAAGCCAGAGGAAAATTCCTATGCAAATACTAGTTTTAATACCAAAAAAAAACTCAATTTCTGAGTTTTTGTTGAGTGTATATTGTGTGCAAATGAATTGACAGGAACAGGGGAATTCTGTCATTTGATATTCAATCTACATTTTAAGAGTGTGTGGTTTGATGACGATTATTTGAATTCTGTGTAATTGAGTATATTGAGAAATTAGCATCGATCACTGAATGGATCGATGCTATTAAAAGAAATTTCCATGGACTTCTAAATTGGAGGTATAGATCTACCTGGATGTAGTGTAAAGTGTTTCATGGAATTATTATACATTCAGTTGCGTAACCACAGTGCAGTGCAATCAGGGTTTTGAAGTCGCACTAGAGGTTTTTATGATCGATGGATAAGAACTACAGATAATGAATGCCAGAGAGGGTTTGGAGAGTGGATTAAACCTTAACGCAATGAGTTTTGAACTCACAAAGAAGGTGCTTATATGAGAAATGGAGGGGGAGTTCTCTGTATAAACAAAGTGAGGATTGAATTCCGATCAAGAAGATTTGAAATTGGAATGGAGAATTCATAGCACAGTGGAAATGAGAAGCAGAACATGAACTGGTAGGCTATTTGAATGTTTTACCAAGTATGTAGAGGTCTCGGATTGAAAAGAATTAGAAGTGGAACTGTGAGCAACAAGTGGCGGAACTGTGCAATTGGAACAATGAAGGCAGATTCGAAAAACCATAAATGGTTTTTGCACGGCCTTCAAATGGTAAGTGGTAATTTCCTTTTCGAATGCGATAGTGCTAAACATGTGACACGTAGCATTGGTGGAATTCCAATACCACCTATTTCGCGTGCCTTTGGGTCAATAAAGCGCTGGAGTAAAATGAGCATGATAATCGTTCAATCACAAACAGTTGAGATCTGATGACATTTGCATCTGAAGTTGTGCGAGGGTTAATGGAGGTGTGGAACCGACGGTGTTAAAAGGAGGTGTTAAATTGGAGCGTGATATTAAGCGTTGTCGGTTGGATCTGGAGCTTTCAATTAAACAATGGAGATTGGATTGCGGAAATGAAAAGGTAAGTTATATATGTTGTGGGCTAGATGTTAGTGCTTTGGTTTTTAACCGAAGTCGAGATTCAAATAAATGAAATGTTCGTGTGGGTTGAATATATGGTGAATTGGTATGCTGTGGCGAAGATTATATTTTGGGTTTTTAACCAAAGTTTGAAATATTAATTCCTATTTCATGAAACGGGTTTTGGCTATGGTTTATAATCATAGAGTATAAGGCAAGAACAACTTCCATATATGAAGTTGTAAAGTGGGTTTTATAATAAGGTTTGATCAAAGATTTAAAAGTAAAGCTTCCGCATTAGATTTTGCCCAAATTTGGGAATTATTTTGGTTGAAAAATGAACCATACATTTTTATATGCATCTTAAAGGTGAGAATGTGGGTTTTGCAGCCCTTTGGCTGCATCAAGTGGTATCAGAGCTGGACAAGCTCTTTTGAAAATTAAAGATGTTTTTTTTTAAATTGCATGTGTGATGAGGAAAATAGGAGAAGATCAAATTCTAAATCTCATAAACAGCAAATACATAGAATTGAAGTGAACAGACATTTGCAGAAATATATGAAGATAGTCCAAGTTAATGAAGAAGACAAGGAAATGCAGAGATCTTGAAGGTGAGATAATTTTAATCTGGTTTGAAAATGTGATTGCAGAATTATGGTTGCAGATAAGATGAGGACAAAGATTTGATGATGATGGCAGTGAACCTGATATTCCAGCTAAAGGTTGGATAGGGAGAACAACTGAAATGTTCTCAAGAGAAGGTGAGTTGAGGATATAAGCCTAGAAGGAGCAGAAGAGAGTACTCAAGAGGTTCCAGAAATAGTGAACCAGTTCTTGCCAAAAGACCAAGTCCAGAAAAGGGATTGGTGAGCTAAGTTGTAACAAGGAAGACTTGTTATTGCAGAGGCTTAGTGCAACTCATAGTGAGTGAGAAGCTCATGAAGAAGATGATCATGGAAGACCAGAGAAGAGGTTCTAAAGAGCACCACAGAGATAAGATGAAGGATAGAGAAAGAGAAATTGTAGTGATGAAAGTACAACTGGAGGTACTAAAGGAATGGCTACAAGAAGAGGAAAACGAGAGAGGAGGATGGATATTTCCACTGAAGGTAAAGAAGGTAATTTGGAAACCATTACAAATGAAGTGGAGGCAGAAGGAGATTTCCTTATGGAAGAAAGAACTCAAATTTTTTGAGTCAAAGATGGAATTTGAGGATTCCACATGCAAATTTGTTCAAAAATAAATGCTTGAAGAAGCAAACGAGACTGAAAAGTCTTTTGTTTTTAAAACTAATGAGTTGTGTATGATTGCAGGTACATCACAGGATGATGAAAAAACTTTAGAGTTTGTTAAGGAGAAAAAGTTGAATCTGAATTCTGTTCAGAAGGATGCTAAGATAGCAAGATCTCAGGAAGAAATGGAGACAGTGGGATCTCATGAGAATATCAAGCAGAGTATTGAAACAGAGGAAGAAATACCATATAATTATTGGTCAAGAACAAGTGAAGGTATGGAAAGTTGTGTAAAGTTTCCAAATTCTAGTCCAATTGAAATTACTGAATTATATAAAAAATTAGATCTTCAAAGAAGAGAATTGGAAAAGCAGAGGATCTATACACAAGATAAATTGTTGAAGAAGCAAGACAAGAAAATTTTCATGAATGACAGTCAGGAAACAGAGGATAAGGATATAAGAGTTCAACAAAATGAAATTGCAGAGAAAGAAGTTCATTGTCGTGAGCCAATGCAGGGAGACATTCATGAAACAGATGAAATGGAGGAGAGACTAGCTGACAGTCTCATGGAGAATTTAAATCAGCATAATGATGTGCTGACAAAGGATTTGGAAGAAAACTCAAAGTAGCATACTGAAATGTTTCCAGAGGAGGAAGAGGTATTGAAACCTTGTATTTTTAATACTGATAATTCATGTGTTAATTATGCAGGCAAAGAAGGACAACAAATGAAAAATGTCAGAGAAACTAATGAAAGGGAAACTATGTTAGCTAAAAACATAGTGAAGGATCATCATTCTATCATGGTGATTGGCACAATGGAGATAACCCTGGAAGATGAGAAGAAATATAGTGAAGATTTTTTGAGTCCTGAAAGAGACTTGGAACTGCAAAAAGAAGATTTGGTGACTGTATCATCAAATGAGACCATTGGGTCTTGTGATTTTTAAATTGACAATTTGACTATGATTACAGGTGTTGCAGAAGACAATCCATCTCTTGGAGTTGTCTTGAAGAAAGATGAACTGTTGCAGAAGAAGGAACTCATAAATTCCAAGGAAGATGAGACAGTCATTTCTCATATGAAGGAACTTGTTACTATTGATGACAGGGAGGAATTGGCTTGTCTGATTAGCCAAGAGAAGATTGTAGGACAGACTCTTAGGGCTGTTACAGTGATGGAAAATCAGAATTCTATGCTGATAAAGGATGAAAATACAGAGTTTGAAGAAGTTGAATTGATTGCCAGAATCAGTCAAGGAAGTGATGGACAATTACTGAAGATTGTCAAAGAAGAAGAAGAAGGATATGCTGAAACTGAATTACAGCATGTTTTTGATGTGTTTGAGAGGAAACAAGTACAAAGGAAATGGTTGAAATGTTTGCTGGAAACAATTATGTCAGAGAAAGGAATTGCAGACACTGGAGTGAAAATTTCTGAAGTTGTGAAATAAATAGGAGCAGATACTAGTTTGTCAAAATTGATTATGCTTACTAGTATACAAAGGAGACTGAATGAGTATGTTACTGTAGTTAAAGGATCAAATGATAATTCATTTTTTAAAAGTGAATTTGCAGGTGATGAGCAGAAGAAGAATGTTGCAGAGGGAGATATCTTCAAAGATATTCAGGATGTTTGGGAGGCAGCAACAAGGGTGATATATGCAGCAACATATGTAGCAACAAAAGTAACAGAAATTGAAAACAACAACAAAAGGTAGAGTAATTTCCAGACAGAAGATAAACTGGACATAGAGATTGAAAGCATAAGGAGATTGATGATGAAGGTGTCTCATAGGAAGAAAGTAGCAAGAAAGAAAGGTAACAGCAATAAAGAAAAGACAAGAAAGAATGTGAAAGCATAGCTAGTGGTAAGATGCAGAATAAGATATGGAAGCCTGGAGAAGTACAACAGAAGAATAATGTAGCTTATGGACAGCAGCAAAACAAAGTATGGGATCCAGGAGGCAAATATTAAAAGCACATGATCAGGAGATCATGAATATTTTTGACCTTGGGATTCTGATGCAAGGGTATTAGGCTCAAGAAAATTCCATGTATTTTATTAGACTTAGGGGTTTTGTGTTTCAAGGGAATTGGTTTCTTATGTAATGATTTGAGTGATTTTAATGAAAAATAATTAAATATTGTGAGGAATTTTGTAAATGTTCTCGAATGCTGGAGAACATGAGAGAATTAGGTTAGTTGAGAGTGTATAGGGATTGAGAGATTTATGAATTAGTGATAAATCCTAAATTAGAATTGATTTCATGATTTTGTGATGAAAGAGGATCCTTAGGAGTTAGTTGAGGCAAATAAGGAGTTAAATGATATTTAGGATTTTGTTGAGGAGATGGAGGAACTGAAACCAAAAATAGTTTTAGAATATTTTGTATAAAATGTAAGCCTCAAAGGCATAAAATGCAGTAGATAAGGTAGAACATAGATAGATAGGCAGAGTTTGTAAGCCTACGGGCTGAATAGGAAAAATGCCACTAATTGAATATCAGGCCAAAGGAAAATTCCTATGTAAATACTGGTTTTAATACAGAAAAAAACTCAATTTCTAAGTTTGTGTTGAGTGTATATTGTGTGCAAATGAATTGACAGGAACAGGGGAATTCTGTCATTTGATATTCAATCTAAATTTTAAGAGTGTGTGGTTTGATGGTGATTATTTTAATTCTCTGTAATTGAGTATATTGAGAAATTAGCATCGATCAAAGAATGGATCGATGCTATTAAAAGAAATTTCCATGGACTTCTAAATTGGAGGTATAGATCTACCTAGATGTAGTGTAAAGTGTTTCATGGAATTATTATACATTCGGTTGCATAACCACAATGCAGTGAGATCAGGGTTTGAAGTCGCACTGGAGGTTTTTATGATCGATGGATAAGAACTACAGATAATGAATGCCAGAGAGGGTTTGGAGAGTGGATTAAACCCTGACGCAATGAGTTTTGAACTCACAAAGAAGGTTCTTATATGAGAAATGGAAGGGGAGTTCTCTATATAGATAGAGTGAGGATTGAATTCCAATCGAGAAGATCTGAAATTGGAATGGAGAAGTCATAACACAGTGGAAATGAGAAGCATAACATGAACTAGTAGGTTGTTTGAATGTCTTACCAAGTATGCAGAGGTCTTGGATCGAAAATAATTAGAAGCGGAACCATGAGCAACAAGTGGCGGAACTATGCAATTGGAACAGTAAAGGCGGATTCGAAAAAACATAAATGGTTTTCGTGTGGCCTTCAAATGGTAAGTGGTAATTTCCTTTTCGAACACGATAGTTCTAAAAATGTGACATGTAGCATTGGTGGAATTCCAATACCACCTATTTCGCGTGCCTTTGGGTCAATAAAGCGCTGGAGTAAAATGAGCGCGATAATCATTCGATCACAAATAGTTGAGATCTGACGACATTTGCATTGGAAGTTGCGCAAGGGTTAATGGAGGTGTGGAACCGATGGTGTTAAAAGGAGGCGTTGAATTGGAGCGCGATATTAAGCATTGTCCGTCAGATCTGGAGCTTTCAATTGAACGATGGAGATTGGATTGCGGAAATGAAAAGGTAAGTTATATTTGTTGTGGGCCAGATGTTAGTGCTTTGGTATTTAACCAAATTTGAGATTCAAATAAATGAAATGTTCGCATGGGTTGAATATATGGTGAATTGGTATGTTGTGGCGAAGATTATATTTTGGGTTTTTAGCCAAAGTTTGAAATATTAATTCCCATTTCATGAAACGGGTTTTTGCTATGGTTTATAATCATAGAGTATAAGGCAAGAAAAACTTCCGCATATGAAGTTGTAAAGTGGGTTTTATAATAAGGTTTGATCAGATATTTAAAAGTAAAGCTTCCGCATTAGATTTTGCCCAAATTTGAGAATTATTTTGGTTGAAAAATGAACCATGCATTTTTGTATGCATCTTAAAAGTGAGAATGTGGGTTTTGCAGCCCTTTGGCTACATCACACAAAATGTTAAACCGCACTCTATTTATTGCATACCGCATAGCTTCAATGTGTCTCTGAGCATATATGCTCCCACACTCCATGCACGTAGAGAAACACAAGTTGAAGGTTCTTGATAGGTTCCAGCACTTTGTATTCTCTCCAAAAAATTCAGTTTCTAGCATTCAATAACTGCATGGGACTCATCAGACAGAGTTACCCAATATTAATCAATGAACTAGGCAGGCTCGTCCTCAATCTCGATTTTCTCCTTCAACGCCCACATATATTTTTGGAAATCTGCAAACAAATCTTCTCAAAACTTTTTTCCACGATCAGCAAACACAAACGGTCAGCAAATTACTCCATAACAAACACTCTTCCACTAAAAGAAAATTGCATTCTTCCATAGCTCTCATAAGAAGTTTCTACTCCATTGAACTGGCTCTAATACCAAATGATGCCAAGATACTGGGTTAAATCAGATCCTAGCATATAAAAACGTGTGTGCTTCCTTCGGCATTAAAAAAGTCTTCATTAAACACACATTTGCAATTGCTCAAAGCGTACATAAATAAAAGAGAGCTTATACAAACACAAATATATTGATATATAAATATACAAGAAATTCCTTGACCAAATATTACAGTGGATGGCTTTTCAGCTCTCAGCCCTTCACAAAAAGCTTTCAACCCATTCCTCACTTTCTCTGTATTTCACACTTCTTCACCTATTTTTCATCCTCATTCAACCCTCCTATTTATATATAAATATGAATTTATTCCATTCCATAAATTCCTCCACACAAATCTCAACTAAAATCTAATCTAGATTTATCCCTTTTTTTGGACTCCACTAAGTCCCGTTTATGGAATTTCTAATCCCTAGATTATCTACCTAATTTAACTCCACTCATATCCTTAATTATTTAAGGAATATTTACAAAAATCCTCACATTTATATTTTCTCTCTTAATTTATTAAAAATGAGTAAAATAATTAAAACATCTCACCCTCTAAATCACACAAATGATTAATGGAAATTTAGCTTTGATGCTTCTGCATCAGTTAAGAGATTTAATCCCATTTAGTGCTTGGTAAATAATAGATGTATAGTGGTAATTTTTCATTGTTAAATCATAGTTACCAAGTTCTAATTAGATACCATAAAAATTTGAAGCAAAAAAAAAAAAAAAAATAGACACTATACATCCTAAAAACTATTTTAGTTGTGAAAGCAATACCTTTCACTTACTATTTTCTAAATTTATTTTGAATTAAAAATCACACTTATCACTTCTCTTCAGAACTTATATTACTTTCAAAATTTTAATTTAAGATATTCTTCTAATTTAAAAACTTATTTATCTTAAATTCTTCATAATAAATATAACCATATTTAATAAATATATAAAATCTAGAAAATGGTCCTTCAATTTAAAATTAGCAATGTATTACACATTTTCATAGGAAGATTCTTTCATTTTCCATTTTCTAAGTTTTTTTGGCCTTTGAAAGCAAAAATGAAATTAGAAAATGGTAAACTTTCTTATTCCATTATGATTTTCTATTTTCTTGCTTTCCCTTTCCCATTTTCTAAGCTTTTTACATTTTGAAAGAAAAAATAAAATCAGAAAATGGTAAACTTTCTTATTCCATTATGATTTTCCATTTTCTTGCTTTCCCTTTTCCATTTTCTAAGCTTTTTACATTTTGAAAGCAAAAATAAAATCAGAAAATGGTAAACTTTCTTATTCCATTATGATTTTCCATTTTCTTTTGTATTTTCTTTCTTTCCCTTTCCCATTTTCTAATATTTTTATGTCTTTGAAAGAAAAAATAAAATTAGAAAAAGGTAAATTTTCTTATTCCACTATAATTTTCCATTTTTTTTTGTATTTTCTTATCTTTTGTATGTAAATATTACCATTAGTACCATCTCTTATTGAATAAAAAATCCACCTGTATAGTAAACTATTAAAATTTTAATTAATATTTAATTAATTAAACATTGATCTAAATTTCGAACCAAATTTTATAATACCGTTGTTGGTCGCGAACTTGGTAACTATTAACTATGTTTTAAATTGTATTTTTTAATACTTTATTGTCTTTAATATTTTATGTTAAAAATTAAATGAGTTAGGCATTTTCATCTTATTAAAAAAAAAGTAACCACATTATTTTACCTTTAATTACTTTTCATTTTCAAATATTTAAATATTTTACTAGAGTAAACATTAAAGCACACATATACACACATATATATAAGTTTTATATTGATATATTTATAAGAGAAATAAAAGTTTTTTTTAATTATTTTATGTCTTAAAGTTATATAAAATTATATTATTTAACATAGATACTAAAATATTTTATTTATTAATCTCACAGTGAAATTGAAATATCAATAAAAATAAAGTAGAATGAAAGTAAAATATCAACAAACTCATTTAATTATCGTGTTCATCTATTTTTAAATATTTATTTATATAGTTATCATATGGTTATTTAATTTTTGTTTTTTTTTTACTTTATTTTTATCATTTTCTTAAAAACATTACATATTTATAAATAATCCTCATAATAAATTTAAAATAAACCTCTAAACTCAATTACTAAAGTTATAACCCAAATTCTAAATCAATACAAAATATCAAAAATCGTAATAAATAAAAGATCAACCCAAAACATAAAAGAATCCCAAAGATTCGAAACTGTGAATAAAATTTGCTCTTAGCAGTGAATAAAATGTGTAGAGCTACAGGGACTGAGAACAAACTTACCTCGCGCTGAAATTGAGAGCCGCCGAGAAACCAATTGTGCTTCAACACTTTAATGACCACAGGAGTAACATGAAATTGACCTTTGTAAACTCTGCCATACCTGCCTTCCCCAATTTTTGCATCGTCTGATACATTGTATGTTGCAGTCATGATATCTTGGATGGGGTAGGTCCTGAATCTCCCTCGCCTTTCCATGGCTTCATCACGCTCTTTAAAGGCGGCCTCCTTTCCCCTCATGAGCTCTTGTAGCGCATCTTCTTTCCCATTGATCAATATTCTCGTTAGTTCCTCGACCTAATAATCATCACTAGAGACAAATCTATTAACAGTTTTTTTTTTTTTACGAGGAGGGACACAGGTAACTAAAACTATACAATCATAACTGGCACTCAAAATTAGGTCGGGCTTCCTAAGGCGTTTGAAACAGTGACCTCTCTATAAAAGAGTGTCTCAACAGAACACTCAATTACCAAGAAGCCCCACCTTGTAGGCTAATCTATTAACAGCTTCCGATGACCTCTTTACAAAGGAGTGTCTTTACAGAATACTCAATCACCAACAAGCCCCCACCCAGTAAGTTAATCTATTAACAGCTTTTGGCATTAAAGCAATTTTAATTGGAGTGGTTTTTAATGGGATTTTTTTTGGATTTTCTAGTGGATTTTTTTGTCAGAATTTAGGGAAAAATTTGATATGAAATCTTTAAACTAGCTTTTTTGATTGCATATATGATTGAGCACTTTGAAAATCCTAGAACACTTTAATTGTATAAAATTTACCCATCAAATTCAATAAATTATACTTTGATTTCAATAAATTCCTGCTTAATTTTATACAAATTATATCTAAAAAGTCTAGAATAAAACTTTTCAAAAATTACTAGATTAACTTTTCAAAAATTACTAGATTCCAATTGATTACATTTTCGCTAGAACATTGTATCTTCAGCCTCTTCTAGTGACTTTCTGTTCCTTTCCATTTTTATCAAAGAAAATGATCTTTTAAAATCAATTGAAACACAAAGTGCTTTATCTATTGAGTATCACTCGATGCAATGAGTGCTAAGTGGACTATTCAAAAATCATGAGAAATTAGTCAGTTAAGACTTCCTTTCATGGAAATGGTCATAAATGAATGACTTACTCAAAGTAGTTGAATCTCAAAAATGATATCTAATATAATGCACTATTAAAACCCCTCGTACTTAAACAGAAAGTAATATTTTGAGATTTGATGAACTGCAAAGGCCAAAAATAGGTATTTTGAAATTTGATGAACTGCAAAGGTTTTGTAACAGAGGATGTAGGGGTTTATGAGAGAAATGTTGGGTTTGGATTGATCACATTGTCATGGACTCTATCTTTATAGCGTAGGCACGTAAGTTATGATGTAACAAGTTATGACGACATGAATGACGAAATGGGCCACTGCTTTAATTTCTTGTATTGGAAGGCACCGCCAATTTCTCGCAGATGGACTGATTTTCATATGGTTCTATGACTTTTTGACTTGATTTTCATATGGTTCTATGATTTCTCACATCCAACCTATATTCAATTATATGGATTGACTGTTCCCTGGCCTAGAGTTTTCTTGACTGTTCCAGTATTTTAATTAGAAACGTGATCTAGAGTGTTTCTAGGGACTTTCTTGTGAATTTTCTTCAGAGCCGTGACATAGTGTGACTCTAGGGACTTTCCAGCTTGTGTATTTCCCTGGTGTTTCTAGGGACTTTCTTGTGTATGTCCCTGAGTCATGTGGTAAAGATAATGTCAGTTTCATAAAATCAACTGACCAAATTACACACGTAACGTAGATTCCACTTAAAGGGAGGAGAACGACATGAACGTGTACCTTGATTCCCACTAGTTTTTTTTTTTTTTTTCCAGAATTTCAATACCAGAAATTTCAAAAAGTTTTACGGAAAACAATTCCTAAATATTAATTTGGAATTAGACTAAAAAATTTGAGATGGATAAATTTTTCTAATCACTTTGAATTATTTTAACTCAAATTTCAACACCAAAAATTCCAAAAAATCTCAATAAAAACAATTCCTTAATATTATTTCTGAATTGTCCAAATTACTACACTATACCATCATACCATCAGCGACAATTTTGGCCCTTTCATCATCTTCCGGAAAATTCTCGATTTTATAAAATCAACCGACCAAAGTTATATTTAAAATATTTTCCTACCGTAGATCAAACGACATGACCGTCTACTTTACTCCAGCGACGGCTATCTAAATAATTACATACAAAGATGATGCGATAGGTCTCATTGGCTTATCTTGTGATTGTGGAATTAACTTTTTATTTAATTTAGTTGTTGCAATCTGCAATTAAGCATAAATTTATGTTGGCTAATAATTATTTTCACATTGTTAGGTATAAAAACTAGTTACATTCATCAAAATTGTAGAGTGATAGTTCATATTATATATAAATGGTTATATTTTGATACTGTAATTAAAATTTCAAAATATAAATTGTTATATCTCATCATAGTAATAAAAACTTTAAAATAGTTCAAAAATTTTGGAAAAAATATTTTCGAAGTGATATACAGTGTCTTAGCAAGAAGAATAGAAATAAAAAATTCCATTGCCCAACATATATATATATATATATGAAAGAAATTAGGGATTCCAATGTTAGTGTTCAATTAAGGAATAGATGTGCGTTTTTCCTTCCTCACATTGCCATATGAGATGGCACTGTAATATACGTATCCTTCTAGATCGTTCAAGCCCATCTTAAAAAGGGAGTCGACAATCCTGTTGAATTCTATGTAAATATGCATCATGTCGAAACTCATGAATGTCTATCCTTCCATCCCAAAATTTTTGGAGTGTCAAATGTTGATATACCAGAAATTTCATCTATGATTGTTTTTTAATAGATATGGATATTATGTATCTCTCTATCATTGGAAAACCACAATAAACCCCACAGGGCCACCATCTCTACCCTTGAATTTGTACCCATACCCCCATGCTAGGGTAATTTGTAGTTAGTATTTTCGTTGATGCGCAACCATCCCCTACATCCACAACGGCCCTGTTGTGGAGCACCATTAAAAAAAAAAAACCAGCCGACAAGAAAATACGTGGAGACATGAAGCGATTTGACAATTTTTTGGTATTTGACTGGCTAGGTTCCATATACTCTAGCCAAGATAGTATTTTTGCACAAATTTTGTAAACATTAATCAGCACCCCATGTGATATATAGTGATTTTGTGCCTTCCGAATTTCCCAGAAAGTAAACATTAGTATATAGTTATGTATCTCATCCCCGAAGGCACCCCATCTTAAACAATGTTCAATTGAAAGAAAACATCCAGGGTTTAACTTACATGACGATAAAATTGAAAACCAAATTTGTAAAGCAATGTTGTGGTGGATGAAGAGGGGGTGATATTGTTTCATTCCCCCCGCCAGACACACCATCCAGGTCCCAGAAAGCCACGCTTACATAAATTTTCCCAAGTCAATATTTTGTTTCTCCATACAAACCAACTGAACAGAATAATTTTCAATTGTGTTGTTGATCTCCAGACTGAAACAAACCAAAAACTCAGTTCATATTCTTGTGCAATGTACCTGATATGCTAGTAGCAATCCACAAGAACCATTATGCCATTTATGAGTCGTCCTTCCCATGAAAGAGTGTATCCTCTCACGTGTCGGCACATCCCACTCTTATTAAACAGTTGATGTATGTATTCCATGTTTTTGTAGCCTTCCCCAATAAACCAAGATACTTGGCCTCTTTCCATGTTAGGTGTGCACCATTCCATCGACTGAGTACTTGCCTAAGGAAGAAAATGTTCCTCTGGTGTAATGCCTCCATAGTGTCTCCGGTGAGTCTATTCTTGTTAGATATTCCAATAATACCATTCCTTCCGATAATAATCATAGTTTCCCTCCCAAAAGACCATCTGATTCGTTATAATAAAATTTGTTTATCTTCTAGAAGCTCATCCATATAAAAGAGCGCTTCATTATGTTGATTTCCCCCATATAAATCCAATCTTTGATTTATCTACCTTTATGATATTTTCTTGATATAATCTCTTTCCATATTCCTTCGCCAAACAGTCCCCACCACATGGACTTCATTAATAATGAACAACCAAATACCTTTTTGTTAAGAATACCCCATCTACCAAGATCTCTAGGGCAAGAAATGGTGTTCCACTTAATCAGATGGTATTTACGATTCCCCTCATTCCCATACCACAAAAAGTGAGCCAAAAATATTGTATCCCTGAAATAATGCACGCAGGGAGGGAATATAGATGCATCCAGTAAATTTCCAACTATTGAAGAACAAATTGTATCAAAGTGAACATGTCGCCCATGGAGAGCCAACGATGTGTCCAACGCTTGAGTTTGTTTTGAAATTTATTGAGAATCCAAGTCCAATCCTCCACACGGTAGTTGTTGGGCTTCAACCTACATCCCAAATATGTGAAGCCTTCCCATAGAGGTTTGCAGGTGACTCTGAACATCTTGGCAAGCTGATAGATATCTAAAGGGATTCCATGTGAACATATGAGGACAAAATTCTGTCTATTTTCAATAAGATCAGAAGCCTCATCGAAGCAATGAAAAATGTGATATAAAGTCTCCCACTGTAACCTCGAAATCATGCCAAAAGTCAAAATATCATCAAAAAAGAAGAGATGTGTGATACTAACCTCTAGTGGCATTTGTAATCCCCTAAAATACCCCACGACCCTAGCCACATTTATCTTTCTACATATACCATCCATGGCGAGAATAAATAGGAGGGGCGATAAAGAATATCCTTATCTCAAGCCACAACCCACATGAAAACATTCAGTGGGGTATCCATTTATGAGAACGTCTGGGCATGCTTTCGTCACATATGCCATAATCCACTCCACATTTTTTATTGTAAGTATGATCTTTTGAAGGATAATCCTAAGGAATGCCCAATCCACACAATCATAAGCCCATTGTAAATCACCCTTCATCACCATTGCTTCCAATTCTTTTGTCTAAATAGTATGAATACACTCTTGTGCAATTGTTATGGCATCGTGAATAGACTTATTACGAAGGAATCCAAACTGCTCCCCGGAGACGATAAGTGAGAGTATTCCTTTGATCATTTCCACAATGACCTTTAAGATAAGCTTATCGATGATATTGCACAGTGAGATCGGTCGAAAATCAGAGAAAGAGGAAGGAGTAGTAACCTTTGGAATAAGTGAAATGAACGTAGACTTAATAGAACCCAATATGTATCTCCTGATCCAGGACTCTTCTACCATATCCAGCAATTCCTTACTCATGTGATCAAAGAAATGTAAGAGAATATCTATTGTCCAGTCATTAGGGATAGGTAATTTGTCCCGAGGAATTTTTTTTAATATTGAGTGGATCTCCTCGATAGTGATTGGTCTATATAGAGGCACATTAGATTCATTTTCAAATATTGTAGGATATTCCTTCACACCCCAAAGAAGGTCTTCAATGTGTACCTCGTCCTTGGCTCTAAATAGATTTTTAAAGTAATAAATCACTTCCCTTTGAATCTCAGCTTCAGTGTATACTTGATTTCCATCTACCCCCATGATGCTCCATATGGCGTTCCTGATTTTCCTTTGATTTGCAAAATGGTGGAAAAAATTGGTATTTCGATCCCCCTACTAAATCCAAATAGCCCTACTCTTTAATCTCCAAGCCATCTCCTGAATTTCCAGTAAGCGCCTCTTCCTCTCCTCGAAGTATTTCAATCTATCCAATTGTTGTTTAGTGGGATTCCTTACTGTAAAGTGCTTCCCAATCTCTCAAATCTCTGCCACTAATGCTTTTAGTTCATGTATTAAGATTTCCTTCTTTTTTGTTTCCCATATACACACCTGGTTTTTTAGGTGATTTAATTTCCAAGTGATGATTTCCATGGCCGACCAATCCATAATTATCTCATTTGCACTCCAAAACCCAATAACCAGTTTGTTGAAAGCTTCATCCTCGAGCCACATCCGATTGAATTTGAAAGGGATACCCCGTCTGACCGACTCTTTCCACCATTGTAGAAAAATAGGACAGTGGTCAGAGATGAAGTTCTTCTCAACATTTGATTTTAGGTTCCCCAAGTTTTCAATTAAATTCTGGTGTACCATGAATCTATCTATTCTCTTAACAATATACTCATCTCCACATCTCCCATTTTTCCAAGTGGGCTAGATAGGGTGTAACATATATCATTCAAATGATTTTCATCAAATATAATTGTTAATCGTTCTGCAAGGGGGTCACTTTAGCACTTCGTACCCCAACCCTCCTCCCTAAATAATATTGCATTGTAATCACGAGAAACAATCAATGAACCAATTTTTAAAATCTTTAATTCCTACACTCTCTCCCAAAATTTATGTGTTCCATCATATGGGGAATATATATTTCATATGTTTATCTTCTCCACAGTATCCCAAATATGTCCAGTGAGAAGTATTGCAACAAAGAATTTATGGGCCTTTAAGTCTACCCAATATTGATCCCACAGTTCCACCAAGCCACACAAAAAACCACATGAATCTACCGCAGTTATACACCAACATGGGAATATGGACTAAAATTATGATATGGATCTCCCAGCATCTACCATTTTTTCCTATTTAAGAATGATGAACGGATGAACAGAGTAGAACATATGTCGCACAGATAGAAATTCTGTGGCATACACCAAGCCACACATATTAAAAGACATGGTGTTCATCATGTCCCAGTCTCGGAGGGAACATTTTCTCCAAGGGCCCCAGAAGAAGAGGACTCAAATATAGGCACATAAAATAAACTACCTAAATCTTGAAACAAGTTCTTACATGATGTCTTCCCCCAAAAATATTTGTTTCCCTTCTCCCCACCCACTCGGCAAAAGGTAGTGATATTTTTGGTTGAATTCTAGCTAATAACAAGTTAGGTAGCACAACCATTTCCCTTATGTGTCATGAGGATGCATAGATCCATGACAAGATTTAGTAGCAGGAATTCAATGTTACTATCAACGGAATTGTGAGGGGATGGTTGAGGGATAAGATCTGATGAGTGACGGGAGGAGTGGATCGGTGAGGATGAAGACAGGAGTCTGCAACTAGGGGGTTCTGAATGAGGAATTTTATCATCAACTTCAAGAGGGGATACTAGATGGACAACATAAACTGAGGGTGAAGAGGAAGGCGTATCCCAGCCACAAATAATTGGTAAATTTTGTAAATTTCTTACAGTATGAAGGTTTTGATCAGGAAAAGTAGAAATTTGTATCCCCTTCAAGGAAGTGACTGGTGTGTTGATAGGAGATGTAGGTATCGACTCTGATGGTTCAGAAATAGACATTATATTGAGTAAAATGGGTTCATCAGAGGAAGTAGAGGTACCTTATTCAAACTCTAGTTTGATGTGTCGAATTGTCTTCTCCCCGACCATATTGAAGTGTTTATCACCCTAAACATATTTCCCATGTTGAAAACACCAAGGAAATATCTCCAATGGTGGCCCATGTGATGACATAACAAAAAGAAAAATGGGATGCCCCAATAACCAATCATCTTCCTATAACGCAGGGAATCCCACTCCCAATCAATTTTGTGAGGGAGACCCCATGTGCAGTTCACCTCCACCAGGATCTAGGCCACCCTTTTATCTCTAGACCCTGGAGGACGAGCGTCCATGTAGACAAATATTCCCATAGCATTTCTAATCTCCATAAGCACATTTCAAGTCCTCTATTCTGGCTACAAACTAGAAAATTTGACCTAGACAAGATTGTTCTTTGGTGTATCCAATAGCATGTTGAAACCCACATACCGCCGACTGAGTTGTAGAAACCCCCGTCCACGAACCCATGGATTTGATAGAATGCACTCAAACTATTCCCTGTGAAAGAAATGAAATGAAAACCTTTGACTCAATAATCCACTAACCTTTGGTCTATATCCCAAAATCGACATCCATTCAGTAGCAACCCATCCTTCCATTTCAAAATCCCAAGTAGCACAGTAATACCATGATCCAGGTGGATATTGGTGGCCACCCTCCTATTCCACCTAGTTAGTTTCATCAGTTTTCTTATTTACTATTTTTAGCAGTTTTTCAGGTCTTGAACGTTTGGAGCCATTTTGAGGACATAAACATTGTTTTTTGGGCATGATTCCTTTGGCCATTTGAAAAAAATTGCATCAAAATTTGTAGTCCTCGGAGACATCTTTCCAACGAGGTATCATACCTGCCAAAAAAAGATAATATGACCAAGTTACGACCCCAGGAAGTTGGCTGCCCAACTAACCCCAACAGGACCAATAAACTCTTGATGTTACATCTCCTCGGGTTAGGGTTTTGACTGTTTAGGGTTTTCTATTATTGTTCAATAATAAAAATTCCCTTGAACCTCATTGTAACACAATTAAAAGCCATGTAGCCGCCACATCTCTTCTTAGAGATAAGCTACCATCACTCGAGCTAGTTTATTTTCCATTTTGTCTATAAGCATGTTTCAGTATTTGATATTAATGAAGTGAAGTATTATTCATGCTCTATATTTGAGTTTATGTTTATTTCTTTATTTTATTACATTCCTTCATAAGTCTAGATCAGTGGTATCCGAGCAGTATTCTCTTTATCGATATTTATTTGCATGTCCCCAACGAGGTCCGAGGGTATAAGGAGTTAGGGCTCGATCTGGTTGAAGATTTGCAAGATCAATCTTGTGAACCCCAATGGCCTCCCATTGTGGAAGAAAAGACAGATGAGGGAGCAGGAGATCGTATAAAAATATTGCCCAGGGAGGCCCTCGAGAAATAAAGGAATGTGATGATGGATAAATTTTCCCAGATCCTCCAACAACTACCCACCAGCAATGCATCTTCATCTAGTAGCCACTCCGAAGGTGCCACTCCTTTTAAGGTACAAGAAAACTTTGACATTCCCATATTTGAGGGCCAAATAGATGGAGACGTCGAAGATAGATGGTTGAATTTGCTGGAAGGGTATTTTCCGGTCCATGATTTCTCTAATCGAGAAAATATTACCTTTGCACTCCTCAAAGCCGCCCCCCATGTCAAATATTGGTGGGAAACCTACTATGAACAGAGGGATGAGGAAGAACCCTCACTTTTTTTAGCGGCACCAACTTGTAATTCATTCTGAGACGACATCAAGGAACACTATTACCTCCTAGAGAGATATGAGGATAAGTACATCCAATGGACCACGCTATGGCAACAAAGGGATCAAGATGTGCATAAGTTGACGAATTTGTTCCACACCCTGCGCACAAAGTTGGGTATTAAAGATTTTGAGAAACATTTGGTGCTCAAGTATCGCAGTTGTTTGCATAGATACATTCAAGTGGAAATGGAGTTTTACTTGACAGTACCTCGCTTAGCATGGCATATCGATATGCGGCCAAGATCGAGAATAAATTTAAGCAGAAGAAGTGAGACTTTGGATCCGTGAATCTGAAGCCAGGGAAATGTGCCCCCAAACCAAAAAACAAGAGGCAAAGCCAAAGTGAGGTGACTCAGGACAACCCACCGAAGTAGCAAGCAAAGAACAATGCCACAAATCCAAAGAAGGACACAAGGAAGTGATGTGAATTTCATGAAAGCTCCACTCACAACACAACTGAGTGTTGGGCCAAACAATCGCTAGTGATCGAGTTGAAGGCATATGAATCAGATGCATGTTCTGATTCTGAGTCAAAATTGGACAAGAGGAATGAAAAAGGGAAGAAAATCATTGATGCGGAACCCAGTGCCATAGTTTCCACCACCAAGATCCTGAAGGAGGAACCTGAATATGCAGAGGAGGGGGAGCACCTATTCCATTCCCAGATGTGGGTGAATGGTTCTCCACTTGAATTCATTATCGATAGTGGAAGCCAAAAGAACCTCATTTCAAGAGAGGTCATTAAGCGGCTCGGCCTACCGACCACAACACACCCATAGTTGTATACCATCTGGTGGCTTCACCAAGGAAGAGATCTTTGCGTCAGCCAGAAGTGCCACCTTCCCTACAACATCAAGCCCTTCATGAATGAGGTATTGTGTGATATTGGTCATGTTGAAGTTTCTTATTTATTATTAGGCCAAACATACTTGTGGAAGCGACATGTTATGTATGAGTCTAGGCTTCGTTCTGTTATTATTACTTTAGGAAATAAGTTGTACAGGATATCATTGGCAGTATTGCCTTCCGCGATATCTTTGATTACTTCCAAGAAATGCAGTAAGATTATTTCCAAAACCAGGAAATTTACGATTTGCCCACACGGCAAGAAGAAATTGTGGTCACAGCCTCTAAACAGGGCACCCCTGTGCAGTAGCAGCAAATGGACAAATTCGTGGGGGAATACCAAGACATTTTATCCTCACCCACAAGGGTTCCTCTACACTATCAGGTCAAGCACTCCATTGATCTGACCCCAAGCACACCGCTGCATAATGGGCCGAGATATCGATGCTATGTTCTATAGAATGGTGAAATCAAGAGGAAGATCCAAGAGCTATTGCAAAAACAACACATCAGGCCAAGATCCTCGCCCTGTGGGAGCTCGATTGTGTTGGTACAAAAGAAGGATGACACCTGGAGACTTTGTATTGAATATCGAGTGATGAACAAGATCAAAGTCCAGAATAGGTATCAAATCCCATGGATCGGTGACCTCTTGGACCAACTCAGGGGGGTCAAATATTTCAGCAATATTATCTTGAAGTCTGGGTATCACCAGGTACCAATCGAACCCTCTGATGTGTGGAAGATTGCGTTCAAATCCAAGGATGGCCTCTCCGAATGACTTTTCATGCTTTTGGGTTTGTCGAATGCTCCCGCAACCTTCATGCAGCAGATGGATGACATCTTTTGGCTATTCATCGACTTATTTCTGGTGGTGTACTTGGATGACATCCTAATCTTCAGCCTGACTTGGGAAGAGCACCTCCACCACATTTGGCAGGTCCTCCAAACACTATGGAAACACAAGTTGTGTGTCAATTTGGAGAGGTGCACTTTTTCCATGACCTAGGTTCAATATTTGTGATACATTATTGATGAGCCGGGGGTGCATGTGGATCCAACCAAGATCCAAGTCATTCGGGATTAGCCAGCCCTAACCACTCTAACAGAGTTCCGTAGCTTTACGGGTCTTGGCAATTTCTACCGCAAGTTTTTTTTGGATTCTCTCATATCACTTGGCCCTTTAGTCAAGTCACCAAGGGAGGAGTGAAAGTAAAATCATTTTGGTATGAATATCAACAGAAGGCCTTCATAGAGTTGAAACATCCCCTCTGCTCTACACCAGTGCTCACATTACCAGACTTGCAACAACCATTTGAGATCGAGACAGATGCCTCAGACTATGCCATTGGGGCAGTTCTTACTCAACAGGGGCATCTAGTGGCATATCATAGTGAGACACTTTCCAACACAGTCTGAAAGTATCCCAGTTATGACAAAGAGATGTAATCCATTGTGCAAGCTTGCTAATAATGGAAGCATTTCATTTTGGTGAAGGAAATGGTCATCCACACAGACCACCGATCCCTGCACTTAATACATACACAACGGAAGTTACAGAAGGATCGCCATCAGAAGTGGTCCACATACCTGCAACAATTTCATCTGAACATCAAGTACAAGAAGGGAAACACGAATAACGTTGCAGACTGCCTCAGCCAACCACTAATCATGGAGCTAACCACCGTGCTAAACTCTTGTGGGCACAAGACTTCTGATTGGCCACTTCTCTACAAAAGAAATCCAGAATTCAGCCACACATACAAGGTGCTATTAGAGGGTAATCAAGTTCCAAATTTTCACCTCTAGGATGCACTACTACGTCACCTGGGACACCATTGTGTTCCTTCAAGCGAGCATGCCAAGATGGTTTGGGAAGCGCACTACAGTTGGGTTGTTGGGCATTTCGGGGTCGAGAAAACATTGGTAGTATGGAAGAAGTATTTCTATTGGCCAAACCTTCGACAAGATGTCAGGAAGTACATCAGATCCTTCATTTCCTATGCCATTTCCAAACTGACCATCAAGAATTAAGGCCTCTATACTCCATTGCCTACCCCAATTCGACCTTGGGAATCCATATTCATGGATTACATGTCGAGCCTTCCTTCTACTAAGCATGGCAATGAATTTGTTTTAGTGGTCGTCTACAGATTCTTGAAGATGCCCATTATGGAGGCCTGCAAGAAGAATATCACATCAAAATCCATTGCTAAACTATTCTTTGAACGAGTGTGGGTACACTTTCATATCCCACAGTTTATCATCTCAGATCAAGAGAGACTATTCCTCAGTACATTTTGGTCCAACCTCTCATCAACGCTAGACACCAAGCTCACCAAGTCCACGGATTTCCATCCCCAAACCGATGGATAGAGAGAGGTTGTCAACAAGATGATCATACATTTTTTGCACATGTACAACTCAAAGAATCCACACACATGGGATGAGAGCCTCCCCTATGTAAAGCATAGCTATAACCAGGCTCTCCACTGCTCAACTAGCCACAGCCCCTTTCAGGTGGGTTTGGGATTCCAGCCACTATGTCCCATTGACATAGCCATTCCATTTGCAGTTACTCGGGCATATTTGTTTCATGTTCTGAAGCTGACAAGGTGAACATCTCCATTGAGCGCATTCAGAACATTCTCTAACAGGTTCATGACACATTGGACAAAGAAAATGCTAAGTACAAGCAGGAACAAGATCAGCATCGTCTGCCACACAACTTCCAGGTAGGAGAAAAAGTGTGGCTACATTTGTAGAAGGAGCACTTCGCTGGACCCTACCGCAAGCCTCGCCTACTTCAACATGGTCCATACACCATGACCAAAGATGTAGGGGATAATTCCTTTGAGCTCAGTATTCAAGCATTCCTTATTATGCATCCAGTGTTCAATGTGGACCGCCTTTGGCCCTACTTTACACCTCTACTAGACACATCTAACATGGAAGAACAACTCACACCAGCGGAGTTAAACCCAGACTGCATGGAACAAGCCACAACTAATTGGATCATGGACACAAAGATCAAGAACACCCGCTAATAGAGTATCCATCTATACCGAGTTGTCAAAGCAGGCCAACTCCTTCACTAGGGAAAGTGGTTCACAAGGGACCAAATTCAATATAAATTTCCCAACCTCATGGAGGTTGTACACGCAATGGGGACCATTGCTTCCTAATGGGGGAGGAATGATCTAGGTGGATACTGGTGGCCACCCTCTTATTCCACCTAATCAGTTTCATCGGTTTTCTTATTTATTATTTTTAGCAGTTTTTCGGGTCCTGAACTTCCGGAGCCATTTTGAGGCCCTAAATGATGCTTTTTGGGCATGATTTGTCTAGCGATTTAAAACAATTCACATCAGAAACTTTAGTCCTCAGAGATATCTTTCCAACGAGGTATCATACGCGCCAAATGGAGATAATATGACTAAGTTATGACCCTGGGAAGTTGGATGCCCAACTAACCCTAACAAGGCCCACAAACTCTTTGTATTACATCTCCTCCGGTTAGGGTTTTGGTTGTTTATAGTTTTCTCTTATTGTTGAATAATCAAAAAATCCCTTGAGCCTCATTGTAACATAGTTCAGAGGCATGTATCCGCCACATCTCTTCTCAAAGATAAGCTACCATTGTTCGAGATAGTTTATTTTTCATTTTGTCTATAAGCATTTTTCAGTATTTGATATTAATGAAGTGAATTTTTATTCCTGCTACATCTCTGCATTTATGTATATAACTGTATTTTTTTGTGTTCCTGCATAATTTCATATCATACCATATCCCAACAAGTGCTCTATTTTGTAGGCTTACTACCCCATCCCACAGTACATCATGCCCAAAACTTAGTAGCTTTTCCTCAGTATTTCTTTGAATGGTTTTGTTCTGATGTCCTATCGAACCCGATGGTTCATTTGACATATGTCGTGGATACAGTGCCCCCAAATTTGCATGGATTGGAATTGTTTCCCATCCCACTTGGAACGTGATATCATCAAGCTTGTGTGACTTAGCAACCAGAGCATGGGATTGCAGTGAATGTGCACGCTCAACATCCAGTGTGGCACAACAGAATGCCTCATATATTGAAATGTTGGCATCCAGTGTGTCAATGATACAATCGATAGCCAAATACCGATGTAGTAGGTTAGGTGTCCCGAATTTATGTCCACGTGTGCCAGAAAGTTAGACAAGACCTCCAGCCACCCTGTACTGTCTAGGAAAACATGAAAAGTCCACCTTCCAAAATTCCATAAATGACCGGTGCAGCAATGTTCCACACATCCAACGGAAAATCCAAATATGGTAATGTTTAATCTCTAGGCCCTAATAAAGTACGTCGTCAAAATGTTATACCAACAACACCCATAGGAGGCCTGAAGTAGGACACATCACCAACATACCACCCAAAGAAACATAATAGAGGGGAAATACATGAAGCCCATGTCAAGAATAACCACTTGTATGCATCCAATCAACCCACCAAGCATAAAACAAAAGGTAAATGGATCCACCACAAGAGTAACTATGCCTGCATACTGAGAAAAAATCTACCAGGAGAATTAAGAAATAGAAATTTACCAAGAGAACTACACCTACATTCTCGTGACTTCCTCGTTCCTTTAAACCTAATAATCATCACCAGAGACAAATCTATTAACAACTTTTGGCATTAAGGCACATGTACAGACAAACATTGAAATGAAATTTTAATTGGAGTAGTCTTTAATGGTATTTTTTTAGAGTTTGTAGTGGATTTTCTTGCTAGAATTCTGTGACTTGAAATATTTAAATCACTTTTTGACTATATATAATATGCACCTTGAAAAACTCTAGAGCATTTTAATTTTTAAAAATTTACCGTCAAACTTGTGATTTCAATAAATTCCTACTTAATTTTATACAAATTATATCGAAAAAAAAAAAAAAAAAACTACCATGAAACTTTTCAAAAAATACTCTATTCTTTTCTATTCTTTTCCATTTTTATCAAAGAAAATGATCTTTTAATAACTAATTGAAACACAAAGTCCTATTTTGGGATTTGATAACCTGCATAGGTTTTGTGAGAGAGGATGGTGGGGCTTGTGAGAGAAATGTTGGGTTTGTATTGATCACATTTTCATGGACTCTATCTTTATAACAACAACAACTTATGATGTAACAAGTTATGATGACATGATATGACGAAATGATTGATGTCAGACCGCGTTTGATATCTTCTATAAAACGCCATCGCCATTTTACTTTATTGTAAACACGCTAAAATTTAAAAGCGGCTATCCACCCGAATTTCTAGCAGGTGGACTAATTTTGATATACTTTTATGATTAAAGGACGGATTTTCATATAGTTTTATGATTTTTAATAGTCTATTCCAGTATTTTAATAAGAGACGTGATCAAGAGTGTTTCTTGAGGGTCTTTCTTGTGTATTTCCCTTAGTCATGTTGTCAAGATACTGTGAGTTTCATAAAATCGACCGACCAAATTACACACCTAACGTCGATCCCACTGAAAAGGAGGAGAACGACATGAACCTGTATTGTGATTCCCACAAGCACGATGTCATTTGTGAACATTTAGAATAAATATTATTTCTGAATTGTCTAAGTTGTTACACTATGTCATGAACCAAAATTTTTCCCCCTTTCATCATCTTCCGGGAAATTCTCGGTTTTCTAAAATCAACCGACCAAAGTTATATTTTAAATATTTTCTAAGTGTTGTTCAAACGACACGACCGTCTAATTAACTCCAGCCACGGCTATCTAAATAACTAGACACGAAGATGCTACGATATGTCTCATTGGGTTATCTTGTTATTGTGGAATTAATATTTTATTTAATTTAGTTGTTGCAATGTGCAATTAATTTACCTTGGTTAATAATTTTTTTGAGAAGAAAAATTAAGCGGATTTTTATTAGGTACAAAAACTAGTTACGTTCAGCAAAATTATATAGTGATAGTTCAAATCATATATAATGGTCATATAATAAGTAATAAAAACTTCAAAATAGTTTAAAATTTTTGGAAAAAGCATTTCCAAATTAACATACAATGTTTTAGCAAATAAAAGTAGATATAAAAAATTCCATTTTCCAATGAAAGAAATCAAATATTTCAATGTTAATGTCCAGCTAAGGAATAGTTGTGCATCCTTCCTCTCTCATAATGCCATATGAGATGACACTGTAATATATGTATCCTTCTAGATTGTTCAAGCCCATCTTAGAAAGGGAGTCATCAGTCATGTTGGATTCTCTGTAAATGTGCACCATGTTGAAACCCCTGAATGCCCGTAACAATGTCCTGATTCGATACCGCCATCCCAAAGTTCTCGAGGGTCAAATTCTCATATATCATAAATTCCATCTATGGTTGTTTTTGAATCCCCATAGATGTGGATATTTTGTATCTCTCTAGTTTTGGAAAACCATAATAAACCCCACAGGGCCATCATCTCTACCTTGGAATTCGTACCCATCCCCCCATGCCAGTGTAATTTCTAACGAGTATTTTTCATTGATGCACAACCATCCCCCACATCCACAAGAAAATACGTGGACACATGAAGCGATTTGACAAATCTTTGGTACTTGTCTTCCTAGGTTCCATATACTCCAGCCAAGGTAATATTTTGCTCAAATTTTGTAAAAATTAATCAGTTCCCCATGAAATATATAGTGATTTTGTGCCTTCCAAATTTCCCAGAAAGTAAAGGTTGCTATATAGTTATGTATCCCATCCCCGGAGGTACCCCATCTTAAACAATGTTCAATTAAAAGAAAACATCTAGAGTTTAACTTACATGACGATAAAATCATAGCCCAAATTTGTAAATAATGTTATAGTGGATGAAGAGGGGTGATATTGTTTCATTCCCGCTGCCAGACGAGACGCACCATCAAGTCCCAGAAAGCCACACTTACATAAATTGTCCCAAGTCAATATTTTGTTTCTCCATACCAACCAATTGAATAGAATAATTTTCAATGTGCGGTTGATCTCCAGATGATCCAGACTTATGTAGGAACACAATAAAATACATAAATAAACATAAACGCAGAGATGTAGCAGGAATAACCCTTCATTTCATTAATATCAAATACTAAAAAATGGCTATAGAGAGAATGGAAAGAAAACTAGCTCGGGCTATGGTAGCTTATCTCTGAGAAGAGATATAGCGGCGACATGCCTCTAAACTGTGTTAAAATGAGGCTCGAAGGCCTATTTATTATTAAGAAACAATGGAAAAACATAAACATCCAAAAACCTAACCCTAGGATATGAAGCGCCAAAACTATGGGCTCCATTTGGGTAAATTGGTACATCAACTTCTCGGGGACGTAATTTTGGCATACGACCTTCGTTTGACGCGCACAGTACCAAGTTAGAAATATCTATCCGAGAAATAAAACTTTCGAGTGATTAAAATTGGTCAAAAACCCACATTGGTACTGGTTCTAGAAAAAAACATCGTTTAGTGCCTCAAAACGAGTCCGGAAGTTCAGGACCCGAAAAACTAGAAAAAATAGTAAATTGTGCTACAATTATGGAAACTGGAAAATTGAAAGAAACAATGGTGGGAGTCTAAGTGGAATAGGTGGGTGGCCACCAATATCCACTTGGATCAGTCCTCCCCCTTTAGGAAGCAATGTTCCCCATTGCGTTGAGTTCCTCCATGAGATGAGGAAACTTCTACTAAACTTGGTCCCTGATGAGCCACTTCGGCGCTGGTGAAGGAGTTGGCCTGCTTTGAAAAATCGATATAGCTGGATCCTTTTCTCTCATGTGTTCTTGATCTGTGTGTCCATGATTCGATTAGTTGTGGCTTGTTCCATGCAGTATGGGTTTAACTATGTTGGTGTGAGTTTTTCTGCAATGTAGGATGTGTCCAGTAATGGTGGAAAGTAGGGTTGAAGGCAGTCCACATTGAACATTGGGTGCAGACCAAGGAATGGTGGAATTCTGAGCTCCTTCTACAAATGTAGCCAAACTTTGACACCCACCTAGAACTTGTGTGGCTGTTGGCATATGTTGTCCTTGATGGCAACCTACTTGATGAAGTTGTCTTTGGACAAACAACCTATTTGATATTGATGTAAATCTGATATGGAGATTGTTGGCGTGTGTTGTCCTTGATGGCAACCTACTTGATAAAATGAGATTGTTGGCTATATGATGCAATGTGTTGTCCTTGATGACAACCTGCTTGGTGAAGTTGTCCTTGATGGAAACCTACTTGATGATGTATCTACAGATCAACTCAGGAGTAACAGAAGAAAGGAATTTTAGGAAGTACCAAAGAAATGATAAATAAGGTATGTCACTATGCATACGCGGGTTTGTTAAAGCGAAGTAGCGTATGTCCGCGGAAAAGTACGTGCCAAGTCGCATATGCCTAATTGCGCTCTAATTTGATAAAACCAGGGGTTCTTACCATCGTATCGACCCATTGTATTGAGCGCTGGATAATCTATTTGATCCCATCCAGGAATACCATTGGAAATGGTGTGGTTTTGGCTCATGGTATTGATAAAGGCTAAACCTATATAAGGAGAAGAAGATCATTGTGCAAGGGTGTGCATGTGTCAGGGTATTGAATGAATACTTCACTTTGAAGTATATCTGCATGATTGAACTTTGTTCTTGATTGATAAATCTGAATCTATGATGCACCCGTGGATGGTTCAAAATCCTTAGATCTGATAATGATGAATCTCTAAAATGATCTTCAGAAGAAGAACTGGTGAAGATCTGGCGCAAAAGTCTACTGAAGGTAATGAAGAAATCTGGGTAAGTTTATAGATCTGGTTTGTTCTGCAAAGCTTTCATTTACAGATCTATACGCGAGTTTGTTGTGTAAAAAGCGCGTGTATACGCGGATATGATCTAATAAAAGCGCGTATGGGAAGTTAGGGTTCACTAAAAAATGCACAGATGTATACGCGGGTTAGTTTCATGAAAAGCGCGTGTATACGCGGGTCTGATTAAATAAAAGCGCGTATGGTATTTGAACTAATGGTTGCTCATGGTTGAATGTGTTTCTGCATATCTATTCTGAAGTCTGGGTAATCTCTGATATTCTGGTTACAGTGGTTTCACTGTTCTGTTTGGAGTATTGGGAAAAGTATGGTTGATGAAAAATGAAGGGTTGAGTTGAAGCTGTTTGATCCAGTGTGAAAATTGATGAAACGTGGTCTGCAGTGGTGCTGAGGGTCGAAGCCTTCAGTAAGGGGGTAGTAGCTCCCTTCCAGTGATAGTTGTTAAACGAGAGCAGGGGGTAGTGGCTCCCTTCCAGGAGAGGCTGGTAAATGAGAGTAGGGGGTTGTAGCTCCCTTCCAGGAGAGGCTAGTAAACGAGAGCAGGTTGTGGCCTTCTGCAGGTGGGTGCCTGCGTGTTGGTATGAGTCTGCACCAGTATTTGGTTGTAAGAAGTTTTCTTTACATAATAAATATTGAAGACTGAAACGACGGCAGCGGTGGTTTTCTCCCAAATTGGGTTTCCACCTTAAATCCTGGTGTTCATGTGTGTTGCTTGTGTGTGATGATTTATTCTGTTCTTTCTGCATCTGTTTACTGCTTACTATACATCTGATGAATGAATGATGCAATGATCCAAGTTAAGAATTAAATGCAATAATTATATACGCGAGTTGTCTAAAGGATATCCGCGTGTATACACGAGTTTTATTCAGTAAAGTAGCGTATGGGTTGTAGAGAAAGAAAAAGTTAAAAAGTTTTCAGTCTGCACTAAATACTGATTCATCCCCCCCTCTCAGTATTTTTCCCAACAGTGGCACCCGATGTTGATCATACCACTACTTGTACTCACCATTGGCTCTATCCAATATGTCATGGACATGTTGGTAGATGTGTTAAATTTGATCAATGAACATGTTCGCCTTGTCGGCTTCGAACTGGACATGAGTCGAATATTCCTGAGTAGCTGCAAATGGTATGACCACATCAATGAGACATAGTAGCTGGAATCTGAAGCCCACCTAAAAGGGGTTGTGGCCAATCAAGATGTGGAGAGCTTGATTATAGCTTTGTTGGACATAGGGTAGGCTTTCATCCCATGTGTGTGGATGCTTCGAGTTGTACATGCGTAGAATGTGTATGATCATCTCGTTGACGACCTTTGTTTGGCCATCAGTTTGTGGGTGCAAAGTTGTGGACTTAGTGAGCTTGGTGTCCAACATCAACCAGAGACGACCAAAATGCACTGAGGAACTTGCTATCCCAATCTAAGATAATGGACTATGGGATCCCAATGTGTACCCACACTTGTTCAAAGAAGAGTTTAGCAGTGACTTATGTTGTGATATTCTTCTTGCATGCTGCAATAATGACCATTTTAAATAATTTATCAATAACCACAAAAATGCAGGTGTTTTCATGCTTGGTAGAAGGAAGGCCCTACATGTAATCAATGAATATGGATTCCCAAGGTCAACAAGGGCTGGGAAGCAGAGTATATAGGCCTTGCTTCTTGATGGTCAGTTTGGAAATGACATAGGGAGTGCAGGATCTGATGTGCTTCCCACCATAATGTCGAAGGTTTGGCCAATAGAAATACTTCTGTAGTACTGTGATTGTTTTCTCAACCCTAAAATGTCGAGTGAACCGATTATAGTGCACTTCCCAAATAATATTAGCAGGCTCACTTGCAGTTACACAGATTTGTCTCAGGTGGCATAACAGTGCATCCTGGAGTTGAAAATTTGGAACTTGCTTACCCTCCAGGAGTGTATGGTATGTGTTTCCGAATTCTAGATCACTTTTGTAGAGATTAGGCCAATCAGAAGTCTCATGCCCACAAGAGTCAAGCACCGTGGTTAGCACCACTTTCGGCGGTCGACTGAGGAAATATGCAACATTATTTTTCCTACCCTTCTTGTACTTGATGTTCAAATGGAACTTTTGCAGGTATGTAGACCATTTCTGATGGCGATCATTCTGCAACTTCCCTTATGTTTGTATGAACTGCAATGGTAGGTGATCTGTGTGGATGACCATTTCCTTCCCAAAAATATAATGCTTCCATTATCGGAAGGCCTGCACAATGGAATACATTTATTTGTCATATTTGGGATACTTTCGCAATGTATTTGGAATTGTATCACTGTGATAGGCCACTGGATGCCCCTGCTAGGTAAGTACTACCCTAATAGCCTAGTCAGAGGAATTTATCTTAATCTCAAATGGTTAATGCAAGTTAGGTAATGTGAGCACTGTTGCAGAGAAGAGGGTGATGCTTCAACTCTGCGAACACCTTCTGTTGAGATTCAGACCAAAATAATTTTATTTTCGCTCCTCCCTTGGTGACTTGACTCAAAGGCCAAGTCATATGAGAGAACCCCAACACGAACCTGTAGTATAAATTGGCAAGACCGAGAAAGATACGGAGCTCTGTTAGAGTGGTTGGGGCTGGCCAATCCAAAATGACTTGGATCTTGGTTGGGTCCACATGCACCCCCCGTTCGTCAATAATGTATCCTAGATATTGAACCTGGGTCATGCCAAAAATGCATTTCTCCAAATTGGCACACAAATTGTATTGCCGCAATGTTTGGAGGACTTTTCGAATTTGGTGGAGGTGCTCTTCCTAACTCTAGTTGAAGATCAGGATGTCATCGAAATACACCACCACGAATGAGTTGGTGGATGGTCGCAAGATTTCATCCATCAGCCTCATGAAGGTTGTAGGAGCATTTGTCAACCCAAAAGGCATGACCAGCCATTCGAAGAGGCCTTACTTGGCTTTGAAGGCAGTGTTCCACACATCGGAGGGTTCGACTAGTACCTGGTGATACCCGAACTTCAAGTCAATCTTGCTGAAATATTTGCCCCCTTTAGTTGGTCTAGAAGGTCATCAATCCACGAGATCAGATACCTATTCTGGACAGTGTTTTTGTTCAGCACCCCATATTCAATACAGAGTACTGAAGTCCCATATTTCTTCTGCACCAACACAATCAAGCTCCCACAAGGCAATGAACTCGACCGGATGTGACCTTTCTGTAGCAACTCTTGAATCTTCCTCTTGATTTTGTCGTTCTCTAGAACAAAGTGTCGATATATCGGTCCATTGGGTAGCGGCACACCTATGGTTAGATCGATGGAGTGCTTGAACTCACAATGCAAATGTACCCCTATAGGTGAGATGAAGATGTCCACGTACTCCTCCACGACCTTGTCCATTTGTTGTTGTTATGTGGAGGAGCCTTGTATTGAGGTCGTGGCCACAGTCATCTTCTTTCCCTGATGGTAGATCATCAGGAACAAAAATTCTCGGTTTTTGAAATGAGCTTACTGCATTTTTTTGCAGTGATAAAAGAGATGGTGGTAGGCGGTGCTACCTCCAGTATCCTATACAACTTATTACCCAAAGTAACAATAACAACGTGATGCCTAGACTCATACACAACATGTCTCTTCCACAAGTATGGTTGGCGTAATAATACATCACAAATATCAAGAGGATAAATATCCCATAATACTTCATCCACGAAGAGCTTGATGGCGTAGGGAAGGCGATACTATTGGCTGATGCGAAGATCCCATCCTTGGTGAAGCCACCCGATGGTGTACGATTGAGGGTGTGTTGCGATCGGAAGGTGAAGCCTCTTCATGACTTCTTCTAAAATGGTGTTATTTTGGCTTCCGATGTCAATAATGAACTGCAACGGGGAACCCTTCACCCACATATGGGAATGGAAGAGGCGCTCCCCCTCCTCTGGATATTCGGGTTGCACCTTCTCGATCTTAGTGGTGGAAATAGTGGCTTTGGGCTCTACATCGATAATCTACTTCCCTTTGTCATTCCCCTTGTCGGGTTCTAACTAAAATTCAAACATGCATCTGATTCGGAAGCCTTTAGCTCGGCCACCAGTGACTTCTTGGCCCAACACTCACGTGTGTTGTGAGTGGATCTCTTATGGAACTCACACCACTTTCTCGTGTCCTTATTTGGCTTTGCATTGTTTTTCTTCACTTGCAGCTTTGCCGGGTTTTCCTAGGCCGCCCCGCCTTAGATTTTTCTTTTTTTGTGTAGTTTGGGGGCGCCTTTCCCTTGCTTCTGATTCTCAGATCCAAATTTTTTCTTCCTCTGTTTGAATTTATGCTCAATCTTGGCAGCATACCGATATGTTTCACCAAGCGAGGACATGTCGAGGAACTACATTTCCTCCTGAATGTATTTGTGCAGATAACTGTGGTACTTCAGTACCAAATGTTTCTTTGAATATTTGATACCCAACTTTGTGCGGAGGGTATGGAACAGATTCATCAGCTCATGCACATCTTGATCGCTTTGCTTCCGCAAAATAGTCCATTGTATGTACTTATCCTCATAGCTTCGCACGAGATAATATTGTTCCTTGATGGCATCTCAGAAAGAATTCCAAGTGGGTGCGGTAGAGAACAGGGAGGGTTCCCTCTCGTCCTTTTTCTCATAGTAGCTTTCCCACCAGGCCTTAACATGGGGGGCGGCTTTGAGGAGTGAAAAAATTATATTTTCCTAATTGGAAAAATCATGAACCGAGAAATATCCTTCTAATATATTAAGTCATCTATCTACGACGTTTGCATCTATTTGGCCCTCAAATATGGGAAAGTCAAATTTTACTTGTACCTTAAAAGGAGTGGTGGCTCTAGAGTGGCAGTTGTTGGATGAAGATGCACTGTCGGTGGGTAGTTTTTGAAGGATATGGGCAAAGTTATCCATCATCATGTTCATTTTTTTCTTGAGGACCTCCTCAAGCAATATTTTGATTGTATTTCCTGTTGCCTCATCTTTCTTTTCTTCCCCCATGGGAGGTCGTCAAGGTTTGCGAGGCTAATCTTACAAAGGTTCAACCAGATCGAGCCCTAACTCCTTGTACCTCGACCTCGTTTGGGACATGCAAATAAATATCGAGAAAGAGCAGACCTATTGTTGGGTTGTTTAACAGGCAAACAAACACAAGTATTTATTATCAATCCGGGTTAGTAGGACTTAGAAGCATCCCCAAGGTATATGGGTTTTAGTTATGATCATGTTAGAAGATGATTTATCAATGATTAAGGAAATGCATATTACAAATATAAATCTAAACTAAATAATTTCTAAATTCAAGTATGCAATCAACAGTAGAAGAATCTCCTAACTCAAGAGATTTGTTTGTCCTTCTCTCACAAGATTACTTCATGAATTAGAAACCAAAAACCACTAATTTAGCAATATATTAATATTCATGAAACAATAATTGAAGAGGCTCTTAACTAAAGAGATACTGGTTTTCCTTCATCATAGATTCATTCATCAATAATACTATTGTTAGAAAACAAGAATTCAGAAAAGCATTAAAAAGCAGGAAAAGATGAATTCTAGCTCCAAATCTTAATCAGATAGAAAGAATGTTTAACTTAAACATTTTATTGTCCTTTCATATGCAAAATAAGAATTATAATTAGATTCATCAGCACTCATAAAACATCATCATATATCTAATCAACAAGTTAAGCATAAAACAAACTAGTTCAGAAACTGCAACTACAAATAACTAGAAAGTGCAGTAAGCTCGGTGTGGGGGCCCTCCACCCTTGCCTCGCAAACTGAAAGTTCTTTCAACTACTAAAAATTCATTCAAGAAATCACCATATAATAGCAGCAAATGGAATAGAACAGGTCTTCAATTAGCTCTCCAAAGTCTCAAAAATAATAAAGTTAAGTTATACAATTTCTACATATCAATGCCTTCAAACTCTGAGGCTTAAATAGATAAAATATGAAAAAAATTCATCTAAAATGTATCTTATAGCCATGGCCATCCTTATCTTATCTAATCAGGTGGAATTCATCCATCAGATCCATCAAAATCTAGAAAATCCCATAAAATAAGAAATTTGACCTAGTTCTTAGGGATCTTCCATGAAAACAGGTCCAGTTTGACTGCCTTTGACGGGGCCTATTAAAGCTTGGTTTGATTGAACCAATAGGTGTACATTTAATATTAGTTCCCAATATTTCTATAAATATATCTAGCTCGAGCCCCAAGTTTCCTGCAAATATGCAAACCATGAAGCCATTACAGGAATTTCTAATCTGGTCCAAAAAGGCACTTAAAATTCATTTTTTATAAAAACTTCTAAGAATTGAAAAACTTAATTTAAATACTTGTATATGCATTTATTGGGAAAAATAGGGTTAATATTATGGTGTATAGATGGATAGCATGTCAAATAAAGTGTATTTTCATAAACAAAAATAGATAAAAAAACTAGGGCCAACATCTCCCCCAAGTTGATGTTCAAGCATGTCCTCATGCTTGTTTTTTCCTTTTGACCTCCTGAGTTCTAATGTTGATCCTGTTCCTGACCCTGAAGTTTCTTGTTATGCTGCATGCAAAAGAGATTCCATACCTTTGTACTGTTCTTCTTTGTAGATTGAGGCTTCGACCTTTCGCTTCTCATATTTGACCTTCCAAGAATTTTTCTCCTTAAGCCATCTGAATGCTTGTATGTAAAGAAGATTTTTCTTGGCTTTCAATTTTCCCATTTCTTCACTTAGATTCTCATTTTATTTAATCAATTTTTCATTATTTTTCTTATATGTTTCATTTTCTATTTTCAAGTGTCTTTCCGTTATCCTGCTTACCTCCAGATTATGAGTTAACTCTTTGATTCTGCTAAGATTTTGGTCTTTTTCTTCCTCCTTGGTATCTTTGGCAACTGAATTAGCCTCAATCTCATCATGGTCAAAATATGAATCTCTTTCTACTGTATTTTTATAAACCTCCTGCTGCAATCTTTCAAGAATTTCATTAGCTTGTTTGGTCAAGGGAGATGTCTCAATGATTTGCACTTCTGGTTCTTTTTATTTGTTGCTTCTATCTGATGAATTCCTCTTTCTTTGTCTCCTATAAATGGTCAAGAATGATGTTTCGCTCTCTACCATGACTATTGCATGTTTCTTCTTTGATCCGGTTCTTAGATAGAGAGGCGAATTCACTATATTCCTTTTTTCCTGCTCTGGTTTGAGTTTTTCTTCTATGTCTTGCTCTACAAACTTATTTTGAATTAGGAAATATTTCCAAATCATACCCTTAGTTTTCAACTGGTAATCAACAATGATTTTTATGAGTCCTTGATGATGAATTTGGGCCTCCTTAGGTTTGGTTTCAAATTTCACACGTTCAATCATCCTCATCAAGTTTCTATAAAATAAGTATGGAAAGTTGATTCTTATGTCTCCCTTGATATGTTGTAGCAACCTAATGTGGTATAGGTGCACTATGCTATGTCTGCTATCACAAGTGAATAATTTTTGGATTATCAATACTAAATCAACCCAAGGTTCATTGAACCATTCTCTTGGAATTCCCTCTGTTCTGTCAAAGGATTCCTTTCTGTTCCTATCTAGGAAGAAGGTCCATCCCTTGTCCTTAAAATGCAACCCTTTGTGATAAAGTTCACCTGATAATGGAAACTCTAGGGCTTGAGAAATTGATTCTGGAGTTAAGGGAATGATTAAATTGCCCATCATTGTTTGATATTGTTTGTAGTTATTTATAAACTCCCTTGTAATGTCTTCATTGTGCCCTTTTAATTTCCAAAGGAAGCCTATCAAGCCTGATTGGTAAATTTTTTCAACTTTGTCTCTACCCCAATCTTCAATATGAAAGTCTTTAGGCTTTTTTCTTGATGTCATGTTTTCTAAAAACCATTTAATGTACCCCTCTATTTTCATCAACTTCATTTTTAAAAAACAAAAATTCATGTACTAGATCTCATCAGAGTAGTGAAGCTTACCTTTGTTTGCTTCCTTTGTCAAGTAAGTGAAACCAATCCTTTGTTTTCTTGAAAGAACTGATCTTACTGCTTCTAAAAACACAAATATTTGATGTAGAGAAGTTTATAAAAACATTAAAAAAATCATGTTTTTATTATTCTACTCTTTTGATTTGATCCTCTGTCTCTTCAAAAATAAAAATCCTCTGCCTCTAATTGTAGATTTTTCCATATTTTGTTTGACTGTGTAAAAAATAAAATAAAATTATACAACAGTGCCTTCTAATCCTTCAAAATCCCTTCTCTTCTAAGGAAAATCATTATATATTTAATCTAAGCTCACTATTATGCAAGAAAATTTGGAAAAATGGCTCACTATTTTATCAAAAATCTCATAAAATGAGTTCGTTGTATCTTCAAAATTCACCAAACTCTGCTCTTTGTTATGCAAAAAACATGTTTACTATGCCTTTTAAACCAAACATTCACCATAAATCTTGGTTCGAATTCTCTCACTGAGTATGCAAATGGAATGAATTTACTACACAACCCATTCAAAACGAATCCACTGTGTATTTCAAATCAAACACTCCATTCTCTGTTTGCATTCAAATTGAAATTGAGGACTGTATATGCAAGAATACATGAAGACATTTTCCAAGTTTACCTGTTCTGCAGTGATCTTCGTGATTTTTCTTTTAGTTTGACTGGAGTTCCTATTTTTCAAGCAGCACCAACTTATCAAAATATCACTTAATATCTCAAATATTTACTCATTCAATCAATGAAGGATTTCGTGTTGACTGGTGGCAGAGCGTTTGTGAGTGGTGGCAGTGACATATCGTAAGGCAATGACAAGTTAAAAGTTGTGGCAGAAGGACTCCATTTATAACTCACAGTTCACTCAAAAATCCTGAGATTTAATCATACGAATAATCGTTGTTTTAAACAAGAAAATCCAGGTTTTCTCTTACCTCATTTTTCACAGGATCTTTGCCTCTTGACAGCGTGCTCAATTGACACATCTGCCAGATATGTTAGCTCGAAATCTTAGTCAACTTTCCTTATCCCTCCGTCCTTCTCACTACTATATCTTCTGCTCTCTTTTTTGCGTTTATTTTCCAATGTTTTCCTCATATTTCTCCCTTGTCTTCTTTTGTTAATTCGTTTTTCACAAAGTTTCTTGGATGTGTGCTTTGATTACACAACATTCCTTCTCTTATTGAGCCTGCAAAGGGAAATGATGGTGAAAAACACACAGTGTTTCAGTAGTTTGAGGTCTTAGAATGGTGGAGGTTCTTCTCTTAACAGTTTACACAGTATTTGTAATATTGCATTTTGAATTTGTTTAACTGTTCATCGACCGCTTGACTGGTGCCTCTGTGGCTTACCTTTCCTGACTGATTTGGTATGTTGCCTCCACGGTGTACATCACGTCCTTGGCTTTAATTATTACATAGCCCTCCTTACGTTTCGTTCTCATGGCTTTTGTTGATCACTATGTTTGCATTCCTCTCTCCATAAAAACACATCATGCAAATCAAATATGCACCATCATATTTCTGTTCAACCATTGTACATGCATCACTACTTCTCCATATTCCCGTCCATCCATATCATATGCATTATTGCCATTCATTGTTTTTTCATTTAATAGCATCATACTTAGGTTAGTTCATTGCATATGCATTTCCTTGTTTGCATTATGATTACATTCCAGCTCCATTACCTTAGCTTGTAAACATATTTATGATTGCGCTTTTCAACGCTATAGTTTGCATTTTTGTTTTTGTTTTTGAAATTTGAATAGTGCGCTAACATATGATTAAACTTTAGGTTTTGTCTTTTATTTAATTTTAAAAATGACCAATGGAATGGTCATATTTTAAAATCAATTATTTACTATAAAACTAACATTTGTTTGTTTCTTGTAGGTCCAACAAAGGTTCGATGCTAAGCCTTTTGTTTATGATATTTTTGTTTAGGAAAAGTAGGGTTACTATGGTATGGATAGGAAATAGGTAATAATATATGGATTATTGAATGTTTATTAAATGATTAGGATAGTGGTGTGGATATGAATAAAAATAGGGATAAGAATGTAGGTGATGAAATGTAGGTAATGAAAATGTAGGTAGAATATGCATAACCAATACTAAATTAGCTTTAACAATTCTAGAATATTTTTAAAAAAATTGAAATTTTAAGAGAAATATTTTTACTTACTGTACTTGTATTCCCTCAAACCGTTTGATGTTCATGATGGTCGAAATTGTGTTTTTTATAACGATGGCTCTTCCAGACTTATGTAAAGACTTATTTTTTCTTTGGATCTGATTATTGATTCAGAATGATGTTTTTCATGTCCCTTCTACAGGTTTAATTTTGACATTTCAAGTCCCTTCTATCATGATATTCAATACTGATGTAGCTCAGATCCCTTCTGACACTTTTTTTTCCAGGTCCTTTCTGGCGTAATTTTCAACAATGTTTGAAAATTTCTTCTATCGTAATGATATAAGTCCCTTCTGGATAATTTTCTCAATAATAATTCAGGTCCCTTTTGTATTTGTTGAATGATGTATCAAGTCCCTTTGTACTTGTAATGCATACCCCTTCTTCAATTCAGCTACTCAACTATTTACATAGTTTTATTACACGCCTTCCCCCTTGCTGATGTTAAGACTTGTCCTCAAGTCTGACATGTCTCGGAGGGCAAATCTGCAAAAATCATACTGAAGTAAAATCAAAACAAAAAGAGAATTCATATTGGCCAAACAAGTTGGTTTTCTGATATGAATTCGAGTTTGTATTGTGCCAGTTTTCTAGATTTTCACAACCAAACTCTTATATATATATATATATACATACATACATACATACATACATATATATATTAATTTTTTTTATTCTTCTTCTTCTGCTGGAATTATGGGAGGCATATTTCTATGTTGTCGCATTAGTTCCATATCAATATCTGTTGAAATTTTTCTCATAAAATCCTCTTTATTTGTAGGCTTATTGTAAACTTTAAGCATATGTCCATTAACGACAAATGAACTAGATGCCTCGTCAATTGTTTTTATCTTTACATCTCCATTGTCAAAGATTTCTTCAATTTCATATGGCCCAAGCCAATGAGTTGTAAACTTTTCTTTGAAATATTTAAACTTGGATTCGAACAATAGTGCCCAATATCCCTTTTGAAACACTTTATTCTTTATGAATTGATCATGCCATTTAATCCTTCGTTCTTACACAAGAGATGTGTGCTCTATTGCTTGTTGTCATATCTCATCCAGTTGATTCAATTCCATGATTCTTTGTTGTTGTGCCTTAGATAATTCCATCCCCAATTTTGCTGCTAGCTTGAATGTATGTATTTTACATTCTATGGGTAATAAAACTTGCTTTCCATACACCAAATGATATGGACTGAACCCAGTTGTGTTTTTCCATGTTATCCTATATGCCCATAGTGGATCTCTTAATTTCTCTAACCAATCCTTTCTTTTTATTTGTACAGTATTTGTCATGATGTTCTCTAGGACTTCGTTTTTTTATTCGACTTGTCTGTTTGATTGAGGATGATATGGAGTTGATTTTTGGTGTTTTATCTTATATTTCTCCGTAAGATCTCAAACAAGATTTGATGTGAACTATGTGCCTTGGTCAGATACTATTTGTCTCAGAACTCCATACCTTACAAATATCTCTTCAAACAGAAAAGACACAACAATATCTTATGTTGCCTGTGCTACTGCCTTTTCTTCCACCCACTTAGTTACATAATCTGTACATACCAGGATGTACTTCTTTCCGTTTGATGGAGGGTTGATTGGTCCTAAAAAATCTAAAGCCCACTGTTCGAATGGTTCAATCAGTACTTGTGGCTTTAATGGAATTTCATCTGATGCCACTGGTCTCCCAATTCTTTGGTAGCTGTCACATCTCTTCACATAGGCCTTGGAGTCTTTGAAAATGGTCAGACATTAGTAGCCAAGTTTCAACACTTTGTATGTTTTCTACTTTTCTGCAAAATGACCACCACATGGCTCATCATGACATGCTTTCAAAATATCGATAATCTCATCTTCTCTAACACATTTTCTAATTGTTAGATCAGCACTAGTATAAAAGAGATCTCCATTGACCCAACTATATCTAGCACGTTCTCTAATTATTCTTCTTTTCTATTTATTTGTGTAATGAGATGGTAGGATGCCAGATGATAAATAGTTGGCTATATCTTCAAACCATGGAGTTTTGACATTTATAGCAAATAGATGTTCATCTGGAAAATTATCTGATACTGGATTTGGATCACCAGGTGAATGAAGTATTGATAGAAAGTTTGTAACTTGATTATCCTTACCTGGTCGATCTTGCACAATAATGTTAAATTCTTGCATTATTAACAACCATCTAGTTATTCTTCCATTTTTGATTGATTCGTTCATTAAATATTTTATGGTTGAATGATTCGTGTGGATGAAAACTTGATAACATATTATGTAATGTCTAAATTTATTAACAACATGTACTATAGCTAAGTTTTCTTTTTCTGTAACAGTGTAGTTCAATTCTACACGTGTTAAGTTTTTTCTTATGAAATATATCGCATAATTAAACTGATTCTCCCTTTGTCTAAGTGACGCTCTGATAGCAGTGTTAGATGCATCAGTTGAAATATGAAATGGCAAAGACCAATTAGGTCCCCAAAGAATGGGTGAAATTGACAATTTTTCTTTTAACTTTTCAAATGATTTTGACAATTATTTTTCCATTGGAATTCCACATCTTTTGCAAGTAACTGGAATAATGGAAAAGCTATTTTACTGAACTTTTCAATAAGTCTCCTATAGTAGCTTGCATAACCCAAGAAACTCCTGACTTCTTTTTGTGTTGTGGGTGGTATTAAATTCACAATGACTTGAATTTTTGTTGGGTCCACCTTAATTCCTGAAGAAGAAATATGGTGTCCCAACACTATTCTCTCAGTTAACATCATAAAACATTTTTCATTACTGAGTGATAGATTTTTCTCTATGCATATTTTCAATACTTTTTAGAGATTTTGTAAACAATCATTAAATGTTCTGCCATACAGAGTGAAGTAATCCATGTAAACCCCTACACACTCATGGATCAAATCAGCAAAGATTGCAAGGACTACTCTTTGAAATGTAGCAGGTGCATTACATAAACCAAAGGGTAATACATTTTATGCATATGTTCCCCATGGGCATGTAAATGTAGTCTTATCTTGGTCTTCCAATGCTATATTTATCTGATTGTACCCGCTAAATCCATCAAGAAATGAAATAATTTCTTTCCAGCTAATGAATATAACACTTTATCAATAAATGGTAAAGGAAAATGATCTTTTAATGTAGCTTTATTGAGTTCTCTGTAATCTACATATATTCTCCACTTTCCATTTTTCTTAGGTACTACAACTAAGGGTGAAACCCATTGACTATCTGAAATATGATAGATAAATTCGACTTGTAACAGTTTCTGTAATTCTTCTTTCACTATTTCCTTCATCATAGGGTTCATCCTTCTTTGTGGTTTCCTTACAGGTTTAATTTTATCATGAGCGTAAATTTGAAGGATACATGTTTTTGGATGAATCCCCTGCATGTTTGTGTAATCCCATGAAAAAGATTTTGACTATTTTTGTAACAGTGTTATTAGCTCTTACTCTTGTGATGATTGTAAGTTATTACCAATATTCAAATGTCTCCCAGGACTGGTCTCAATGATTTTTCTCTTTGAATTGGTAATTGAATTAACAGGAAAAATACTTTCGAATGTATTTTGCAATGATTGTATAGTGCAGTTTTCCTGAAAACACTAATTTAAAATGTGACTTGCAGCTTCGTATTGAGTTATTCTAAGCTACTCTAAAATGTTTGGTTCTGAGATGAAAATATCTAATAAGTCCTCATTTTCTTCCTCCTCTCTAAAATTATAAACTTGATTAATACTAAGAATAGATTGAAGCTCTTGTTGTTCTTCTCCATCAAGCCATGATAATAAAGAAGGAGATTGAGTGGGAAGATACAATGTAACATGTTTTCTTTCATCTCCATGTGAAATAATCATACTTCCTGACCTACATCCAATGTAAGCATCTGTAGTGGCTAACCATGTTCTTCCTACAATTAAGGGATGACCTCCTAAATTTGTTTTTGGCTGCAAAATCAATAAGTCTACAGGATACTCCCATGAATCCAGTGAGACAATGATATATTTCAATATACCTTCTAGTACAACTTTATATCTATCTGCAAGTTCTAAGACTGTAGTAGTGGGTCTAATGTTATTCAAATTCAAATGTTTCATAGTCTCTGTAGTCATAACATTTATAGCTGCTCCCAAGTCTATTAAAGTGTTTGGCACTGAATTTTTTTTGATCGAAATGGTAACCATAGGAATCCCTATATCAACATATTTTTCAATGGTTGTATTTGTAGACATGAGACTAGCTAAACTTCCAATTACCTGGATTGTAGGTGGATCTCTCTTTCTTCTGCCAGATTTCTTAATGCATAACTTCTTTATTGTTTTTGCATATATCAGAATATCTTTAATTGCTTGCAACAAAGGAATTTTGACATATGTATTCTTCAATTCATCCAGAATATCAAATTCAGGCAGAGATATCGGGATTTTTTGTTGTATTAATCTCTCTGGATATGGTGGAGTCTGAGTCATAATAGATTTACCTTTCTGAATTTGATGTTATGGTTGAGATTTTTGACTTGGTTCTCCTTGTTCAGTTTGTTATTCTATTATCGGAGGAGGATATTTTTGTAACACCTTCCCAGACCTTAGGTGGACATCTTGTATGGGAAGCATAGAATAAGTAGGATAATATGTTGCCTCTTCCAAATGGTATTCTGGTCTATCCACCTTGTTACTTAAATTAGCTACTGGCTGAGCTAGAAATTGTGTTGGTCTAGGAGGTGGTTGGTTAGTAGGCAGCTGAAGCTGCAGAGGTTGAGTTAACATTGGTTGACTTTGGGGTGAAAATGGCATTGGTTAATGTTGTAGAAATTGTTGGTATTGAGGAAATGGTTGTGGAAGGTATGTTTGTTGATATTGATACTAATAAGGATACATATGCTGAGGTGGCTGGTTTCCATAACCATATCCCCTCCAACCTTGTGCAGGTTGATTTTGATATTGTTGTGGAGGCCAAGCCTGCCATGCCATTGGAGTATTCCATGAATTTTGAGGATATTGAAAATTTTGGGGGTTTTGTTGAGGGAACTGTTGAGGCATCCTGGGTTGCCAAGGTATCCTTGGTGCCATATATTAGAGAGAATCTACCCCTTTCACTTCTTCCACTTGCAACTCTTTTAATTTGGGACAATTTTCTGTTGCATGATTTTCTGTGCAAATTCCACACACGTGTATACCTTGCAAAGGACATTCCCTGAGTGGATGTTTTTTCCTACACTTTGGACAGAAGGTTGCTAGGATTTCATCTTGTTCTTCCTTCTTCTTCTTAGCTTTTAAGACATCTACTTGTGTTCCCAAAGTGCTTAATATATATGTTTTGAAATTTTCTAATAAACTTCCTATCTCTACCCTTGTTACTGCACTTGTTGTAGATTTGGAAGCTGTTGATGAAATATCTCTCTTTCCACTCTTTTCTCTTCCCCTAGAGTATTTCTGACAGAGTTCAGCAATTTCTTCAAATGGTAAATTGGAGATATCTCCTTTTCCCATCACATTAAGGATGTCTAAATATTCATATCTGATACCCTTAAGAAAGATTGTATGGATGGTGTCGAGACTTAGAGAATGTTCTTTGGATTTCAGCAAATTGTAAAGAAATCTTTCCAAATATTCTTCCAAACTTTCGTCTTCCTGTTGTGTCATTCTAAAAATGTCTTCTTTTGAGTCTCTAGCCCTGCAATAATCTTGATACTTTTTAAGAAAAAAATTCTTCATTTCATCCTAAGAAGAAATTGTATGTTCTCCTAAACCCATAAATCATTTCAAGGTTGTTGCTTTCAGAGTAGCAGGAAGGAGTCGAAGCTTGTGTGTATCATCTGTATATCCATAAGTTCTACACAAGATATCAAACTCGAACATGAATGCATTAGGATCTTCTGATGACATTCCACAGAAATTAGGCAATATAGAAGTTGGGATGTTTTTCATTTTTACTTCTTCTCCTAATATTTCTCTTGCACCTAATTTTGGAAAGCCAAAAGTAGTTTCCTAATCATTGTTATTTTCTTGTTCATTTTCATGTGTTCTTCTGTTTTGATTTTCTCTTCTTGCTTCTTCTTCTATCCTTCTAAATTGTTCAACTCTTTTGTCTTCCTCTGCCTTTATCTCTTCCTCAACTTTTCTTTCTTCCTCCCTTTTTCTTCTCCATTCCTTTTGTTGTCTCTCATATTCAATTCTTTGTTCAGGAGTCATAATTATCCTATTTGATCCTTCTCCCTCTTCAGCCATTTCTTGTTCAAAGATATGTAGTGTTTCAATATGAGGTTGATTTTGTGTTTCTTCCACTACTTCTATTTGTTCAAGGACAGGTTTCTCTAGTTGTTCAACAACTGGTTTTCTTGTATCTTTTTGTTTCCCTAAGGAAGGAGGTTCTTTAGGTTATTGTTTTCTTTTTACTTCCAAGGCTAACAATATTTGTCTTTCAACTAAAGTTAATCTTTGTCCAGATCTCTGTTTTTCCTCTAACTCTTCTATAGTAGATCTTCTAGCAACTGGTGTTGTTAGTCCTGTGGATGAATGAGTTGTTGGGGGGTTCTGGTTCACAAATCTACCCTTCTGATCTCTATCTCTAGGCATAAAGAAACATAACTTTAAAGAAAAATTGTGCTTTTGTTGTTTTTCTATTTTTTATCTTTTTTAGCTTCCTAATTGACCACTTTGAAATATGCTTCCCCAACAACGGCGCAAAAATTTTTGGTTGTTTAACAGGTAAACAAACACAAGTATTTATTATCAATCTGGGCTAATAAGACTTAGATGCATCCCCAAGGTATATTGGTTCTAGCTATGATCAAGTTAGAAGATGATTTATCAATGATTAAGGAAATGCATATTACAAATATAAACCTAAACCAAATAATTTCTAAATTCAGGCATGCAATCAGTAGCAGAAGAATCTCCTAACTTAAGAGATTTGTTTGTCCTTCTCTCACAAGATTACTTCATGAATTAGAAACCAAAAACCACTAATTGAGCAATAGATTAAGATGCTCGAAAAAATAATTGAAGAGGCTCTTAACTAAAGAGATCCTAGTTGTCCTTCATCACAGATTATTTCAACAATAACACTATTGTTAGAAAACAGGAATTCAGAAAAGCATTAAAAAGCAGGAAAAGATGGATTCTAGCATTAGACCTTAATTAGATAGAAAGAATGTTTAACTTAAAAATTTGATTGTCCTTTCATATGCAGAATAAGAATGATAATTAGATTCATCATCACTCATAAAACATCATCTTATATCTAATCAAATAGTTAAGAACAAAAGAAACTATTTCAGAAACTGTAACTACAGATAACTAAAAAGTGCACTTAGCTTGGTGTGGGGCCCTCCACCCTTTGTCTCGCACATTGAAAGTGATTTCAGCTACTAAAAATTTATTCAAGAAATAACTATATAACAGCAACAAATATAATAGAATAGGTCTTCAATTAACTCTCCAAAGTCTAAAAAATAATAAAGTTAAGTTATACAATTTCTACATATCAATGCCTTCAAAGTCTAAGGCTTAAATAGATAAAATATGCAAAAAAATCATATAAAATGTCTCCTATAGCCATTTCCATCCTTATCTTATCCAATCAAGTCGAATTCATCCTTCAGATCCATCAAAATCTGGAAAATCCCATAAAATAAGAAATTTGACCTAGTTCCTAGGGATCTTCCATAAAAATAGGTCATGTTTGACCGCCTTTGACCGGGCCTATTAAAGCTCAGTTTGACTTAAACAAAAAGTGTAAATTTAATCTTATTTCCCAAGATTTCTATAAATATATCCATCTCGAGCCCAAGTGTCCTGCAAATATGCAAACCATGAGGCCATTACGGGAATTTCTGATGTGGTCCAAAAATGCACTTAAAGTTCATTTTTTATACAAACTTCTAGGAATTGAAAAAATTAATTTAAATATCTGTATATGCATTTATTGGGAAAATTAGGGTGAATATTATGGTGTATAGATGGATGGTATGGAAAATAAAGTGTATTTTCATAAACAAAAAGAGATAAAAAACGAGGGCCAACACCTACTTTGATACCACTGGTCCAGACTTATGCAGGAACAAAATAAAATACACAAATAAACATAAACATTGATGCAGCAAGAATAACCCTTCATTTCATTAATATCAAATACTAAAAAATTCTTACAGACAATGGAAAATAAACCGGCTTGGTCGATGGTAGCTTATCTCTGAGAAAAGATGTGGCGGATATATGCCTCTGAACTATCTTACAATGAGGCTCAGAGGCCAATCTATTGTTTAGAAACAATGAAAAACCATAAACATATAAAAACCTAACCCTAGGAGATGAAGCGCCAAAACAATGGGCCCTGTTTGGGTAAATGAGTACATTGACTTCGCGGGGATGTAACTTTTGGCATACTATCTTTGTTTGACACGCACAATACCTCATTAGAAATACCTATCCTAGGAATAAAAATTTCAAGTGACCAACCTTATTCGAAAATCCATGTTGATCCTGGTTTTCCCAAAAAATGTCATTTAGGGCCTCAACACGGCTCCAGAAGTTCATGACCTGAAAAACTGCCAAAAATTGTAAATTGTGCTACAATTAAGGAAAATGAAAAAATCAAAACAACAATGGTGGGGGTCCATGTGGAATAGGTGGGTGGCCACCAATATCCACCTGGATCACCAGACCATAATGAACCAAGGACTCATCACATATTCTTGTGCAATGTATGCGATATGCTAGTAGCAATCCACAACAACAATTGTGCCATTTATGAGTCTTCCTTACCATGAAAGAGTGTCCCCTCTCATGTGACGACACATCCCACTCTTATTAAATTTTTGATGTATGTATTCCATGTTTTTGTAGTCATCCCCAATAAACCAAGATACTTGGCCTCTTTCCATGTTGGGTGTGCACCATTCCATCTTGTGACTACTTGCTCAAGGAATAAAATGCCCCTCTGGTGTAATGCCTCCATAGTATCCTCCGTGAGTCTATTATTGTTAGATAGTCCAACAGTGACCATCCTTTCCAATAATAATCATAGTTCCCCTCCCAAAAGACCATCTGATCCATTGCAATAAAATTCGTTTTATCTTATATAAGCTCAACCATATAAAAGAGCCCTTCGTTATGTTGATTTTCCCCATCTGAATCCAATCAGTGATTGATATACCTTTATGATATTTTCCTGATATAATCTCTTTCCATATTCCTTCACGAAACAGTCCCCAACACATGGACTTCATTAATAATGACCAACCAAATACCTTTATGTTAAGAATACCCCATCTTCCAAGATCTCTACTTAAAAAAATAATGTTCCACTTAATCTAATCATATTTACTATTACCCTCAGTCCCATACTACAAAAATCGAGCCAAAACTATTTGTATCTATGAAATAATGCAGGCATGGAGGGTAAATAGATGCATCGAGTAAATTTACAGCCGTTGAAGGAAAAATTGTATCAAACTAAACATGTTTCCCATGGAGAGTCAACGATGTGTCCAACACTTGAGTTTTTTTCTAAATTTATTGAGAAGCCAAGTCCAATCCTCCACGATAGTTTTTGGGCTTCAACCTACATCCCAAATAAGTGAATCCTTCTTGTAGAGGTTTGCAGGCGACCTCAAACATCTTGGAAATGCAATGGATATCTAAAGGGCTTCAATGTGAAAATATGAGGACAAACTTATGTCCATTTGAAATAAGACCAGAAGCCTCGTCGAAGCAAAGAAAAATATGATATAAATTCTCTCACTATAACCTGGAAATCATAATCCAAAGTTCAAAGTATCATCAACAAAGAAGAGATGTGTGATACTAACCTCTACTGGCATTTTCAATCCCCTGAAAGACCCCATGAACCTGGCCATATTTATCTTTCTACATATACCATCCATGAGGAGAATGAATAAGAGGGGAAATAAAGAACATCCTTGTCTCAATACATGACCCACACACAAAAAATTAGTGTGGTATCCATTTATGAGAACAACTAACCATGCTTTTGTCACACATGCCATATTCCACTACACATTTTGTATTGTAAGTCCGATCTTCTGAAGGATAATCTTGAGGACTTCCCAATCCACACAATGAAAAGCTTGGTGTAAATATACGTTCATCATCAATCCTTCCAATTATTTTGTGTGAATAGTATGAATACACTCCTATGCAATTTTTATGGCATCATGAATAGACTTGTTATGAAGGAATCCAAACTACTCTCTAGAGATGTGAAGCGAGAGTATTCCTTTGATCCTTTCCACAATGACCTTTGAGATAAGCTTATATGTTAAGTCCCTATATTAATAGTTAAGTCCCTTATTATGTTAGTCTAGCCCCCCTTATTGTTACTGTTGTACCCCTGTAACCCCCATATTGTTATTATTGTGCCCTTACATTATTATTGTTAGGTCAGCTAGGATTACATTATGGCCTCACTAGGATTACATTATGGCCCCATGGACTCCTATATATAGAAAGGAGGTTGTGTCATTTGTATCATCCAAGAATTGTTCATTCATGTAATGTATTGGAGGTTTCCCCCAAGTGGCTTATTTCTAAGGCATTGATATCTCTTTTCTTCTCTTTTTTGAGCCGGTTTCCCAAATATCTGCATCGCAGCTTTGGATTCTAGGTTTCGCCGCTCCAAAACAAAGTCATCGTGGAATTTTAGTTATAAATTTTTTCTACGAAGGTTCAAAAGCTGAAATTAGGCATCAAGTCAACCTGAGGAACATCAGCGTAAAATTTCAGAGCTTGTTCCGTAATATTTTCGAGGATATGATTTGTAGAAAGGTTAGTCTTTTTTGCAAGCTCAGAAATTTCACTTAAAAAGGTCATCGCAGAATTTTCGCTATAAATTTTTTCTACGAAGATTCAGAAGCTGAAATTTTTAGAGCACGAAGTTGAAATCCTGAGGAACATCATCGCAAAATTGCAGAGCTTGGTTCGCAATATTTTCGGAGATATGATCTATGGAAGTTAGGTCTTATCCAGGCTCCTGAATTTCATCTCAAAGAGGTGATCGTGGGAAAATATTCATAAATATCTCTCTGGGCATCGGATTGGAATTCTGTAAAAAGTTTCTAGAAGTACACGGACTATAGTTTCCTTTCTATAAATTTCAGAGCAAAGGAGAAAACAGTGACACGTGGCAAGTCGTACAAGTTCGCTCTACTGAACCAGTCCATAATTAGGTCATTGTGGGAGATTGGACATAACATTTCCTTGAAGAATCCAAATCAAGTCAGACCTATGGAATTTGAAAGAAGTTTTAGAGGACTACTACAGGGCCGAATTTCAATTTTTAAGGATCCGAAATCACATATATAATTCAGTTTCAATATCGAGCTTGTCAAAAGAAAGAAAAAGGCGTGTATTTGGTTTTTAAAATTGCATAATGTTTGTTTGAAAAAGCAGTTTGAAGTATTCCAAGGGCATATTTTAGAATTTTTATCAGTATTGGGTTCTATAATGCCTCAAAAAAATAATTCCATACCCATTAATCCCTCAAAAAGCTATACTATGATGCATGAAGAGGAAGAATTGCAGTATGAGATATCAAAATCACGGTACCAAGTGAAACAAATTTCGATCTTATGAAGAGAAACCAAAGATGACATAGATGGTTTAAAAGTAGAAATGGAGGCTAAGTTGGACGGTTTGAAGGATCAAATAATAGCTAATATGGATGATAAATTAGTGGAAGATCACATCGAGCATCAACAACAAGTTCTCCAACTCTCAAAGGATAACCTAACTTTGGTGCAGAATCTAATGAAACAACAAGAAGATCAACATCACATCGAAAGAAGTTCTGAAGCAATCACAAAAACAAGAACTCAAAAAGTACAATCAATTTCAGAGTATCTCAGCAAGTGGAAGAACTTTCTTGTAGAAGATTCCACATGGGAGGATGAGAATTTTATACGGAAGCATCAAGAAATAATCAAGCGTTGAGGACAACACTTGTTTGAAGGAGAGGGGCATGTTAAGTCCCTATATTAATATTATAGCCCCTTATTATGTTAGTGTAGCCCCCCTTATTGTTATTATTGTACCCCTGTAACCCCCATATTGTTATTATTGTGCCCTTACATTATTATCGTTAGGTCGGCTAGGATTACATTGTGGCCCACTAGGATTACATTATGGCCCCATGGACTCCTATATATAGAAAGGAGGTTTTGTAATTTGTATCATCCAAGAATTGTTCATTCATGTAATGTATTGGAGGTTGCCCCCTCGAAGTGGCTTATTTCTAAGGCATTGATATCTCTTTTCTTCTCTTTTTGGAGCTGGTTTCCCAACATTATAGATGATATTGCGCAGTGATATCGTCAGGAAATCAGAGAAAGAGGAAGGAGCAGTAAACTTTGGAATAAGTGGAATGAATGTAGACTTAATAGAACCCAAGATGTATCTCCTGATCCAAGACTCTTTTACCATCTCCAGCAATTCCTTACTCATGTGATCAAAGAAATGTAAGAAAATATATACTGTCCAACTATCAGGACCAGGTAATTTGTCCCTACCAAATGATTTTAATACTGAGTGGATATCCTTGATAATGACTGGTCTATATAAAGCCACATTAGATTCATTATTAAACATTGTAGTATATTCCTTCACACCCCAAAGAAGGTCTTCAATGTGTACCTCCTCCCTGGCTCTAAATAGATTTTGAAACTAATAAACTCAATTTCCATCTTCCCCCCTGATGCTCCATATGGCGTTCTTGTTTTTCCTTTGATTTTAAAAATAGTGCAAAAAATTAGTATTTCAACCCCCCTCCTAGATCCAAAAAACCCTACTCTTTAATCTCCACGTGGACTCCTGAATTTTGAGTAAGTGCCTCTTCCTCTCCTCCAAGTATTTCAATCTATCCAATTATTTTTTAGTGGGCTTCTTTACTGTAAAGTGCTCCCCAATCTCTCACATATCTTCCACCAGTGCTTTTAGTTCATGTAGTAATATTCCCTTATTTTTCCTTTCCCATATACACACATCGCTCTTTAGATGCTTTAATTTCCAAGTGATGTTTTCCATGGCCGACCAGTCCAGAATTGTCTCACTCCAAAAACCAATAACCAGCTTGTTGAAAGCTTCATCCTTGAGCCACATCTGATAATATTTGAAAGTGATACCCCATATGAATGACTCTATCTGCAATTGCAGAAAAATGGGATAGTGGTCAGAAATGAAGGTCTTCTCAACATTTGATCTTAGGTTCCTCAAGATTTCAATTGAATTTTGGTGTACCATGAATCTATCTTGTCTCTTACCAATATACTCATCTCCACATATCCCATTGTTCCAAGTGGTATAGATAGGGTCTGACTGTTATAGCATCATTTATCACCTCTATACACTTGATGACTTATGCATTGGCCTTGGGAAGTCCTTCCATTCAGACTTGGTCAAACTTCTTAAAAAACTATATTTTGAATTCCATACATGACTCTGCCCAGAATTTTCCGTGTGAAAACGCGGGTCCATCCATATATGACCCGCGTATACTATTTAAAATATTAAACAATATAAAAACTCCCTATTATTTGAGTGGGGTTTACTAGTTTTTCCTGTAACTTAACTACCCCAGCCCGTGGCCAAACTGTTTCCCAACTGAAAAACTGATTTGAGTAAGTATAAATGCACCTCAAGGGAATGGCCTAAGAGAGGAGAGAGAATGTTATTGATATTATAGCCTGTTATAGCCCTGATCAAGTCTGATATTTCCCTATGCCTCCCGCACTTCCCATGATCCAGGTGGATATCTTTGGCCACCCACCTATTCCATTTGGACCCGCAACATCAATTCTTGCAGCTTATTATTTTTAGCAGTTTTTCGGGTCCTGTACGCCTGGAGCCATTTTGGGGCATTAATGATCCAGGTGGATATTGGTAGCCACCCACCTATTCCATTTGAACCCCCACCACCAGTTATTTCTGTTTTTAATTTTCAGTACAACTTACTATTTTTAGCAGTTTTTCGGGTCTCGAACTCTCGGAGCCATTTTGAGGCCCTAATCAACATTTTTTTGGGAAAATTGGAAGCAATGTGGGTCCATGGACTAATTTTTCTCACACAAAAAGTTTTATTCCTTGAACAGATCTTTCTAACGAGCTATTGAGCGCATCAAATGGAGATCGGATGCCAAAGTTACGTCCTCGGGAATTTGAAACACCAATTTACCCAAACGGGGCCCACAGTTTTGGCACTTCATCTCCTAGGGTTAGGTTTTTGGATGCTTCAGGTTTTACATTGTTTCTCAAAAATAAATAGGCCTTCGAGCCCCATTTTAACACATTTCAGGGGCTAATAGTCGTCACCTCTCTTCTCAGGGATACGTTGTCAGTACCGTAGCTCATCTATTTCCATTATGTCTGTAATAGGCCTTCGAGCCTCAATGTAACATAGTTTAGAGGCCTGCGTATGCCACATCTCTTCTCAGAGATACACTACCAATGCCCTAGCTTGTTTCCATTATGTTTTTTGATTGACCCTGCTACACGAAAAATGAGGAATACATGAATAAACGTGATTGCAATCATGTTTTCATGTATTTCACATTTTTCGTGTAGAAGAATCCATCGAAAGTATGAAACATGGGTACTTCTTGGATGAGGAATTAAATTTTGCATCCAATGAGTACTCCCGCTCGAAATTTGAGTAAAAACTTTGGGAGATAAGTTGAAAATACAAGTTGAAAAAGTAGTTTTTTCTTTTTTCCCTCTAAAATTTGATGATGTAATAAAATATTATTTTATTATTTCCACTATTATTTTATAATTTCCTTAGAAGGCCCATTTTAGACCTCAAAATTCTCCTAATGTATCAAAAACTTCATTCTTCATTGTACATTTGGGACAATCACATCATATAAAGTCACATTATATATATATATATATATATATATATATAGAGAGAGAGAGAGAGAGAGAGAGAGAGAGTTGTGTTCAAAATATACAAAAATTAGACAATCATGTCCTACAAAATTAGGGCTTATGCTCGATCATATTCATCATCAAAAAATATTACAGTCATCCGATCAAATGAATTCTATCCATGTGGACCCTTCCCAGGATAGGTGTTTTGGAAGAACACTATAGTTGTCGCCACATGACAGAACAACCACACCCAATCACGTGGTACTCCAACCACACGCCTTTGTATAGCCTCCGGGAGATCCTATATGGTAGCCATAGGGACTTGGCGAGTCAAACTCTCCAAGTTTCTCTGTATAGCATGGAGGGTTCTCCTTGGGTCTTCTGCAGTATCCTCAACTTCTCTTCCACAGTGCCTAGGCCTCGAGAAGCCCTCAGGTCTCACTGGTCCCATTTCTACAACATGATCCATAATTGGTAAGCAATATTGTCCTAACAAAAATATTTTTCATTTTCATATAATTTGAAAATTAAAAAAAAAAAAATCATATAATCAAGAATCATTGTGCGATCTTACCAATCGCCCCCCATGCTACACTGGGTGGAAGGGTCAAATCTGGATCTCCCCTAAAATCCATCCGGCATAGGGATAATCCTCTACTGTGATGACTTGTTCTCCCCACCAAAGGAATAACTCATCATCCCAAGTAGTCTGGGGGTCCTCACTACCCCCCAGTCTCTTCATCAGATTTGCCCACCTAGCAATCCATGGATCACGAGGGCATGGTAGAGATGATCTTGGGGCAAAGCCCTAGAATCCGCTCAAAGAAGAATGTGCGTAGAATGGTGCCATAACCAAAATGCTTTGTCTTATTTTTTTGGATTGAAGTCAGTTGTTTCTTCAATTTTGTCAATAAGGTTGTGCACCAATCATACAATGTAGTCAAGAAATCCACTACCAGAATCATGCTTCCTCGTGAAGCCTGGTGTAAGGAAGTTGATTCGACTACCCTCACAATGGTGAAAAGAAGTATCTTCATGTGCAGAGCTTGCACATATTTAATTCGGATTTGTGTCTCGACCTTCTAAGTACCCTCAGCACAATAAACATGAATATAATCCTCGACATTTCACCCTCCTGTGGGCTTGCCCTGCAAATTTACTGGTTCCCCTCTTCGAGAGAGTCCAGTTATGGAGTAAATGTCTTTGATTTAAATCCTTAGTGGCATTTGATCTATCATGAAACAATCTTCATCTAGATCCCAATAACTTACAAGAATATTGAGCAATCTTGTGTTTGTTTTCATGTTTGGCATTTTGAAGAAATTCAATAATCCACATCCCCAGAGTATATCCAAGGATAAATGGTCTTGCATAACCTCATTATCAATAGTGTTGTGCTCTCTTTCCCTCCAAATGATGGTCATCCTGCATAATTTCATCCAAAAACCATTTAGAAATTCATTTTAAAATTTTGCTTTGTGCATACACGATTCCATTCAGACACAGTCATGTCTATACACGAGTTCATCATTATGAACCCGCATATATGCAGAGGGTTTTAGAAAAAACATATTTTCTATGGTGAAAATCCCAAAAATTTACTTGAAATGATAAATACATTAATGACTAAGCTGAGTATGAGGCTTACCTAAAATATTTGTATTGATTTGGTGGGTAATTGATCTGTTTCCAAGAAGGCAATTTTTTTCTCCATAGCACTTTCTCAATTTCTTCACAGCGCAAATGACCAAATGTGAGTCCAAAATGCCTATTTATGCCCAAAATTCAAAAAAAATTGCAAATTTCATTTGTGGTAATTTTTTGAATTTTTTCACGAATGTTTAACCTTTTGGCTTGTAAGTGTTGGGATAGGTTATTTTTAGGTCCATTCTGGTGATTTTGAGATGATTCCATTTTTTTCTTCAGATCCATGACTACTGAACTATCATGGTAGTTATTTTATTCTGAACTGGCATATAGGTTAGGGAATTCACTTTCCATTGCACTTATGCATACTAGCCTCCATTCTGAAATCTTGCCATAGGGTTGAGCCCATCATATTATGACTATTAAACCAATTTCACTCGCCGACTTATAAATCATGATATGATGGTAGAGCCATCCTTTACATGGGCTTCTTAGTTAGATCCTCGCTAGCATTTTTCACCCATGCTGCAACTTATGTAGTCTCAGGAGTCCTCTTTAGTCCTGCCATGACTTATGTGTTGAAGCTTCATTCTTCTTATTTTTTGTTATTTTTATTCTAGCCATCTCCCTTAGAGGCTCCCATTTTGTTGTTGAGTTGTATTGTTGCATTGCATACTAACGATTTGTATATCTTGGCCTTTAGCCAGATTCATTTGGACTCATGTTTAAGCCATCTTTTGACCATGTCTTTCTGCAAATTCAACCATGCAATCACTTAGCCTTCGCAACTTGACACCTTTTCCCATGGATGGAAGATCCCTTTGAGTGTCACTTACTAGTTTTCGCCACCTTGAATTGAGCATAGGATTGTTCCTATCCCAGGAACTAGAGCATCTATTTACCGACACTTGTCTTATCCATTGTACTATAAGCATTCTTTTATTCTTTTTCAGGCTTTGAAATATGAAAAAGACAAAAAAATTAAATGTTCCAAAAAGAGCGGGAACATGACATTACTTCCATATTTGATGGCAGTTAAAGAGTCAGTTGTGTCGCCCTCAAACAAAGCACAAAAAAGCTGATTCTTTTCTCCATTTGGGATGGGTTTAGTTTTCACTTAGGAGAAGTCGTAACCTTTTTATTAAGTCAGTACTTCCCCGGTTGGTTATCTCTTCCAATCATATGGAAGATTTGTTTATGCCTCCTGCATGACAAACTTATACAAAGTTATCATATGCTGCCATAGTCAAAATGAGTCGTGCTTTTGTTCAAGGGAAGTTAACTTGAGTCGGCCTTTCTGTGGTGTCTCTAGACTCATTTTTCAATCGGCCATCCTGGTCTATCAAAATATTGTTCTATCACATCAGCTATTTGGTATTTTTCTCGTGTTGGTTTGAGAAGGTCCCCATTGAATTCTTGTCGGCGGGTTTATCTCTTATTGGCTTCAACAAATTGCTCTGAGATTAAACCTAGAGCCGCACCTTGGCCCTATTTACATCATTGATAGTTGACCTTGTGCTCAACATTTGATCAACACCATGGGTCTTTGACTGAGTGTTTTGCCTTTTGTTTGACATCACCTTACATTATCACACTTGAGATTCGTGCAGTGCCTTGGTTTCCATTTGACCCTATCGGTGGATTCCTCGCCTCTTTGTCAACTTTCATTATCCGTTGGTTCAAAGGGTTTCTATCATGTGCTAGCTACATTTTGTGCATGCCAAAAACGTACTTCGGGTTGGTTACTTCACTTTTCTTCGTCTGATTCCTTCCAAATTTTGGCTTGAGGGTTACACTCACGCTGGATTGATCTGGAATGCCTTAATTCCTTCCTTAAAGTAGATCTTTTCCCATAGAATCCAACTCATTGCTTTGGGAATAAGTTCTAGAGTCCTTTTTTCATTACCTTAGGGTTTGCAATCATCAGTGGCAGACTCCTTCGCTATCGACAATGAGAATACATCAATGTCTCCTGATTGGTATATTCTCTCAAGTGTTTGACTTCAAATCATTTATTCACACTTGTTAGATTGTATTGGGGCACCTTGAATCTCATCATCATTATCGACGAGTTGTCTCGCGTTTGTTAATGATATACATCAATGACTGGTAATCAAACAATTTCTCACATGGTCGACCTCAGCTCATTTATTCCCATTGGGTAGAATTGTGCCATGGTGATCGATGAAGACCTTTGGTTTGCATCAGCATGTTTTGGTTCACTTTGACAGCTCCTTTAGTTTTCTGCAAGTGACACCATCCACCCTTATATGTTGCAGTTCATTACAGCAACATCTTATATGTTGGCACTCGAGTTGCGTGCAGTACCATTTTTTCCACCACTTATGATTTCGTACTTGGAGATTCAGTTGTGACTTCAGTGATCAGGTATCTTTGCAACATCATTGATCAATCCTTTATATGTGATACTTGGACATGTTTTTGATATGTACTTCAGGGTAGTGATCAGATGATTCACTATGTACTTTACAGTTTAGTTATACTTGTATACATATTGGATCCGCTCCATAGTTGATATTCAGACATGCTTTTATTTCACTGAGCATGGGTATGCCCGCCTCAAACATGAGCTTTCTTTCTTATTTCTTTCAATGGTTTTTGGCAGGCTGAAATATGGTGAAGTCCTCTCTAGTCCTCTCAAGATTATTTCTTATGCACATACATTTCGACCATCATGTACCCCTTCTGACCTCATATACAAAGGGGCATCTCTTATAGCATCATTTATCACCTCTATATACTTGATCACTTATGCATTGGCCTTAGGCAACCCTTCCATTCAGACTTGGTCAACATTCTTAAAAAACTGTATTTTGAATTCCATACGTGACTCTGCCCAGACTTTTCCGCGTGCAAACGCAGGTCCATCCATATCTGACCCGCATATACTATTTAAAATATTAAAAAATATAAAAACTCCCTATTATTTGAGTGTTTTTATGGGTTTTTCCTGTAACTTAACTACCCCAGCCCGTGGCCACACTATTTCCCAACTGAAAAAACTGATTTGAAGAAGTATAAATGCACCTCAATGGAATGGCCTAAGAGAGGAGATAGAATGCTATTGATATTATAGTATGTTACAACCCTGATCAAGTTCGATATTTCCCTATGCCTACCAAGTTCAGGAAACCCTTGTTTCCTTGTGATGTTCACCCCCACTTTATGTGACATCCTTTGTGCACCCCTTATGGAAGAAGCTTTGTGAGGCTAGGGCTGGACGGATCCGGAGGATGGTTTCGCTTGGAGCCGTGGCAGATCTCAGGTGATTTCTCCACTTTCTCTTTACATATTATCAATAAAAGAAGCTTTTTCCCGTTCTTGATGTCTTTGTGTTATATGTCTCGTATACATGTTGAATGATCTTGTAATGGTTTATTTCATGTTATTTTTATGAGATTATATATGCTAACATGCTGACATCTAGGATATATATGTTATGCAACTAGTTTGTGTGATTTGTCTTGATTGATTTGTAGGTCGTGAAGCATGAGGAGTAGTAAAGGGTTTTCACCCTGCGTGATCAACCCCAGATGTAGGACAAACGGGTAAGGTCATCTATCCTCAATTTTCTAGTTCAAGCACTAAAACTCGTAATTAGAGTGTTTATTGTGGTGATGTGGCTTCCACTCTGTTAGGTCCCTCAACCCAGACCTTAGGGTCAACTTTCCCGTAACAGTGACATATATCATTAAAATTATTTTCATCAAATATAGTTGTCAATCGTCCTACAAGGGGGTCACTTCAGCACTTCGTATCCCAACCCTCTCTCTCTGGATAATATTGCATTTTAATCACTATCTACAATCAATCAACTGATTTGCAAAATCTTTTAGGCCTCCACTTTGTCCCAAAATTTATGTCTTCCATCATATGGGGCATATATATTGCATATATGTATCTTCTCCAAAATATCCTGAATATGTCTAGTGAACAGTATCTCAACAAAGAATTTATGGGCCTTCAAGTCTACCTAGTTAGATCCCACATTGCCACCAAGCCACCCAAAAAACCACATGAACTTACCACAATTATACACCAACATGGAAATATGGACTAAAAATATGATATGGATCTCCCAACATCTACCATTGTTTCATGTATAAGGATGATGAACATGAAAAAAAAGTAGAATAGATGTCACGTGGATAGAATTTTTGTTGCATCCCCCAAGCCACACGTATTAAAAGACATGATATTCATCATGTCCCAATCTCAGAGGGCATATTTTCTCCAAGGGCCTTAGAAGAAGAGGAATCAAATATAGGTATGTATCAAATAAACAATCTAAATCTTGAAACAAATTTTTACATGATGTCTTCCCCCAAAAATGTTTGTTTCCCTTCTCCCCCCCACTCCCCCCCCCCCCCCCCCTCCCCCCATCAATGGGTAGTGATATTTTTTGCTGAATTTGAGCTAATAATAGGTGACGTAGCACAAAATTTCCCCTTATTCACTGTGAGGGTGCATAGATCAATGACATGATTTAGTAACATAAATTCAATGTCACTATCAACGGAATTTTGAGGGAACAAAATGAAGATGGAAGTCTGCAACCCTGGGGTTTTGAATGAGGAATGTTATCATTAAATTCAAGAGAGGGTAGTGGATGGATAATAGAAACTGGGGGTGGAGAGGAAGGTGTATCCCCACAGATAAATGGTAAATTTGGTAAAGGTCTAACGGGACGAAGGTTTTGATCAGGAAAAGTAGAGATTTGTATCCCCTTCAAGGAAGTCCCTGATGTATTGATAGGAGATCTAGGTATCAACTCTGATGGTTTAGGAATAGACATTATATTGAGTAAAATGGGTTATTCAAGGGAATTAGAGGTACCTTTTTCAGACTCCAGTTGTGTGTGTCGAATTGGCTTCTCCCCTGCCATATTGAACTGTATGTCGCCCTAAACATATTTCCCATGTTGAAAATGTCGATGACATCTCTCCAATAGGTGGCCCGTGGGATGACATACCATATAGCGAAATGGGACACCAGAATAATCTATCCTCTGCATAAAATACTAGGAATCCCACTCCAAATCAATTTTTTCAGCGAGACCCCTCATGTAGTTCACATCCACCAGTTTCTAGGCCACCCTTTTATCTCTATCCCCTAGAGCGCGAGTGTCCATGTAGGAAAATATTCCCATAAAATTTCCAATGTCCATAAGCACATTTCAAGTCCATTATTATGATGCAAACCATACTATTTGACCTAGACACAATTGTTCTTTGGTGTATCCAATAGCAGGTTGAAACCCACATACTGCTGACTAAGTTGTAGAAACCCCCATCCACGAACACATGGATTTTATAGAATTCACTCAAAATCATCCCCATGAAAGAAATTAAATTAAAACCATCGATTCAATAATCCACTAACCTTTTTTATATATCCCAGAATCGTCGTCCATTCAGTAGCAACCCATCCTCCCACATATAAATATCGAGTATCGGTGAAATACCATCTCCCAAAAAGTGCTCTATTTTGTATGCTTACCACCTGATCCCACAGTACATCATCCCCGAGACTTAGTAACTTTGTCTCATTATTGTTCCAAATGGTTTTGTTCTGATGACCTCTCAAACCCAATGGTTCATCTGATAGATGTCATAGATATGGTGCCACCGAAGTTGGATGGATTGCAATTGTATCCCATCCTACTTGGAACATGCTATCATCAAGCTTGTGTGACTCAATAGCCAGAGAATGGGACTAAAATTAATGTGCACGCTCAACATCTAGTGTGGTGTGAACGAATGTCTCTTATACTTAAATTTCGGCATCCAATGTATCAATGATACAATCCATAGGCAAATACCGATGTAGTAGGTTAGGTGTCCCAAATTTATGTCCACTTGTGCTAAGAAGTTAGAAAATACCTCCACCCACCTTGCACCATCTAGGAAAACATGAAGATTCCACCTTCAAAATTTCCATAAATGACTCGTGTAGTGATTCCCCACACATCCAAAGGAAAATCCAAATATGGTAATGTTAAATCTCTAGGCCCCAATGAAGTACATCATCAAAATGTTATACCAACACCCATAGGATGTTTGAAGTAGGACACATCACCGAAATACCACCCAAAGAAACATAATAGAAGGGAAATACACCAAGCCCACGTCAGGAAGAGCCACTTATATGCATCCAATCAACCCCCCTAGCATAAAAATAAAGGTAAATGGATCCACAACAAGAGTGCGTGGAGAAGTATGCATGCATATGGAGAAAAAATCTACCAGGATAATTAAGAAACAATTAGGAATTAATAAAGACATGATTGAAGTAGAAGAGTGGGCACGTAAATGTAAAAATATGCACTGAAGAATAATCTCACCAAACCCACAACATTAATGGCACCCAAAAACCTTCTCAATTTGAAATTATTCCAGTCAATCCAACTGGAAATTTTCCTACACATGATCCACCACCTAGACACCACCATAGATCGAAGGTGTAGCTATGTAACCACAATAGGACAAAAGAAACGATACAACAATAATGATTGTGAGTGTAAAAAACAACATTGGCAACCCAAAATATGCCACCACCTATGAAAAATTCTTATACTCACATCTTTGCATGGGTACGATATGTTGAAAGAATAAATCCATTTCCTCCACAAAATGTGTAAATTAGATTGTCCCTGTTGAACCCAAACTTCAATATCATCCACTGATAAATTATTACTAAACATTTCATACCATCTACGCATTTGGCCTTAGTCGAGGTGTCTTCATGTGTTCAATGTATATGAGTATCAAAATGTATATAGCATAGAGGATGAGTAGAAGAATATGAATCAACTTAGGAATAAGAGAAGTAAACATCCCAACAAGTTATAACCATGAGCCCATTATATCAATGGTTATATAAAACACTCAATAATCAACTTCTACTCCACCACCTAATCCCGTAAAGTCCATGGTGAGCCCTGGTATTGCACCAAGGGTGCTACAACTCCTAGAGGCTACTCAACTTTACTTATCAACCCAGGGTTCATATAAAATTGGACGTGGAAGTGCTATATGCACAACAAATGATCTCTACTCATGCCATCCTCATATTAGTTCTATTATGAGGTGCTAGTAACTAGGGCTACTCTGAAAGAGGAAGTCTGTCACACTTCTAAATGCAACCTAAAACTAAAAGAATATCATAACCACTACTATGTTGGCAAGAAAATAATCTACACTACATTTCACTCATTTATCTATTTAATGTCTACTTTTGCAAATGGAAAGCACTAGCATTCATTCTAATTACAAGTAAGGAAACTATACTAGATTTCATTCAACTTCTAAACTAAGAAATTTACTTGCAAAAAGGGAATTAATATATCTTTACACAAACATTGAATCAATGACTAATTGACTTCTATCTATTGCATGCTAGCTATTGCGCTAATGATGTATTCTATGATGGACTAATGACACTCAAATTACTCTGTTTTACAACAAGGCCAGAAGGATTTTGGGTGTCCTAAGGGTGTCCTTGAACTAAGGATTTAGAGCTGGGGGTCCACTAATGTCTGTGCTAGGCTTAGGTGAGGTGGATGAATGGTTTTGAAGTGAAGGAGAAGGCTCCCAATGCTACTATAGGAAGCTTCTACATGATTCCTATTATGCTACAGGAAGTCTTGTAATGTTATATGAAACAGTCCAAGAGAGTTTGGAAGCCAGAAATGGTGGAAAGGAGATTAGGGAGAGTGAGGGAAATGTGTATATAAGGAAATGGAAGATGAAAAACCCCCTTGGCCAATATCATAACCCTCAAAATTCCTTTCTGGCACCAAAAATGCTGCTCTGAGTGGATGTGATGATGGTATCCAAAACAGGGATGTGGGTGTCAGAATGGAAGGCGACTACGGAGGGTTGAAACCCAAAGTGATAGTGTTGAAAGGGGGTCCTTGTATGTTGCTATAGCCAAACCCACAACCAGTACATATATTGATGCACTTATCATCAACAAACTTATCATGTAAATATTGGAAAAGATGAGTTGAATTTAATTGAATCTACTCATGCACTTGAAACATAGATCTAACTTTGAACCTAAAACATATTCATGATAAGTAAATTGAAATATATACTAAATTTTCCAAGAAATCATAAACTAAATATGTTTGGTCTGTGGTGGAATTCCTCCCTCCTCAAGCTCCAATGGAAGGGTGAGAGAGGGATATTTTCAACACATTTTTGATATTTTATATGCTACCAAAATGAAATAATCATTAACCAACTACTGAAGGATAAAGGAAAAAACAAAAATGTACACAAAAGAGACTAAAACCCATGGATTGGGACCTAACACACAAGCTTCAATCCTCTGGAATTAACTCAGTGAGAGATAGACAAACTACTCATTCTTCTTTCATAACCAGTCTCTTACATTAACAATGATAGTCAAAAATATCTAACACGAAGCCAAGAGTCCTCTAGCTACATATAAAATCTTAATCCTAATGAGCTCTTTCTCTTGTATATTTATATAAAATGGTAGCTACCAACAACTCCCTAAAAATTATGTGCTTTTCCCCTTAATCTTTGAGAGAAGTGGATCTTGGATCCCTCTTATCATCCACTTGCTCCACTACCTTTGACTTTGAACTATTGGAGGAGGATCTGAGGAGATATTGGTTGATTCTAGGAGTTACGAAAGTGGTCAAACTTCCTATGATTTCTCCTTGTTGCCTAATCCGAGCCCTGACATGGAATTTCACTCAAAAATAGAATTATTTCCTTCATTTCCTGCAATTAAAACTGTAGAAATTATAAAAATATGTATATCAATGGATTCAGTCCGATCTAACAATGTACTAAATCTAGATATTGAATCCTTCTACAAATCAATTTCAGAAATTAAACACAATCAATAATCACATTGAGCAAAGAAAGAATCAAATCAAACCACAACACAGATACTTTCCCAGGGAAAGCTTGCTGCTCAAAACCCCTCTATATTCTATTGTATATTTACCATGGAATGTTGTGAAACCAGCTCCAAAAAGAGAAGAAAAGAGATATCAACGCCTTAGAAATAAGCTACTTCGAGGGGGCAACTTCCAATACAGTACATGAATGAACAATTCTTGGATGATTCAAATTACAAAACCTCCTTTCTATATATAGGAGTCCATGGGGCCACAATGTAATCCTAGCCGACCTAACAATAATAATTTAAGGGCACAATAATAACAATATGGGGGTTACAGGGGTACAATAATAACAATAAGGGGCTTACACTAACAACAATAAGGGACTATACTAGTAATATAGGGACCTACCATGGAAACATGAAACAATTAAAATGCACTCTTCTCACAAGAGTCTCCTGCACTCTCACAATTGTCTCACACAGTCCTGGACAAAATCGATCAACACTTAACCAATTCTCAGCCTCTAAAAAACTTTCCTTTATCGATCAATTCCTGATGAATGCAATCCCTATTCTTTAGGAATTTCAACCTTCCTCAACTGTGAAGGGTTCATGGGAAATCCAATGTATGTTTGGTTGCATGCGGGCAACTTACTAATCACACAACTGATAGCTAACATCCCCTTAACCTTTGTCTCGACTGGGTCTCCACTAGAACTGACATGCATGCGGCTATTAATAGTAAATCATCAGTTGCATGGCAGATCACTTATTGTGAATTAAATAATATTTAATTCACTTGATCTCTCACTAGTGCAACAAACAGTTACAACTATTTCAACTAACTCTAAATCACATAACTGAGTTAACTGATTACCCATGCATTAAACTAATGCACCAATTGCAATTCGAGCTCCATAACTAATAGACTTAGTCTGCATGCCTCACCAACCACCCTCAACTCGAAATACATGAGTTAACTAATTTTATCACACTCAGTTAACTATTACAAGTGATCATGAGATAAGATTACATTTTATTGTCCAATTTAATTAAGGGAAAATTAAATTAGACACCGCACCAATTTAATCAATTAAATTGGTCTTCACACTAATGTATCGCTAGGACCTGTTGGTCCCACACTAGTGTGTGTGTTGCAATTTATTGTTGGACTTCAACACTCCCTCTCAACAAGAAAGGGATTATTTTCCACCCTGATCCTGCCTCTATGGTATTTGAATTTGCTTCTAGAGAGTGCCTTCATCAGAATATTTGCATCCTGATCCTCCATGGGAATGTACTAAAGTAACATAATTCACCTCTGAACACAATCTCTGAGATGGTGGTACCCGATGTGTATGTGCTTGGACCTATCATGGAATACCGGATTAACCGAGAGTTTAATGCAACTTTGGTTATCACAATGTATCACAATCGGATCCATCTAATAAACAAATAAACCAACCATGATATTTCTCATCCAGATGGCCTCACATGCAGCTTGAATTTCTACCATGTACTCTACCTTGGCTGAACTAAGTGCCACAGATCGTTTCTTCCTTCAGTACCAAGAAATTGTTGTCAGTCGTGTGTTGAAGATCCCTCCTGATGTGCTTTTTCTATTTGATGGAATACATGCCCAATATGCATCTTTGAAGCCTTGAAGCTTCACTCCCTCTGTCCATATGTACCATAATCCATACTTTGTAATTCCCCTGAGATATCTCAAGACATGCTTCCCCCCCTTCCAAAATAGCTTGGTCAGCTTAACCAAACTTTGAATCAGTTGATTAACTACGTAGCAAATTTCTGGTATGGTGTTCAACAAGTACATCAGTGAACCCACTAGCTACCTGTAGAGAGTAACATCCACTACTTCTCCTGAAGTAGCATCCTCTTTCTTCCAATTTCATGGAAGAGGAGTGTCCATGGGTTTACAACTCTCCATGTGAAACTTACCCAGTATCTCTTTGGCATACTTTCCTTAAGAAACAAAAATTTCACCATCCCGCTGCCATATTTCCAAACCAAGGAAATATTGAAGGAGTCCCATGTCCTTCATTTCGAACTCCCTTGCAAGATCCTCCTTGCAAGAGTTTATTAGCTACTCATCACTTGTCAAAATTAGATCATCAACATAAAGTACGATAATCAAGAGCTTACCATCAACCACAATCTGGTACAGGTTTTCATCCGCTTCACTTTTGGTGAAGCCCAACCCGGTGAAATAGCTGTCAATATGAGTGTGCCAAGCATTGGGTGCTTGCTTCAGCCCATATAGTGCTCTCTTGAGTCGGTACACATGCGAATGACTATCAAAGATCTCGAAACCTTATGGCTTCTCTAGGTACACTTCCTCCTTAATAACTCCATTTAGAAACACATTTTTCACATCCATCTTATGAATGTTCCACCCCATCTGAGCTGACAGTGCAAGGATAGATCTAATGGAAGAGTACCTCACGACTGGTGTGAAAATCTCCTCATAGTCACTCCCCTCAACTTGTTAGAATCCCCGGGCCACAAATCTGGCCTTATACTTCTCCACACTCCCATCCACTGCTTAATTCACCTTATAGATCCATCTAGATCCAACCATTGATTTTTTGGCCGGTCTTGGGACAACTTCCCATGCACTGTTCTTGATGATGGATTCATACTCCTCTACCATAGCGCCAACCCAAATTGGTCGTTGCACTACTTCCTCAAAGGAAGATGATTCTGTCACAATACACTTGCTCATCAGAGCCATTTATCCAGTAAACGTCTGGAGACTGTCTCTGTCTGCGCAATTTAATAGGGGCTCCTACATTCTCTGTTGCATCAATTCTCAATCTATCAGCTTCCTTGGTGCGCCTTCTACCATTTCCGGTGGATGGCTCTGCATGAGTGTTTTCTGCCATTCCATGATCCTTCGCATGTGGCTTCTCTACATCTTGAGTTTCATTCTTTGGAACCAAAATTTCTTCCTCTACATGCAAATCCATCTCCCTCTCAAGGGACAATCGCATGGCTTTCTCCTCATCAAATTTTGTATCCTGTCTCACAACAGTCATCTTGTTGTTTGTTAAATACACTCGATATTTATGGGGAGTGTCATTGTACCCCACAAATATCCCAATCTCAATTGTTGGTTCGAGATTCTTCCTGGCGTCTTTTCTCACATGCACATAAACAGATGAGCCAAAAATCTTAAAATATGAAACATCGTTTTTCTTACCAGTAAAACCCTCCTCTAGTGTACTCATGCCAATTATCTGATGAGGACAACGATTTTGCACAAATACCGTTGTGTTACATGCCTCCACCCACAGATGAAAAATTAGGCCCTAATCATGTAATATCGCTCATTCTACACCCAAAATTGTTATGTTCTTTCTTTCCGCGACCCCATTCTGATGTGGTTTATGAGGCGCAATCAACTCTATCTAAATTCCTTCTTTGATGCAAAAGTTCTTGAATTCATTGGAGATTTACTCACCAACATTGTTGCTCCTAAGAGCCTTCACATAATTCCCCGTGTCTTTCTCCACCAGTGCTTTGAACTCAATCAATTTTGAGAACGTCTGATATTTCTTCTGCATGAAGTAGATCCAACACTTTCTAGAAAAGTCATCAACAAATATCACATAGTACTTATGCTTTTCTATCGAAGTAGTAGAAAATGGTCCACACACGTCTAAGTGAACTCTCTCAAGGAATTATGAGGCTCGGTTCTCCTTCTCGTGAAAAATGGCCTTTGCATACTTCCCCATAGTACATCCCTTTCATGTGTCTGACTGCACAAGAGTACCCTTGGGAAGACCCATAGAAATATTTTTCATGACCTTCAAGGCTCCGTGGTGTAGATGGCCCAATATCCTGTGCCATAACTCACCACTTTTTCCACCTTACCCATCAATGTTGCACAACCATCTACATCAATTTTATAGAGATTTTTCACATGAATCCCAATCTTCTTGGCTTTTCTTGTTGTTTTGTGTCGCAAGAAATATTTTCCTTCACTGAAAAAAACATCATAGCCTCTATCCTCCAACATTGTGACTGAGACAAAAATTTTCTTCAAGCTTCATACATGCATTACATCTTTTAATTGAAAGGGTTTACCTGACTGTCTCTAGAAGCTAACTATACCAATCCCGGTAGCACTGTATCATTTCGATATGCATCTAGAGGTCCTTCTCCTCCAAGATATTGAAAATTTATTTGTCTCCCATCATGTGAAAGGATGCGCCACTATCCAAGTACCACACTGATCCCATTTCACCTTCAACCTTTCTCAACTACGTAAGTATCATGGGAAATACTGTGGTGTTTTAACTGCATCCTCGCAGTTTGCTAATAATACAACTGATAGTCAACTTGCCTTTAACCTTTGTCTCAACTGGGTCTCCACTGGAACTAGCATGCATGTAGCTATTAATAGTAAATCATCAGTTACATGAAAAATCATTGCATGTGAATTAAATCTGATTTAATTCACTTGATCTCTCACTAGTGCAGCAAACAGTTACAACTAGTTCAACTGAATTTAACTCAATAAATTGAATTAACTTATTTCTCATGCATTAAACTAATGCACTAAGTGCAACTCGAACTCCATAACTAATATAATCACTCTGAATGCCTCAGAAACCACCCTCAACTCAAAATTCATGAGCTAACTGAGTTTATCACACTCAGTTAACTATTACAAGTGATTATGAGATAAGTTTACATTTTATTGTCCAATTTAATTAAGGGAAAATTAAATTAGACACATTTCCAATTTATTAAATAAATTGGCTTGCACACTAATGTATCGCTAGGACCCATCACTACATGACCTGTGGTCCCACACTAGTGTGTGTGTTGTCATGTTGTTTCTAGATGAAAATTTCACTGTTTCTTGTTGCAAATCTCAACACTCCCTCTCAACAAGAAAGGAATCAATCTGTCTCGATCCAGTACCTTGGAATGTCCTTGCATGCGCACATGCACCTCTTGCATGCAACACTTCTCTAGTGTTGTTTTCACATGCAGCTCTTGCATGAAACACTTCTCTAGTGTTTCTCTAACATGCAACTTTTGCATGAAACACTTCTGAAACTGAATAGCCTCCAAACAACTGAATCAGTATAATGCATATGTCTTCAGAGTCTTCTGACTGCTGCTAGATACTGCACATGTCTACTAGACTCTCTGCATTTTTGACATCTGTATCCATGCAGTCTGCACTGCTGCCAACTCTGATTTGAGATGCAATATCCGACACTTGTCACTATTATTTATGTCTTCATGACATCTAACTGCATCAATCTAACCGATCCTGCTACTATTGGATAGTGAGCTCCTCGTAGCCAGGTTTGATCCATGAGACCCACCATATCTATGACCCTGGCCAATTTCTTCTTGGGATTAATTTTGTACATCGCCCCACCTCACACCTGGAGGTATAGATGCATGTACTCCCTTTGCCCATATGGCTCAAAATTCCTCCCTACTGGAGGTCTCTTCTTGAGTGGTTTCTGCCAATCCATGATCCTCATCTTGTGGCTGCTCCACATCTTGAGGTTCATCATTGGAACCAAGAGTTCCTCATCTTCATGCAAATCAAGCTCCCTCCCAAGGGACAATCGCATGGCTTTCTCACACTTCCCCACGGTACATACCGTGCATGTGTATATCTGCACAAGAGTACCCTTTGGAAGCCATGTAGAAATTTGTTGCATGACCTTCAAAGCTCCGTGGTGTAGATGGCCCAATATATTGTGTCATAACTCGCCCTCATCTCGGCTCACCACTTTGTCTGCTTTACCCATCAATGATGTGCAACCATATACATCAAGTTTTTAGAGATTCTTCACACGAATCCCATTATTCTTGGCTTGTCCTATGGATTTGTTTTTAAGGAAAGCTTTCCCTTCACTGAAAACCACATCATAACATCTATCCTCCAACATTGTGACTAAAACTAAATTATTTTTCAAGCCTTGTACATGCATTACATCTTTTAATAAGAAGGGTTTAACTGACTATCTCTAGAAGGTAACTATACCAATACCGATAGCAATGTAGCACCTGTCATCACCCATTTCGATATGCATCTGGAGGTCCTTCTATTCCAAGCTACTGAAAAGTTCTTTGTCTCCCATCATGTGGAAAGATGCACCACTATCCAAGTACCATGCTGATCCCATTACACTTGAAACCATGCATGCAATGAGCAAAAATTCAAGCTCAAATTGCAAGGCCAAAGCCTCACCAGCTGTAATTCTTGAAGCCTTCTTGTTATTCTTCTTTTCTGGAAAATTAGTGGCATAATGACCATCCTCGTGACAATGAAAACACTTCACTCTGGGCATGTCGCGCTTCTTGCCATCTTTGTTGGACTCAGATTTGGAATGAAATTTCTTTCCTTTCCCCTTCTTCGCCTTGGCAGCCAAAGCGTAATTTTCTTCCTCATCATTCTTAGATGAAGATCCATCCCTGGTATTCTTTCTGAATTCTTATTGCACCAAATCCGACCAAAGTTGTTCCCAATCTGGCAGTTTTTCCCTTCCATTGACAGAGTTCTGATAACTATGCCAACTCTTGGGAAGTCCTATAAGAGCTAGGCTCACCAAGTCATCATCCGCGACAGTAATTCCGATGCTCTGAAGCTCATCCCGACATGGGAAAAACTTTGTTAAATATTTCGGAATGGTGTCGCCTTTCTCCATTTTAATTTTCCTGAGCTTTTCCTTCAGTGCCAATTTTCTATGATCATTGCTGCTCTGAAATAGATTTGTCAAATAATTCCACATTGCATATGGTGTTGCTTTGCCATGGAGACTTGAGACAATGTGGGCTCGTACTCCCTCCAGTAAGATCCTCATCGCCTTTGCAACCTTATTTTTCCAAGCATCAAGATTTGCAGCATCTGCTACAGCGGGTTTGGGAACTTCATTATCAATGAATTTTAAGCAACCCATTTGTTGAGCCTCAAATTTGTGCTTTCCTTCACCTGATTTTACCTCATTTTCCCTTGTCCATTTCTATCTTAAACCCAATTGATCAATAAATATAGTTAAAATTACTTCTAGAATGATTTACATGACCGACTTGTTGAATTTTGTGATTTTTGCTATCATACATTTTATGAGCCATTCCTTCAGACGTGCATATCTCCGAACAAAACCTGCAAGGATCGTTACCTACCTTCATGTTTGAGTATGTTCCAGGTGGCCTCTTGAGGAAATCCGCATATGGGCATGATCCACGTCCTGTCTACATGGTTTGTTGCTCATCATGGAGGAAGAAATGGATTCTGGGTACGGTTATGCACGTGGGAACACATTTATGAAGGAAGACTCCTACTAGGATTGTCTCAGTCCAGATGTCTTTTCTCCTTCACGTAGCCACCTTGAAGACTCCTAATATGATTCGGATAAGGAAAGACATTATTCCTAAATTGTTGTAATTATTGTTACTTGCATTTGCTTTATAAACTCTTGAGTAGACCGAGAGCTTAGTTAGAGATTTTATGTTAGATTTGCTGCTAGATTTTGTTTAAAAACTCTGTGTTACGTCCTTGAAGACACATAGTGTTATGTTCAAACTATTGCATCGTTAATGGAGCAGACAAAGTTATTTTGAAGGCGTGATTTAATTTGAAGTTGAATGCCGTCAAGTGGTAGAGGGCCCCTGCCTCTTGCACGGATTTCTTTTGCGCAAACTAGATAAGTTTTCCTAGCTGCCTTTACGTTTTGCATTTGAATTGGTAGTTGTTTTGTTTTATCTACTGTAGTCGTATTCATTCTAGCTCTTCCACAAGAAGACACTCTTCCAACAGACTAAAATGATGAATGTTTAATGACTATGGTATTGTAGGATAGGAATTAAATTTGTATTTGTTTTAACTAGCTACTGTAGTCATATTCGTTCCAGCTCTTCCACAAGAAGACACTCTTCCAACAGACCAAAATGATGAATGATTAATGACTATGGTATTGTAGGATAGGAGTTGAATTTGTATTTTTTTTTAACTAGATACTGTAGTTATATTCATTCCAGTTCTTCCACAAGAAGACATTCTTCCAACATATCATAACAATGAATGATGAATAGCTATAGTACTGTAGGAATTAGTTGTAGTTTTTGCTATTCACTATCACAGTTACACTTGTTCTAATCACTCTTCCACAAGAAGAAATTCTTCCAATACATCCTTAAGAAGTTCAAGACATGACCGTGATAATGAAAGATTTAGTTGTTTGTTTGTACTAAGTATCATCTCTGTTCTTACTCTTAAACGCTTGCCCAAGACATCATAATGACGAGTAGGATATGGATGTGGTAACTTAGTTTTTCATTTTCTTTCTGTTCATTTGCTTTCAATTGCATACAAGTCCACAGTCAGAATTGTTCTACCTCTTCCACAAGAAGGAACTCTTCCAAAATATCACTAATGATGAACAAACATATTGTGTAACTTCATAGAATAATGCATGTTAGTTAGAATGCTCCGGAGTTTCATTTGCATTTAATTCATGTTCAGTTACTTTGTTTCAAGTTTGATGATGACTTATAGTTCAACATTGTTCTAGTTTAGTAGCATCTTAGGTTTATTCTTAGATTAACTCATTGCACTTGCATCTCATATTCACATTGTCATCCTTTGCACAATAGATTACTTTAGTTGTTAGGATTAACAAGACAGCCTTCATTATTCACAAACATCTTCTTGTTCTAAAAACTACAAATGATCCATAGCCATAGGAACAGAAGACAACATCACTATAAGGTCTGAAATCTCTCTGCAATCTCCTCATCATTTTATAAACAGAGCTCTTCCTCAAAAGAACTATTTTGAACAAGAAACCAATAACTTTTTGAGTATAAGTTCTGTGACATTCAATTAAATTGCATAATAGAACTAGGAATTAATCATAGAATAAAAGAGCTTAGGACAGAGTATTGCATCATTAGTGTTTAACTGTTTAGTTAGAGGATTTGCATATTTAGTGATCATTTCTCAAGATTAGTTTGTGTCATTTGTTTAAAAAGTCATTATCAAGCTTTTGCTTTTATTTAGTCATAGTTCAAATTCTGCTTCATTGTTTCCAATTGCATTTACCATTCCATATATTAGGCTTAACTCTGTTTTTGACCACCAATTTCTTTCCATTAGTTTTCTAGGCATTTTCATTGTGAGCATAAAACATCAAAAGACCAAAAACATCATAAATCAACATAAAAGACCAAAAACATCACAAAACACTACACACAATGCATTAGGAAACAAGCACCTAGGTACATATGGTACACTTCACTTCAGCAGTTTACAAATCCTGGTTGACAATTAAATGAGCTCAGTTTAGGAGACTAGATTGAGACCAAACATTTTGGCGCCGTTGCCGGGGAAGTGAAAACTAGGTAACCTTTGTTTCTTAGCATCCAAAAACAATTTTATGCGTAGGAGAGAGATTCAAAGGGGAAGATTTATAAGCAGCAGAGGCAGAAGTTTGATATCTAGAACACCACTTGTTTCATCTAGATCCAGAGCTAGTACACCTTCAACTCAAACCCATCTTCCATCCTTTACTGATCCTGGACTTCTAGAAGATCTAAGGTCACCTATTCCATTAGAGAAACCTTCCACTTCATCTACTGAACCTGCCATAGAAGAGGATCCAAAAAATTTTGTTGAGGATACAAACCTTTCTACTTCCACAGGAGAGTCAACCATGGCAGAAGAAGGAGGAGGAGGAGTTGTTAATGGAGAACACACATTGTTTGGAGGAGGTAGAGGTAGAGGTAGGGGAGAAGGAGGAAGAGGAGAAGGAGGTAGAGGTGCAGAAGGAGGAAGAGGTAGAATAGGAAGCTCTTTTGGGTTCCCTATACTTGATGAAGAAACCAATACAAACATGAAAAACATTTCACCTTCTGTCCTTCCGAACTTCTATGGACTTAAAACTGAGGATCCTGAAACTTTCTTATTCGAATTTGAAGTGCTGTGTAGGACTTATGACTATCTTCAAGATGCTCAAAAATTGAAATTGTTTCCTTCGACTCTAAAAGGAGCAGCATTGAAGTGGTTTATGAGTTTAAACAGTAGTTCCATTAGAACATGGGAAGACATGAAACAAGAATTTCTAGAGAGATACTTGGATTATTGTATGCCGGTTAATCATAAGGAAGAAGTGTTCAAGATGTTACAAAAGAAGATGAAAACTTAGAAGATTTGTTGGAAAGATTTAAATACAACATAAAAAGGGCACAAATGGAAAACCTAGATCAAGACACTTTAAAAGATCTTTTGTTGAAAACCATTAGGGATGAATGGTTGGATATCCTTAACATGATGGGAAAAGGGGATATATCACAACTCACATTACCTGAAATATCGGAGTTATGTATCAACCTTTCCAGAGGGAAATCCAAAACTGTCAAAGGTCCAAGAGATCCTGCTCTTGCAAGAGCAAGTAAATCTGCTTCTGGGACAGTAAGTAGATCGGAAATAGGACACATGCTTGATGATTTTAAATCTGACATCTTAGGGAGTCTTAGTGAACAAATAGACACCCTCAAGATACAAAACAAGCAAAAGGCTGAATCTGATGCCTTGGCAATCTTTTGTCCCAAATGTAGAAGGAAACATGCCTTGAGAGAGTGTCCTTTGGATGTAAAAGTTGTAGAAACCTGTGTCATTTGTTCTGAAAAACATGAGACCAAGAATTGTCCTTCTCTTCTTGGTCTCAAAGCTGTCTTTCAGGAGGAAACTCCTACAGATTCCACAGAGTCTCTCAATTTTGTATCTAGAAGACCTTGGCAGGGACCTCAGACACAAGGATTCCATGATCAAATGTATAATCAACCTCCACCTTGGAATTCTTGGCAGCAACCTTGGCCCCGATTTCAAAATCAATCTCAATCTTGGGCACAAGGAACACAAAGTCCCTATGGAAGATACTCTCCATACTATCAGTATCCACCATCCTATCCACCATATCCACATTTTTATCCTCAAAATCCTCAACAAAATTTTCCTCAAAATCTTCAACAAAATTTTCAACAAAATCCTCAACAACATCATCAAAACCAACCACATCAAAATCAACCACTTCCATTACCATTCCCTCAAAAATCCAATCAATTGCCAGCTCAGCCCATACCAAACCCCAATAATAAGAACCCTCGGAATACATACATGATAGAAGGACAACAATTTCCAACTTATTTAATTACTCCTCTAGACCTTAGTGATGTTCAACTTAGGTCTGGAAGGATACTTGAGAAGAGGAAACCTTCTGTGATCATATAAGAACAAGATAATTCTGAGGAAGACTCCCTACGGGTTAATAAAAGTCTTGAGGAAGGTACATCCTTTCAAGACCAAAACATTGAAAAACTGAAACAAAAGGATCCAATAAATCCAACTCCGGTATTAGAGCAACCATCCACATCTACTTCTATACCTCCCTTTCCGGAAAGACTACAAATTGATAAAGGTGTAGAAAAACAAATAATGGTGCCTAATTATGATTTCTTGGATGAATTGAGAAATGTTTGCATTAAAATTCCATTATTGCAAGCCATCGAGGAAATCCCAATTTTAGCCAAAACAATAAAGGAGTTGAGTATGAAGACAACAAAGAAAAGAATAAGAGAAACCAAGAAAATTCAACTGGTAGGACAAATAGCAGACATTATGATGGGTAAGACTACTATTCCAAAGTACCTTGACCCAGGAAATCCAGTTGCCAAAATTCACATCAATGGAATTGAAATTCAAAACACACTCATTGACTTAGGAGCAGCAATAAATATCATGAGTAGACAAATCATGGACAAACTGAAACTTCCTAATCTTCTCTTTACACCCACACTATTACAATTAGCAGATAGATCTGTGATCAGACCAGATGGGGTAATAGAAGACATTCCGGTGTCCCTAGACTCTTGGGAGTACCCTGTGGATTTCATGATCCTGACACCCAAGAATAATCTAGGAGGCCATCCTGTTATACTAGGAAGACCTTGGTTGGCTACAGGTGATGCTTTTATTAGTTGTAGGTCCGGTGATATGTATATTTCTGATGGAAGTTCAACAAAGAAATTCACTTTATATCCTCCAGCTAGGACAATTACAGATTTAGATGACACTCAATGGATAGAGGATGAAGAATATTTGCAACCACTCTTCACAATTTCAGAAATTAGTGAAGATAATCAAATTCTGAATACTCTAGAAAATTTTGAATCTTCTCCAGAACACAAACAAGAATCATTTCAAGAGAGATCCAATATTGAGTTCTTGTCATCTAGACAGATGTCTCTTCATTCTATGGACAAATTTGGCAGCTCTACAAGTGAAATTTTTCCAGGAAAAACCTTGAACATAAATAAAAACCTAGAAAAATCTCAACAAGAAGAGTTAGTCAAAGTATTACAGAGACATTCTTCTGCATATGCATGGGAATACACTGACATGAAAGGGATAAGTCCCAAGACTTGTACTCATCACATCTATATAGAGGCAAATTGCAAACCAATTAGACAACCTCAAAGACGGATGAATCCAAATCTTAGGGAAATTGTTAAGGAAGAATTGCAAAAACTGTTAAATGTTAATTTCATCTATCCTATTTCAGATAGTCAGTGGGTTTCTCCTTTGGTGATTGTGCCTAAGAAAAATGGAAAATGGAGGGTGTGTGTTGACTACCGAGAACTGAATAAAGCTACTCTTAAAGACCATTTTCCCTTACCTTTCATAGATCAAGTATTAGATACATTAGCGGGTAAAAAGTACTTTTCATTCCTGGATGGATTTAGTGGTTACAATCAAATCCAAGTAGCACTTGAAGACCAAGATAAAACCACATTTACTTGTCCTTGGGGTACTTATGCCTACCGAGTATTGCCATTTGGATTGTGCAATGCACCTGCAACATTCCAAAGGGCAGTATTAGGAATTTTTTCTGATCTGATACATGACTGTGTAGAGGTGTACATGGATGATTTTACGGTTTATGGGGATACATTTGAAGAGGCTTTAGAAAACTTGGAAAAGGTCTTAAAAAGATGTCAAGAAGCAAACCTTTCTCTTAGTCATGAAAAATGTTTTATGATGTTCACTGAAGGTATTGTTTTAGGGCACCACATTTCAGGGGATGGGATTAGAGTAGATGAGGCGAAAGTTGAAGTTATTTCTAACCTATCCATTCCAAATTGTCAAAAAGATGTTAGAAGTTTTCTAGGATTTACAGGGTATTATCGAATATTTATAGAAAACTTCACCAAAATAGCATCTCCTCTCTTCAAATTACTCACCAAAGATTGTGAATTTAAGTGGACTTCTGATTGCCAGTTAGCTTTTGAAACCCTGAAACCCAAAATTTCTGAAGCACCTATATTAAGGGGACCTAACTGGGAGTTACCTTTTCATATCTCGACAGATGCTTCCGATACAGCTCTAGGAGCAGTATTGGGACAGAAAGATTTAATTCCCTATGCCATCTATTATATCAGTAAAAATTTGACTCCTGCAGAGTTAAACTATACTGTAACTGAAAAAGAGTTTTTAGCTGTTGTTCATGCCATTAACAAATTTAGACACTATATAACGGGCTATGAAACTTTTGTTCACACTGATCATTCTGAAATTAGATATTTAATGAATAAATCAATCACTAATGGCAGAGTTATAAGATGGTTGTTATTATTGCAAGAATTCAACATTACTATTCTAGATAGGCCTGGAAAACAAAACACTGTGGCTGATTTCCTGTCTAGAATTCAAAATATCAAAGATGACACTCTAGTTGAAGATCAATTTCCTGATGAATATCTTTTTGCAATCTCTACTCAAACTCCATGGTTTGCTGATATTGCCAATTATTTAGTTTCAGGAAAATTTCCTTCAATTATGAATGCAAGGGATAAAATAAAAATCATTAATGATAGTGCAAGATATTCATGGATCGCTAATGAGTTGTACAAGACAGGTTCAGATTTGATCATTAGAAGGTGTGTTCGTGAAGATGAGATGCCTGAAATTCTCAAGGCATGTCATGATGAACCTTGTGGCGGACACTTTGCAGATAAGAGAACAGCCTATAAGATCCTTAACTTAGGATATTATTGGCCATCCTTGTTCAAAGATGCAAGGGAGTATGTAAAAAGGTGTGACAGTTGCCAAAGGGTAGGGAAACCTTCTCCTTCAGGTGAGATGCCATTACAACCTCAGGTACACATTGAACCTTTGAAAAATGGGCTTTGGATTTTGTAGGACCTATTAGTCCTCCATCAAGACAAAAGAAATATATATTAGTTTGCACTGATTATGTTACTAAGTGGGTAGAAGCTAAACCATTACTTGTTGCTAATGAATCATCTGTAGTTACTTTTCTTTTTGAGGATATTTTCACTCGTTTTGGTGTCCCAAGGGAAATTGTTACGGATCAAGGAGCTCAATTTACATCAAGGCTAGTGGAGCAAATGATGGAGAAGTACAAAATCAGACATAGAACATCTACTCCTTATCATCCACAAGCAAATGGTCAAGTGGAATCCACTAATAAAGTTATTGAAGGAATCCTAACAAAGAATGTTCATCTACATAGAAGAGATTGGGTAGATAGGCTTCCTGAAGCCTTGTGGGCCTATAGAACTACATGGAGAAACACAACAAGCCATACTCCTTATGAGCTTGTTTATGGAAAGCAAGTTTTGTTTCCCATAGAGTTCCAAATTCAAACATTCAAGATGGCAGTTCAGCTAGGACTTGATCTAACGGAGGCACAAAAGCATAGACTGGAGCAAATTAATGAATTGGATGAGATCGGACAAGATGCAGTTCAGAAAACAAGTCTAGTCCAACAGCAAAGGGCTAGATGGCATGACAAGTACATCAAAGAGAAGAAATTTAAAGAGGGTGATTGGGCTCTCTTGTTTGATTCAAAATTCAAGGATTTTCAAGGGAAATTTCGGACACATTGGCTTGGGCCATATGAAATTGTTCGAATTTTTGATAATGGGGCAGTAAAAATCAGAACTATAGATGATGAAGAAGAGGTCACTTTTCTTGTGAATGGTCATAGATTGAAGTTGTATCACAAACCACTCTCAAGAGAAGAATTTGTCCAGAAGTTCCAAGAAAGCAGTGATGTGAAGTTAATGAAGAAGAATCTTTCTTCTTCATCAACTTGATTGAATTTTCTGAAGCATTTCTTTCTTTTGATTTTAAAAGGTATAAACATGAAAACCAATCATTGATTGGCATGTTTATACAGAAAAGATAGGGTGAAAATCAGAGTCTCTCTGACACTCTAACTTTTCCCATTCTTGTTTTTTTTAAGCAGCTGTTATACAAATCATAAGTACAGTTCCATAGTACTTATGATTCATTTCATCTCACTCCATTCACTTATTCATCCATACTCCATCTCATCCATCATTCATATTTCACTCCATTCCACATCTCATTCATCTCACTCCATCTTCCATTCATCTCATTTTCATGTCAAAACACAAAATTTGATATCTTGCTGTAAGTGAATAAAATATGTCATGAACTACAGTACAACCCTTATGTTCCTTCATTCCATTTCATGAACTGAATCCATCCCATTCCATTAACCACTTCATACATATCATAATCCATCATCCATTTTCATTCATACCACATAACATTTCATCCATACTCCAAAAACATTCCATTTTCATGATTAAAGTGTTCTACAGGAACATTCTGCAGCTCAGTGGACATTCTGCAGCTGATCAACCTTTCTGCAGCTCGACAGTCTTTCCGCAGCTATAAACCCTGAAGGCATCAACCAGCAGACATCAGAATTACAACAAAGTGATCCAGTGAATTCATGAATAAAAAACGTCAAGAAAATTATGAAAGATTCCTCCAAAGATGAGCAGAGAAGACAAAGGCTACAAAAATCAAATAAAGGGCAGAGGTAACAAATTTAAATTACGATGGCATTTCATAAAAGTTTAGCATAGTTTAGTTGTGGATTATTCGAAAGGTTGTTTTAATTGTTTTTATTGATCAAACACCAACAAACCCTCTACAGACTTTGTATTAAATCTTCCATTTCAAATTTCATATCCGATAGCATTTAAGCGGTGAAATGGCCAAAGCATTTGAATTTTCCACGTCTCTTAACCAAAGCATTTAATGATGATGATTCCCTCTACCGTCGTAAAATCCTCCGCCGTCTCCTCAATCATTAATACAATCCCTCCACCTCACTCCACTACTCTATTCCGTGACCATTTGCCATAACTTCATTCCGTAGCCGGTATTCCATTCCGAAGACAGAGATATTATTATCACCAGGAGCAGAGCTAAAGGATATCAGTTTGAACAGAATTGAGCATTGTAAACGCAGAGCAGAGCAGAAGAGGTAAATTTGGAAGTATAACAGTGTGAGGACTCAAAGCCACTTAATACCGTGGGCAGATAGCATATCACTGTGGACGGAATTTGAAGCATTTTCACTATAAACTCAGAATTGTAGCAGTGTGAGTTTGAAGTTTGTTGTTATCAAAAGACAGAGGTGTTAAAATTGAAGTCTTTTGCTACTAGAGATAGAGGTGTTATAGTGATTGAGTTTGAAGATTTTTGTTACCAGAGACAGAGACGTTGTAGTGTTGAGTTGAAGTCTATGTTACCAGAGACAGAGACGTTGTAGTGTTGAGTTGAAGTCTGTGTTACCAGAGACAGAGACGTTGTAGTGTTGAGTTGAAGTCTGTGTTACCAGAGACAGAGATGTTGCAGCGTTGAATTTGAAGTCTTTTGCTACTAAGAGCCAGAGATATTGCACGAAAAGAAATTTGAAGCCATCTACCATTTTCAATCAAAGACATTTCAGCTCGAAATTTGAAACTGCTCTCATTTTCAAACAAAGGCATAGCACTCCGACATTCAATTGTCAACAGAAGCATATCAGTTCGAGGTTTTAAAGGCATTTGTTATTATCAATCAGAGGTATGTCATTCCAAAATTGAAGCCATTTTCATTTAGAGCTTGAAGCTATTTTAGTTCGAAAGTGAAAGTCATTGTTTTGTGGGTAGAAGAGTGTTAATTTGATATTGAAAAATCATGGGTTTAATTGTAAGGACTGAACCTGTGGGTTCAAAATAGTTAGAAGGTTACCCACAATGCAAGGAAATGTTACAACAAATAGGATGGCTTCAATTTTTGGAAAAATTTAATGGCTTCCATAAGGAAGTCACTAAAACATTTGCCAGATCCTTTCAAGGAACCGAAGTTGAAATAGGGGATGTCAAGTTTGCTGTCACTGAAGTTTTTATAGCAGAGGCTATAGGATTGTCCAGAACTGGGGAGAGATGGTTTAAAAATAGGGAATTCCACAATGACTCCTGGAAACAAATTTTAAAATCACCAAATATGGATGTTAGTGTATTCAAGAAAGGAATTTCCAGTACTGCATTGAAAAGCAAATGGAGAAACATACTACTTCTTTTACAAAAATTTGTTACATGTGAGGGTAGATATGGGACATTTTATGTCTACCATATTAGACTAATGATGCATTTTCTGGGAGAAGATTTAAATCTACCATATTTCTTGCATCAAAGTCTGAAGAAGATGGCTTCCTGTGTTCAGAGAAGAGTTCAATTTTTAGAGACAACCCTGTATCATCATGGGTTGGTCAAAATTTTGATTGAGCATCATCTATCTAAAACAAATGATACATGGGATGATTTCTTAATAAGAAATCATTTTGAAGAAGCAAAAGAACCATCACCTAAACCACAGCCCACAAAGAGAAGTAGGAAATGGAGGACTTCAAAAGATAAAATTGACAAACCAGTTCAAGAAAGCAGTGAGGAAGTCATTTTAGAGAAGTTGACTCGAATCAAGAGGCAACTCAAGGAAGAGAAGATAATCAAGGAATCTGCTACAGAGAAAGGAGAGGGGTCCTCTCAGCCTAGGAGAAGCCACAGATTAAAGGTAAAACTGAAGAAAACACCAATCAAACAAACAGGGGTAATCAATATAGAAGATGAAGAAACACCCATTGAAGAGGATGATGAAGAAGATTTTTATGAAGGAACCCCTGAAATTGATCCTGCTCAACAGGAAATTTATGATTATGTGGAAACCTTGGAGAGGACAGCTTCAGAAAGCAGAGAAAGAACCCCCAGTCCTCCACTGTCTGAAGTAGATATATTAAGAAGGGATAGGTATGAGTTGGAATTACTGAATAGACACATCAAAAATGAGAATGAAATTCTCAAAGATCAAATCAAGCTCAAAACTAATATGAATTCAACCTTATCCCTGCATATAGACAAAGTGGAGAGGACTAATGAGAAGTTGAAGACAAGGAACAAAAAGCTAATCAGAGCACTCACCAACCTCAGGTTCAAACTTGTTATCAGGAAACCCAGAAGACCTCTAGCTTCCAGACAAAGGAGAAGAAGGGGATTAGATGTCCTTGCAGAAGCCTTTGAATTCATAGGATAATTTGCATGAGGACATGCAAAGAGACAGCAGTGGGGGTATGTTGAGCCTCAAAATTGTGCTTTCCTTCACCTCATTTTACCTCATTTTCCCTTGTCCATTTCTATCTTAAACCCAATTGATCAATAAATATAGTTAAAATTACTTCTAGAATGATTTACATGGCTGACTTGTTGAATTTTGTGATTTTTTCCATTGTTAAGCATTTTGACCGGAACTAGCTGCAGAATGCAGACATTCCGTAGCTAACCGGCGATTCTGCAACTACCTTCATGTTTGAGTATGTTCCAGGTGGCCTCTTGAGGAAAACCGCATATGGGCATGATCCACGTCCTGTCTGCATGGTTCGTTGCTCATCACGGAGGAAGAAATGGATTCTGGGTACGGTTATGCACGTGGGAACACATTTATGAAGGAAGACTCCTACTAGGACTGTCTCAGTCCAGATGTCTTTTCTCCTTCACGTAGCCACCTTGAAGACATTATTCCTAAATTGTTGTAATTATTTTTACTTGCATTTGCTTTATAAACTCTTGAGTAGACCGAGAGCTTAGTTAGAGATTTTGTATTAGATTTGCTGCTGGATTTTGTTTAAAAACTCTGTGTTACGTCCTTGAAGACACAGAGTGTTATGTTCAAACTATTGCATCGTTAATGGAGCAGACAAAGTTATTTTGAAGGCGTGATTTAATTTGAAGTTGAATGTCGTCAAGTGGTAGAGGGCCCCTGCCTCTTGCACGGATTTCTTTTGCGTAAACTAGATAAGTTTTCCTAGCTGCCTTTACGTTTTGTATTTGAATTGGTAGTTGTTTTGTTTTATCTACTGTATTCGTATTCATTCTAGCTCTTCCACAAGAAGACACTCTTCCAACAGACTAAAATGATGAATGTTTAATGACTATGGTATTGTAGGATAGGAGTTAAATTTGTATTTGTTTTAACTAGCTACTGTAGTCATATTCGTTCCAGCTCTTCCACAAGAAGACACTCTTCCAACAGACCAAAATGATGAATGATTAATGACTATGGTATTTTAGGATAGGAGTTGAATTTGTATTTGTTTTTAACTAGATACCGTAGTTATATTCATTCCAGTTCTTCCACAAGAAGACATTCTTCCAACAGATCATAACGATGAATGATGAATAGCTATAGTACTGTAGGAATTAGTTGTAGTTTTTGCTATTCACTATCACAGTTACACTTGTTCTAATCACTCTTCCACAAGAAGAAATTCTTCCAATACATCCTTAAGAATTTCAAGACATGACTGTGATAATGAAAGATTTAGTTGTTTGTTTGTACTAAGTATCATCTCTGTTCTTACTCTTAAACGCTTGCCCAAGACATCATAATGACGAGTAGGATATGGATGTGGTAACTTAGTTTTTCATTTGCTTTTTGTTCATTTGCTTTCAATTGCATACAATTACACAGTTAGAATTGTTCTATCCCTTCCAAAAGAAGGAACTCTTCCAAAATATCACTAATGATGAACAAACAGATTGTGTAACCTCATAGAATAATGCATGTTAGTTAGAATGCTCCGGAGTTTCATTTGCATTTAATTCATGTTCAATTACTTTGTTTCAAGTTTGATGATGACTTATAGTTCAACATTGTTCTAGTTTAGAAGCATCTTAGATCCATTCTTAAGTTAACTCATTGCACTTACATCTCATAGTCACACTGTCATCCTTTTCACAATAGATTATTTTAGTTGTTAGGATTCACAAGACAGCCTTCATTATTCACAAACATCTTTTTGTTCTGAAAACTACAAATGATCCATAACCATAGGAACAAAAGATAACATCACTACAAGGTCTGAAGTATCTCTGCAAATTTCTCATCATTTTATAAATAGAGCTCGTCCTCAAAAGAACTACTTTGAAAAGAAACCAATAACTCTTTGAGTATAGGTTCTGAGACATCCAATTAAATTGCAGAATAGAACTAGGAATTAGTCATGGAATAGATGAGCTTAGAACATAATGTTGCACCATGATAAAATTAGTGTTTAACTGTCTAGTTAGAGAACTTGCATATTTAGTGATCATTTCTCAAGTTTAGTTTGTGTCATTTGCCTAAGAAGTCATTATCAAGCTTTTGTTTCTATTTAGTCATAGTTCAGATTTTGTATCCAACTGCATTTGCCAATCCATACATTAGGCTCAACTGTATTTTTGACCACCAATTTCTTTCCATTAGTTTTCTAGGCACTTTCATTGTAAACATAAAACACCAAAAGACCAAAAACATCATAAATCAACATAAAAGACCAAAAACATCACAAAACACTACACACAACGCATTAGGAAACAAGCACCTAGGTACATATGGTACACTTCACTTCAACAGTTTACAAATCCTGGTTGAAAATTAAATGAGCTCGGGCCTTAGAAGACTAGCCTCCGAGACCCAACATTATCCTTCCAATATTGCCTCCATCATGCCTTTCCACGCAATATAGTTAAAGCTCCCCTCAAATGCATACTCCAATCTCAAGCCATTGAAACCATTTCGATCCCGATTCGTCTGCCGCACCAAGAATACCTTTGCAAATTTGAATTCTATTCAATCACACCAAAATTTTCTCCTCCACTATAGTGATTTCCTATGCTCTGATACCATGTATAAATTATACAAACATATGTATATCAATGGATTCAAACCGATCTGTAAATGTACTAAATCTAGATATTGAATCCTTCTACCAATCAATTGTGAAAATTAAACACAATCGCCAATCACATTAAGCAAAGAAAGAATCAAATCAAACCACAACACAGATAATTTCCTGAGGAAAGCTTGCTGCTCAAAACCCCTCTATCTTATATTGTATATTCACCATGGAATCATGAAACAATTACAATGCACTCTTCTCATAAGAGTCTCATGCACTCTCACAACTGTCTCACATTGTCCTAGACAAAACTGACCAACACTTAGCCAATTCTCAGCCTCTAATCATCATGTCTTGCTAGCGCAATTCATGTGGACTGCAATCCCTATTCTTTAGGAATTTCAACCATCCAAAATTGCGCAAGGATCATGGGCAATCCAATGGATGTTTGATTGCATGCAGGCAACCTAATAATCACACAACTGATAGTTAACATCCCTTTAACCTTTGTCTCAACTAGGTCTCCAATGGAACTGACATAGACGCAGTTATTAATAGTAAATCATCAGTTGCATGGAAAATCATTGATTGTGAATTAAATAATATTTAATTCACTTGATCTCTCACTAGTGCAACAAACAGTTACAACTAGTTCAACTGACTCTAACTCACCTAACTGAGTTAAATAATTACTCATGCATTAAACTAATGCACTAACTGCAATTCAAACTCCATAACTAATAGACTTACTCTGCATGCCTCACCAACCACCCTCAACTCGAAATACATGAGCTAACTAAGTTTATCACACTCAGTTAACTATTAAAAGTGATCATGAGATAAGATTACATTTTGTTGTCCAATTTAATTAAGCGAAAATTAAATTAAACACTGCACCAATTTAATTAATTAAATTGTCCTTCACACTAATGTATTGCTAGGACTTGTTGGTCCCACACTAGTGTGTGTATGTGTTGCAATTTAATTTTGGACTTCAACAAAACCATGTTAGGCTTCAAGTGATGACAACCCTTTTACACCATTCTCACTAAGAAAAATATGAGAAAATGTAATAAAATGTGTACGAGAGAGAGTAAATAAGTAAAAAGGTGACACTATAATGCCTTAAAATATACCCAATGATGGCCCTCATCAATCCATAGAGCCCAAATCCAAAGGTAAAAAACCATTCCTTTAGCCTCATCCTCCCCAAATCCTCGAGGACAATAGATAGTACTTGGACCCTAAACACCAATAATTGAATACAATAAATAGACAGTGTCTTTATTGTAATAGTCCATGTTATCACTCTGTAATTTCCGACGTTGTGGAAGAAACCACAGAGGTAACCACAAAACCACTTTGGAGTTTAGGATCTAGCCTTCCTAAACTCAGAGAGGGATCTCTCTTTCAAATTTAACTTTGTTGTATTCATGATCTTAGGCTAGCTATGAATGCTCAATTGTTTGTTTGATTGTTTGAGATTTGTTTTAATTGGTTTGTTTGATTAAATGCTTAAACTAATTCTATTATTCTATGGAGTCTGCAACTTAATATGGATCAGTCTCAGATTTTTGAAGGGTTTTCACAGGGCAAGGTAGCTGAACTAACTGGATCCTTCAGATTTAAATGAAATTTAATAGAATATAAGTAGATTCAATTAAGAAAAAGAGCAGTTAAAAATTATTTAACTTAATATTATAGGAAAACATTTAAATTATCTAAATCCAGAATTAGAGTGTATATTTCAACAAATTTTGTTCATCAAATTTTTGTAAAATAATTCAGATTTAAGAACACATAAGTATGGAAACAAAGAAATAAACACATAGAAATTGAGAGAAGCACTTCACCAGATAGTCCAACACTTTAATTCTATGAAATAGTCCTTTTATTATCGATCAACCCATCAAATGGAAAAATACAATAGCTTCTGGAATGAAAAAATCAACCTTCAATACTTCGAAAACTGAAGTATTTTTATAATTTTTTACAAAAGTCCTGTCATGACTGATCAGGATATATATTAGGAAAATCTAAAACAAATTATATCTCTTATTACAAACTAATATGGCAAGTTGGAACTATTCTAAAACTAGCCCTGATTTGAAGGAAGTTCTTGTTGATCTATCACTTTGATCCTTGCTGCAATGTTGATCCTTTGACCGAAGATAATGTTACTCACTTAATCCATTAACTCACATAACTTATCCCACCTTTCTTGACTCGGAATAGACAACTTATTCACCCTCCTATAGACCTCATCTACTTCAGTGTAGTTGGAAAAAGTAGGCTTGATGACAAAAATATGATTTACCTCATGCTGTATGGTTAAATCATTCTCCAATGCCTCAAGAAAGGCTTTTCCTGTTATGCTACCTGTTATACCTGCAAAATTGGAGCTGTCCTTGGCCACATCTTTCAATTTCTTGTTGTAGTCCTCCTGAGTGATCAATTTGTGATTTATCACAAATAAACTGGGCAATCCCTTTTTGTTCAACACTTCAAACCTGTTGACACCAGTTTCCATCCCCTAACATTTTTCTTCCAGGTGTAGGACGAGGTTCTTTTTGGTCAAAACCTTTTTTACCTCAACTATTGTTTATATTCTATCTTCAACTCCCATTTCATCCACCTCATATTTGTTTTTAGAATTCAAGAATATGATAATATTAATGGCTTCACTGGGCTTATCATACAACTTTTCTTTTATGTCTTCAATGGTTGCTTTAGATTTCTGTATCAACTCCTTCTGTTCAAAAACGGTTTGTATGGAAGGCCAAATTTCATTCATTGAGTTAAGGATGTTTGTCCATATGTTCTCTTTTTCTTGGGCCAAGTTTTGGCCCATACCTGTCTCTTTTCCCAATTTTTGTATCATTATCATTAATCTTTGGGACCTTTGTGCCTCAACCATGTGTGAGGCCTCACTTCTGTTCTTCTGTTCCTATCAAGCCTTTATTTGTCCCTGCATCTTCCTGATTTATTCATTTTGTACTAACATATCTTCCATTTATTTTGTTAATTTGGTTGCAGCATCTGTGGGCCAGGTTGGAGGTGTTGTTGATGTAGAAGTACATGTAGTTGGTACTGCTGTGACAGGAACTGCATCCAAAGGAACCATGTCAAACTGTACATTTTTTTCCTTTTATTTGATTAATTTATCCATCTCTATCTCCAAATTTCTGATTTCTGTGTTTTTCTCCATGATCAACTTGAGCATGTATTCCTTCTAGCATTATGATTCTCCTATTTCTTTTGGTTGTGGGTCCTCGATGGCTGGAATCTTTAGTTGTTTTCTAGGTGCTGCAATATCAACATTTTTCTTTTTGATTATCTCTTCAACTTCTTTGACATTCTCTGGATTATACCCCATATTTATGACCAGATCTTCTAATGACTTGATTCGGGTGTCTTTTACCAGAGATGAAATCCTTTCAATATTTAGCTGAGATTGAACATTTGTAAGACACACCTAAAACTTTGAAGCATTCATTGAAGTGTTAGTCAAAGTATAAAATGTGATCTATCCTATTTTCTTATGCATTTCCATCTGATCGATGGGATGGATGTCCTTTGTATCAAATTCAAAGGAGGTCTTCTTGTAGTCAGCAACTATCTGTGGATGTGAAATTTGAGCTTGTAAGAATGCCATTTTAATTCTTCCCTTCTCTGTATCAAAGGATGATAGAAGCCTCCTTTGAACACTGGTTGTCTGTTTCCAGAATTGGGTATAGGTGTAGAAATTTATTAATATTGATGTATTACCGGATCCTCCTGATCTCACAATATTTATCTTCTTGCAAAATATAGAATCCTTCCACTATTGATCTTGCGGAAATTTAAAACTCAATTGCAAACACATGTGAATAAATTCAATCGCACATAACACAGTTGTTTAACGGGAAATATTAAAGCTAAAAACCCCAACTATCATATATTATGTATATCAATGGGATCATGTAATAATCTCATACAAAGCTTAGTACATCAAGCTCTCAGTACAATGTATATTCATTACACACTGTCATGCAGAAATTTGCATATCTATGCACCAATTTCTTTCCTCTTGACAGCCTGCCTCCACTGCACAATCCCTGTTGAAGAAGACCCCTGAATGAATTCGAATTGGCCTTGCCTTGACTACGCAATCCTCATTGGCAACTCCAATGTGTGTCAAATGCATTGAATGCATCACTATAGTCACAATGGATAGTTCGCTCACCCTTTCACCTATCTCTCCACTGGGTCTCCACTGGAACTGACATGCACTGTAGTTAACCATTGTTTCTATTCAGTTGTTAGTGAGTTATTAGTTGTGAATTAATTAACTAGTTAATTCACTTAACTCTCACTAGTGTATCTTTCAGTTAGACTAGATACAACTAGCTCAATTGAGTTTAACTCCATTAACTGAGTTAAACTGAATAACAACTCCATAAACTACTCTTACAACTCTGTCATAACTTTTCCACTTCAGTTCTAACTGATTCCTCATGCATGAGCCACCGATAAACCCTAGGAATTGGGTAATTCCTTAAGCCCACTGATTTTCCAAATATGTTCACTGAAATAAAGTGCTCCAAGAGAATAAGTTGATGTTTATTGTCGGATTAATATTAAGAGCTAATAATAATCGACATGCATCAATTTTTAGATCGACGATATATAAATAGACTTCGCCCAATATTCTAAAAATAGAATTTCACATTTTACCAACCATCTACAAATAGCATCCTGCAACTTATAGAATATGCTCACCATGTCTAAAAATAGGAATACACCTAAAAATAGCCTATGGGCCCCACTTAGTGAAGGTGCTTACTTTTCACTAAGCTCATCATCTTGTTGAATCTCAACACTCCATCTCAACAAGATAGGGATTATCCTTCACCCCAATCCTACCTCTATGGTATTGGAATTTACTCATGTCGAGTGCCTTCGTCAGAATGTCTGCATCCTTATCTTCCGTAGGAATGTACTGAAGCAACATGACCTTCTGCTGCACACGATCTACGTGTAGTGATATGGGATATCAATATGTTTAGATCTATCATAAGTACAAATTAATCAAGAGAGTTTAATGAAACTGCGATTATCCTGATATATCAACGCGGATCTAAATGTGAAGAGTGTAGGCAGGATCTTCCTCATCCAGATAGCCTCACATGCAGCTTGAATTGCTACCATGTATTCTTCTTCCGCTGAACTGAGTACCACAGATATTTGTTTCCTGTTGTACCAAGAAATTGATGTAGATCCGATACTGAAAACCCCTCCTGATGTGCTCTTTCTGTCCGTTGGGCTGCCTGCCCAATCTGCGTCCGTGAAGCCATGCAACTTCACCTAATACATCTGTCTATACCATACTCATATGTGCCCCTGAGATACCTCAGGACATGCTTTCCTGCCTTCCAAAATAGTTTGGTAGGCTTAACCATCGCTTGTGAAAGTTGGTTCATCGCATAGCATATGTCCGGTCTTGTATTAACTAAATACATGAGCGAACCCACCAACTATCGATAAACAGTCGCATCCACTACCTCTGACGATGTAGCATTCTCTTTCCTCCAATTTCCTGGAAGAGGAGTATCCATGGGCTTGTAGTCCTCCATGTGAAACTTACCAAGTATCTCCCAAGCATACTTGCCTTGAGACACAAACAGTTCACCTTCTCGCTGCCATATTTCCAATCCAAGGAAATAATGAAGGAGGCCCAAATCCTTCATCTCAAACTCCTTTGCAAGATCTGCCTTGCATGAGTGTATCAATTGCTCATCACCCGTTAGTATTAAATCATCAACATAAAGAACAATGATTAAAATATTACCCTCCACCACAATTTGGTACATGTTTTCATCCACTTCACTCTTGGTGAAGCCAAGTCCAGTGAAATAGTTGTCAATCTGTGTGTACCAAGCACATGGTGCTTGCTTCAGCCCATACAATGCTCTTTTGAGTTTGCACACATGCGACTCGTTGTTGAAGATCTCAAATCCTTCGGGCTGCTCAATGTACACCTCTTCCTCAATGATCCCATTAAGGAACGTAGTCTTCACATTCCATACGATGAATGTGCCAACCCATGGCGTTAGAAGAGCAAGGATGGTCCTTATGGAAAGAATATCGTGTGACGAGGTGCAAAGGTTTCTTCATAATCAATCCCCTCGATGCGGCGCTGAGAAGCCGGAAAAAAAATCTTGCCTTATACTTCTTCACGCTCCCATCAACACTCTTTTTTACCTTGTAGATCCCAAAATGAATCTACACGGATTTACCACAAATAAAAAACAATCTCCATGCTGCCTTTACCCCTATTCAAATAAGTCCAAACTCTCCACCATAGCATCTACCAATACCAGTCTCTTAAGCTAACTGTTAAATAGGATGGTTACGTCGATACACTTGCTCATAAGAGCCATGTATCGAGTAAATCGGTCGGTGAGCGCTCTGTCTGTGATGTGATGGCAAGGACTCACCATTGTGCCGCATCAAGCTTCATTCTCTCGGACTTTTAGTAGTGCCTTTCTACATTATGATGTTTGGTTAAAAGCAAGTGGACTCCTCCACTCCATGAATCTCCTTCTGTGGCTGATCCACATCTAGAGGCTCATCTTTGGGAACAAGAAGTTCCTCCTATGCATGCAAGTGTAGCTTGCTCTCAAGCAACAACTTCATGGCTTTCACCTCATTGAATTTTATATCATATCACACCACAGTCATTCGACTGTTTGGAAAATACACACGATAATTATGGGGTGTTTCTGTGTACCCCAAAAATATCCCAACTTCTACAGTCGGCTCCAGCTTCTTCCTAGCATCCTTTGTCACATGAATGTAAACAGATGAGCCAAAAATCTTCAAATGATAAATATCAAGCTTCTTACCAGTAAAATCTTCTTTAGGTGTACTCATGCCAAGTACTCTATGAGGACGGTGGTTTTGCACATAAACCGCAGTGTTGTATTCTTCCGCCCACAAGTGCATTGGTAGGCCCTGGTCATGCAGCATAGATCGTGCAACACCCACAATTGTTATGTTCTTCCTCTCCATGACCCCATTCTGCTATGGGTTATGAGGCGCTATGAGTTCTCTTCGAATTCCTTCTTTGCTACAGAAGTCTTTGAATTCATTCAAGATATATTCACCACCATTATCGCTCCGTAGAGCCTTCTCTTTCTTCCCCGACTCCTTCTCCACCAATGCTTTAAACTCATAGAACTTTGAGAATGTTTCACTCTTCTTCTGCATGAAGAATATCCAGCATCTACAAGAATATTCATCAACAAATATAACATAGTACCTGTGTTTTTTTGTTGAAGCAACGGAGAAAGGTCCACACGTGTATGTGTGAATTCTCTCTAGGATCACCGAAGCACGGTTCTCCTTCTCATGAAAGGTGGTCTTCACAAACTTACCCATAGTACATCCCTTGCACTGATATGACTGTGCAAGAGTACCCTTGGGAAGTCTAGTAGAAATCTGTTGCAAAATCTTCAAGGCATGGTGAAGATGGCCCAATATCCTGTTCCATAATTCGCCCTCATCTCGACTCACCACTTCTTCTGCTTTGCCCATCATTGCAACTAAGCCATCTACCTCCAAATTTTAGTGATTATTAACTCAAATCCCTATCCTCTTGGTTTGACCCATTGTTTTTTGTCGCAAGAAAGCTTTTCCCTCGCTGAAAACAACGTCATAACCTCTGTCTTCCAACATTGCGACCGAGACCAAGTTATTCTTCAGACCTGGAACATGCATAACATCTTTCAACAAAAATGGTTTACCTAACTCCCTCTCAAAGGTAATGGTTCCAATTTCGGTCGCACTATATCTTCCATCGTCGCCCATCTCTATATGCATTTGGAGATCCTTCTCCTCCAAGTCACTAAACAACTCCTTATCTCCTGTCATATGGAAAGACACACCACTATCAAGGTACCACACCAATCCCATTGAGCTTGAAACCAAGCATCATGCGATCAAAGAGAAATTAAGTTAAAATTGTGAGGCTAAGGCCTCTCCAACTATAGCTCTAGCAGCCTTCTTGTTCTTATTTTTTGTGGGTAGTTAGTGGCGAGATGCCCATGTTCGTGACAGTGAAAACACTTCACTTTGGAAAAATCCAGCTTCTTGCCTTTAGCCCAAGATTTTGGATGGGATTTCTTCCCCTTTCCTTTCCTTTCTTTGGCAGCCAAAGCACAATTCTCTTCATCATCATTATTCGATGAAAAGCAATCCCTGGTACTTCGCCTTATCTCCTCCTACACAAGATCCAACCAAAGTTGCACCAAGAAATTTCTGCAGCAAATTCGAATTGTCCACCAACACAAAACTCAGCAATTATTCACAATTTCAATCTCCAATAATTAATACTGCTCTAATACCATGTAGAAATGTATTAATACTGATGTATTACTAGATCCTCCTAATCTCACAATATTTATCTTCTTGCAAAATACAAAATCCTTCCACTATTGATCTTGCAGAAATTTAAAACTCAACTGCAAACACATGTGAATAAATTCAATCGCACATAGCACAATTGTTTAACAGGAAGTATTAAAGCTAAAAACCCCAAATATCATATATTATGTATATCAATGGAATCATGTAATAATCTCATATAAAGCTTAGTACATCAAGCTCTTAGTACAATGTAGATTCATTACACACTGTCATGCAGAAATTTACATATCTATGCACCAATTTCTTGCCTCCTAACAGTCTGCCTCCACTGTGCAACCCCTACTGAAGAAGACCCTTGAATGAATTCAAATTAGCCTTGCGCTTACTGCGCAATCCTCATTGGCAACTCCAATGTGTGTCAGATGCATTGAATGCATCACTATAGTCACAACGGATAGTACATCACACTCTTTCACCTATCTCTCCACTGGGTCTTCACTGGAACTGACATGCGCTATAGTTAACTGTTGTTTCTATTCAGTTGTCAGTGAGTTATTAGTTGTGAATTAATTAACTAATTAATTCACTTAACTCTCACTAGTGTATCTTTCAGTTAGACTAGATACAACTAGCTCAACTGAGTTTAACTCCATTAACTGAGTCAAACTGAATAACAACTCCATAAACTACTCTTCCAACTCTGTCATAACTTTGCCACTTCAGTTCTAACTGAGTCTTCATGCATGAGCTACCAATAAACCCTAGGAATTGTGTAATTCCTTCAGCCCACTGATTTTCCAAATCTGTTCACTGAAATAAAGTGCTCCAAGAGAATAAGTTGATGTTTATTGTCAGATTATTATTAAGAGCTAATAATAATTGACATACAATAGAATTTGACCAACCATCTACAAATAGCATCATGCAACTTATAGAATATGCTCACCATGTCTAAAAATAGACATACACCTAAAAATAGCCTGCGGGCCCCACTTAGTGAAGGTGCTTACTTTTCACTAAGCTCATCATCTTGTTGAGTCTCAACAATAGGTGCTACCTTTAAGGATCTTATTATTGAGCTTTAGATCTTTGTATTTGTCAAAAATACTTTTCTCTTTATCTCCATGAATTAGCCCAGATGTTTGGGCTTGGTCCTGATGGTCTTGTGATACTGATGATGCTGTTAGGGACCCTGTGAATTTAATACCTGATTTTGGAGAAGAAAGTGGATCTTTGATGACTATGGTGGCTTGTTGTTTTGTATCTTCATCCAAATCTGCCTTAGGACTCCTTTTAGTTCTATTTCTATGGATTATTTTAAATTCCTTTGCTGAGCTCCCTGCAACTGAAGGGGATCCTTCCTCTCTTTGTCTCTTCTTTGTATTCTCTTTAGAAGTAGGAGTCTATAGAGTAGATGTGGACATGAGTTGCTCCTTTTCTTCCTTTAAGGTGTTCTCTTCCCATTCCAATTGATTCATATACCTTTCAATCTCTGGCCTCTGTGTGCACATAAGGAGTGGTTTTTTATTCCACCTTTAGCTTGGAGAGTAGGCCAAATGGTTCACAAGACCATGTGAAGCTCAAAGTGAAATTCATTTGTTTCAGGAGCTTATTTTCTTCTTCACCAGCTTCCATGTTGTTCCAAATTCAGGGACCAACCAGTGTCTTTATTCTGAACTAGGACTTCCTTTTGGCTAAAACAAAATGTATTTCATCAGAATTAATCATTTTTCTTATGTATTCAAGAGAAAATACTCTCATTGGGATATATTTAGGTAGTTTGTATGGTGGAATCTCACACACATACTCTCTTATTTCTATGTAGTTATGATAGAGGTACCAATCTCATGTTTTGGCTTGCTCAGTTAGTTAAAAAATATTCTTAATCTCAACATTGATTCTTGGCTTTGCTTTGCTGGTCAACAGACTCATCACTGGATGAATGAATTGCTCTATGTAATCTTTGAAGGTGTAATAATCTCAATCTTTCCTCACCAAAGAATTCCATAAAATCATTGACTTTGGGTTTCCTTCTTCATCTAAATTTTACAGTGAGCATGGAAACCTATTTGCCTGATAATATATGAACATGTATGCAATAATGAAGGCATACTTGAAAATTCCTTTAGTTGGTAACTTTAGGAATTGTTCATGTATGCTGTGAGCAATAAATTGACAAAAATTAAACACAGTAGAAGGTTTTTGATCAGTAGAGAAATTGACAGAAAACCTAAGATTGGCTCATTTACCCATTCATCAGAATAATATCCTAATAGGCATGAAAGAATAGAAACAATTTTATTGGCAAAGTCAGGAAACATGAATGCAACATAAGGTGGATACTTCTTGGGAAATTGGGAATTTTCGGGTAGAAAAATCTCGAAAATTTTTGTCCCTCTTCGAGAAATATAATTTTTGGTACATGTCATTCAAAGCTTCTACTAAAAAATGGGTGATAGACTCTGTTTGGGGGACCTACATCATCTGGTTTATGGTTTCAGGGGTGATGGTGAAAAAAACTTCCCCACTTGGGGCTACAATAGCTCTCTGGTTGGGCAAATAGTAGGCATGGCACTTCCTAATGAAGTCAGGTAAATGATAGGTATGAGGAAAAATATAGAAGGGTAAATTTGACTCCCATAGTCCAATTTCATCAGTTTGATAAATAAAATTGTCTTCAAACGAACAATATAACTCTTAAGAGATCAAATTCACATTTGGTCTCTACGATTTTATAATCCCTATTATCAAGGGGAATATGATCAAGATCGAGAGTGGGAGGGAGCATTGGTTTGATTGGATCATCATTATTTTTCTTCTTTGGAGGCATTTTAACTATTGAAATGGAAGGAAATGGAAAACTAATAGTGAGAGATTACTGGGACTTGCTAACTGTTGGCTATGGGTGGCAACAATGTATTTTTCCTATGCTTGACTGGTTTCTTTGTTGGCTATGGAAGCTTACTGTGTTAGCATAATTTTTTAAAATAAGGCCGAGTGAGCACTCTGTGAGCAAAGGGAGTGAAAAATGGTATGCAGAGGGGGTTTTATGGTGATGGCATAATCCCGTTGGGGGCGTGGGGTCGTTAATGAATTAAAATGGTTATCTCGGGAAATAATAAATGAATAATGAGGATGGCCAGATGTCGAGAAAGGAGTGGAGGGAAGCGCGTCGGAAGAGCAGGCGGGAAAATACGAAGGGTTGGTAGATTTCGGAGGGGGATCGAAGTGGTAAGTGGTTTCAGAAGGGGGTGTGTGAAATACTGAGGGAGTGACATGTAGGGGTGGGGCCAGCTGAAAGGAAACCTCTTTTTGAACCCCCCCCCCTTTCTGATATAGGTATAATGGATGGGGGTGCGGAAAGCACTATCAGTCATTGATCTAACGAGGCAATGATCAGAGGGTTGATTGGAGCATGAAACTTAACCACATATGAAAAATCTTATTTTTGTCACTTTCAAACCTTATTACATGGGCGGAAACCTTAGGCTAAAATACATAATGCCTCCAGAATTAGGATAAAAAACATTTTATAAGCCCAAACTTAGGATAAAAGGCCACACAATGAAAAAGTAATCTATTTTACCCTTTTGAACCTTTTTAACTCAACTTTCTCCTAATCTTAAGACTAACTCTAACCAATCAAGGGTGCATTTAAATGTGCACACCCTATTTTATTTTATTTTAAGGGAAAAACACCTAATATAATCCCATTTGTCATTTTTTACATTTATTCAGCTTAAAAAATTGAATCAACTTATTCATCTACCTAACTAACATTAGCCAAGATTACACAGTTTGGCTAACTCATTCTCTAATCTAATTGACAGAAATTGAAACTTGTTTGATCATGATTACTCTGTATGATCTAAACAATGACTCATATTTGTGGAATTTTAAACAAGTTGCACACAACATTAAATTTTCTCCTAAAATATCAAACTCTTTATCAAGTAGTGGCATTTAAATTTTCATCACTTTCAGTTCTATTTTTTTTTTTTATGGGTTCTTTCATCATCATTTTTTTATTCTTTTTCTATTTTTCTTTTTCTTCTCTTTTGTTTTTCTTTATTTTGTTTTTTGTTTTCAAATACACTCTTTTCATTTTTTCTTTCTTTTTTTTTCTTTATATTTTTTTGGAAATCATTTTCAACATGCAATATTATTTACAATTTCATATGAATGAGATAAAATATTCAATCACCTTGTAATCCTATAAATTATAGGACCCTAATAGGCCACACAACACAGCTCAACCCCTCAATAATAAAAATCAGTGCATGGAGTAATAAAAAATCCAAAAACCCTCAGTGCTTGACCAGAAAACACCGTCTTCAATTTGTCATAAATAACTGAGCTTACCTCCTAAAATTTGAGTTGCGAAGAAAAGGGTGGTGAATCACGATGTCAATCAAACCCTCACCCAACAGATCAATGAATCACTACTACAATTGTAACTCTAACAAATCACTATACAAAGGGTTTTCTGGGTGTTAATTATGGAGTTCTTTCTAGTAAAGGAGGTATTTGTCACGAGGGATTCATTGTGAGTGCAATACCATAACATGTGGGTTGATATTGGGGGATATATAATGAGGAAAAAATTACATAATATATTGGGGGATATATAGGGGTTAAATGGTTTTTATATTAGAAGGAATAAAAAATGGAGCTCAAAGTTAATGAAAAAATAATAAAGGGATATAAAAAATGTTAATGAAAAAATGGATAACTATAACATATAGTGAAAGTAGGGGATTTTTAAATTGGGAAGGTTTATTGGGTTTATATTTGTAGGAGCTTAAATAATGTGATTTTTAGAGGTGTTTTCCAATATGTACTCAAATTAAGGGTATTTTTTAATATGTTATGATTGCAGACGATATGTTATAGATTCATTTAGTGAAGCCCCTCTGGTATTTGTGTGATTCTCAGTGGCTTATCTTTTGATTCTGGAATTATTTTTTTATTTAATTTTATTCCTATGTGGTTCATGGACATGACTCATTGGCTTATTTTTTAATTGGCTTCATCAATCCCTAAGATTGGATTCACCTAAATTTAAATAAACGTCCATCCTAATTCTAGAATGTTGTGAGAATTTAATTTATAACTACTAATTCTGAAACATGATAGATCAATTTTTCACCTTCGTCATCAGGATGAATCTCATTAGTAAGTTCAAAACAATGACCATCAAACATTGCAAATGTGATTTATCCAAAATCTAGCTACAAAGATTTAATGTGTGATTTTCAAAAATACTTTAGCTACATAGACTCAACCAATTGAGCTAAACCTTAAAGTTGATTGCATAATAAATTAATTAAAAAAAAAATTATATGGGAGTCACAATCCTTTCCATGCTAATGACATACGAAGATGTTGTGATATGTCTCCTTGGCTTATCTTGTGATTATGGAATTAATTTTTTATTTAATTTTATTCAGATGTGGTTCATGGACATGTCTCATTGGCTTATTTTTAATTGTGGAATAATTATATTTTTTATTTTTATTTTTTTCTATGTGGTTCATCTATCCATAAGATTGGATTCCCCTAACTTGGAATAATTGTCCAACCTAATTCTATAGTGTTAAAAGAGTTGAATTCCTAACTGTTAATTCTAAAACTTAAACTTGATGGATCAGTTTTTCACCTTGTTCATGAGGATGAATCTCATTAGTAAGTGTGAAACGTTGACTATCAAACCTTGGTCATGAGGATGAATCTCATTAGTAAGTGTGAAACATTGACTATCAAACATTGTAGATGTGATCTATCCAAATGATTCCTACAAAGAATTGAAATTTTTATTTTAAGAAATACTCTCACTACAAAGACTCGACCAATTGAGTTAAACCTTAAAGCTAATTGCATAATAAATTAATAAAAACAATTTCTATTTTTAAAAAAATTATATGTGAGTCACAATGCTTTCCATGCTTGTGACATTCTTAGGTACTTTGCAAGTTCATGGTCGATTGTTTAACTTTAAATGTTGAATTAATATTTCATCAAAAAGGAATTTTATTTTTTTATTTTTAAATATAAATAAAAAATTAAAATTATATATCCATATAGGTTTCATATTTGATAATTAAATTAGGTTTCATGTTTGATAATTAAATTAAATATATTATATTTTAATTTCCAACTATGATTAACTTGTAATTGTTTTAGTTGCAATGAAACATAACACAAGTATGTATTTAGACATTGTATTTAAATAATACACTCAAGTATGTATCTCAAAATATATGTGTTTATAACTACAATTGGTATATATACATAATTTATTCATGCATATATACATAATTTATCTCTACATTGATTCAATAATAACATATTCTTATGTAATGTATTTAACCATGAGAAATTGGAAGGTTTAGCCAATGCCTTGACACATTCTTCAACCACACTCGAACACTTGTTTCACCATCTTGACAGCTTTATCTTCAACCCAACCTAACACAAAGTACGTACTTTTTTTATTTGCTAAATAGTTTCTTTCCCTAATCTACAAAACCTTAGGAAACTTTCCCCTCTAATTGTGCAACTCTTACTATTGGAAAGAAGGTTATATTCATTGACACCAATGCAAGTAGAGAGGCAATAAAACACTTGTGTAGCACTATAGGCTTTGATAGACCAAAACATTACAACAAGATTGTTGATCTCCTCAACTTGAATTTATCTTATTAATCTAGGGACTTGATTCTTTGTGAGGTACTATGTAGTATATGGTTATTTCCTAGATCCTTAGGATCGAAACAAATAGGAATTTGATAGGTAGCGTAGTGACGTGTTATAGGTTCACAAATTATTCATCATCATACAAATTAAGCTAACTATAGTAACATATTCAAGTGTTGTCTACCTAAATTATCTAAGTAATGAATTAATATCAGAGCTAGTACAAGAACTAATGTTGTTAACAATATATGAAAAATTAAATTCAATATTAAATAATATGCTTAATATTAAGCCCTTATCTTCTATATTTTCCTTCACTTAGACTAGTGAATTACACTCCTAAATACTAAGTCAAAAAATAGGGGCTAAAGGAGGTGATTGTCACTCTTCTCGGCGATGAAGTAAATAGCATAAATAAGATCATTCAACAACTACAAATTGTTAAACAATGATAATTTTGTATTCAAATGATATAAATGAAGATGTTGAGCACCATACCTACAATATTGTAAATATTATAAGAAAAAAGAAAAATTAATTGATATGATGAAAAATAAATTCAAAACCAAATAAGGATTGTTGAAATAAATTTCATGATAGAAGTACATGAAACTATAATCTAGTACAAAATTGACAATTCTATATAAAAATGGGTTCCTTGCATTCCATTTAGTGTTCCATCATAAACCCCATACATGAAGGTTTTTTACATCCTTATACAACCAAAATTGTCCCTACAACTTCTCTTTTACTCATCCTACTATATTGTTTTGAAATCCTTTTTTCTTTGCTTACCTATCTAAAATCATAATGCTACAAACTATGTGATGGAATCCCTTGCGTGATATCCCTATATGTATTCCATTCCTTTCCAGATATTCTTTTCCTTTTCCTTTTTCAGCTCACATATAGGTGCAGGGCGTGAAAGAAAAGGAGGATTGAGGTCAAGTCTACTCCATTTGAGCTTCACCTTTCTTAGAGTTTCCTTGCATAATTCTACTATGGAAAAAATAGGCTATAAAGTTTGGGGAGAATGAGTTTCCATATTTTGGAGGTTAGTGAGAAATCCATCTTGTTAAGATCCTATAATTATAGGGAATCATAATTTTGAATTGCTTATGATTTTACCATGTAATATTGTGCATCCTTTGCATTTCTGCAAATGATTCCCATATTAGAAATGAAAAGAAATTGGTTGGTACAAACTTGGCTAAAAGCATCATTATGCTTATCTTGAATTAAGAACTCCAAAGATTTAATAAAGAAGGAGAGTAGAGAAAAATTATATCCTAAGTATAAACTATCCAAAATTTTATACTAATTAAATCCCCTTTTTACCCCTTACTTCACAAAACCCTATTAATATAAATTTTTGAACTTTATATTAATTTCTCCCCAAAATTCCATGAGTTTTTGGGTGTGGAGCCTGATTATCATCCTGATTCAGAGATCCTTGTTTTAGCTGGATGTATACCCCAGGAAAACTGTACACCCTTGCAGCGCAGGGGGGGTATGGGGGGGACTTTTCCCCCCCGCAGGGTTCAGGGGGGCTGACCCCCTGGCTGGGGAGTCTGGGGGCCAACGGTCCCCCGACAGGGGTTTCGGGGGCAGCGCCCCCGAAGCTAAAAATAGATGTAAATTTTCCTTGTAAAAGTATAGTAATTTCTAGTCAATCTGGACCGTTCATTAGGCGAATGATCTGACAGTAGAAGTTATGCTTAGTTTAGGGTTTTTTTCTTTAGAAGGAAACCCCTCGCTTGTATGAGGGCATTGTATGGAGGCTGTGTATTGTATGAGTATTCTCAGAGCGAGAAACAGATAGGGAGAATGTGAGTGATAACAGAGGATATTACAATGGATCTGCTATAGGGTGTGTCTCTTCATTTTGTTGGACAATAGAAAGGAAGGACTTGCTGTTCGGGGTGGACATAGCCCAAACTAGGTGAACCATGTATATCTGTGTCTCTATGGTTTTATGTGTTTTGTGTGCTTGTGCTTTCCGCATATTATATGTGTTGCATTGATTTGTAATATATAATTTTGTAACATGAGTTTCTTTATATTTGAAAAAACCCAATTAATATAAATTTTGTACTTTATATTAATTTCTTCCCGCAAACCTCTACTACCTCTTCCCCCTGCAAATTCAACCTATGGCCCACCCTACACTAAGAATTAAACCCCATTCATTTTATTTGCCTCCAAATTCGTAGAAATAAATGAACTGTTAAAATTATGTTTTGCACCCCCAAGCTCATCCGACATTTAACCAAGGGGGGTACTACTTGCCCCCTGTGCGAAAAACATTTACTGTTTTGGTTTTGAATCTTATCCAATGCAAGAAAATTTCAAGAGAAAATTAGATGAAGAGTTTGCATACATAGGTTCATGTACATAGCTTCATGTAAACGAGTTTTACATATATGAGGAAAAACAGGTAAACGAGTTTTCACAGAGAAGAAGATATTTTTTATTTATAGGGATAAAAAGTCAAAATGAAATATTTTACTAACCATGGATTTACAAAACTACACTTGGTTTTGTAAAAATATGAGAAGAGAAAACAACCCATATGGTTTGGAAATTTATCCACAAGGTTTTACATGGATAAAAAGAATTAACATGTGGAATTAAAAAGGTGAAAGGGAAAACTACATGTTGAAATTTTCGATTATAAATTTCATTCATGAATTTAATCGAATATTTTGGAAAAGGATATTTATATTTTTTCCAAAATATATTATGACAATAATAAAATGATGAAAAGCCAATAAATAGTCATAAACAAAATATAGTGAAATAAGGAGACATCGAAGCATTCCTGACAGCAAAGCCTTACCAATAGGCCTACTCAGCAATTGTTTCCTCCAAAACATTGCCAGGATATCAATCCACTCTGTCAAGCCTATTGTTTGGTCTCTGTTAGAGTTTATTTTTCAAATTTTAGCTAATAATACATTGTTTGTTGAGACAGTTTAAATTGTAATCGGCTTGTAATATTTCTCTATATATAATTCATCATTCGAAGTATTACGGTGTTGGTTGGGATTTGTAACCAGGAACCTCACCATTTAGTGTTATTCAATTCACTAAGTTTAAGTGATTATTTTCATTAATAAAAGAGAATTTGTTTCAGGATTCATGTGCCATATCTATTGGTGAAGTTTTCCTCACTGTATATGTCCTTTCCTTTGTTTCCATATTATTGTTTTCTTAATTCTGAATTGTCTAACAGGAGTATTACTGCAGAATTTGTTGAGATCATATACTCTGCCTTTAACTGTTAGTAATTAACATGTTTTCTTCTGATATCCATATTAGGGAATTCTTCATTTCTCCCTAGTTTCAATTGAACCTCTATTCTTATATCCATATTAGGGAATTCTTAAATGCTCCCTAGTTTTGATTGAGTCTCCCTTCTTCTTTTATTAAATTTCATCCAAATCTAAAGGATCTAGTAGTAATGTCTACCTTTCCCTGTTTCACTTAAACTTGATACTTCTACAAATTGATCACCCAAGCCTCTTTGAATCCAATGCCCAATGGCCTTCCTCTACATTTCCAACCAAACCAATTCAAAAACAAACTATGTACTTATTAACTAGCCTAATATCTATTTTCAAATAAAACTAATCATACAGAGAAATCCTTCTTTGAGTTTAGGAGGGATAGATCCTAAACTCCAAAGTAGGTTTGTGGTTACGTCAGTGATTTCTTACTTTAGCCTTGAGAAATTACAGAGTGATAACATAGTGGTGACTCCACTGGGGATGAACATATTCTTCAAAAATATTATACAAGGATCAGATCTAATCTATGATGGTGGACAGTTATCAAACACACAAAGGCTAAAATCATCCACCTAGCAACTCCAAATCAATTTCAAAATCAAATCCAAGACTCCACTGGAGGAATGAACCTGAAAGAACAACATAAGAAGATCAGGTTTCTAACTTGGATTATAATCCAAGGCATCATGTTCTTTCTCATCAAGAAGTTTTTTCAATGTATATTGTATTTTAGAAAATATTTTAGACTAGTATTTAATTAATTTCCTTTGAAGATTGTAGATGTAAATTCTCCTTATCCCTTTTAGCAGCGTTCTTCTGAAACTTATGATGATCATCTTCCGATTGATAAGCCTCAAGTAATAAAAACTAATCTTACAATTATTGTATGTATTTCTATACCTTGTAAAGTTTCGGATAGATATAAGCCACTCATCTTACCTCCTATACTCCATTATTTCCCTGATAACTATTACAAATATCTCCCCAAATTTGATGGATAAAATGGTAACATCACTGCCGAAAAACATATTCAAGGTTTTGAGAATTATCTGGACCTATTTGAGATTGATGAAGATGATTTTAGTATCAGGCGATTTTCTCTTTCTTTGCAAAGTAAAGTAAATATTTGGTTCACGAACCTGCATATTGCAAGCATCTCAAATTTCCAACAGTTTGTCAATTTTTTCCTTGATAGATGGATAATCAAATTCAACCTTTTTATGATCATAGAAGAATATGATCAATTGAAAAGACAGCCAAACGATACAATACAACGATTTTCTACCATATTTAATCAAGTTTATTATTCAATGCTAGAAAATATAATACCTCCTTCTGGATCAGCTCACTTGCATTATCCAAAGGCCTTTGATCAAGAAATAGAGTTTCAGCTAAGAGAAAGAAAATTCGCAACACTTGAACGGATGTATAACATTGCAGTAGATGTAGAATTTTCTGCTAATTAGAAGGGAAAAGTTGAAAGCAGAAGAAGAGAAGAACAACATTGCAGAGCACTTAACATCTTTAGAGGTAAAACACGACATTTTGGTAAGTAAAATAGAGGAAATGATACAAAAAATCACCATGAAAGATGGATTTTTCGTTCAAGATCACCATGACCCACTTATTGTAGAAAAAGAAGAGGTTGTTGGCCATAAACACTTTCTTGCTAATCCCAACTACCATAGATCAGAAAATGGATTTATAGATCAATATGTGGAGGAGAAATATGTTGATCTAATGTGTATGTTTGATGAAATTCCTTATTTTAATGATTTGCCTAAGTATGATCAGTATCATGATAATTATTTTCTCCAAATTCAAGCTAACTTTACAGATCAATCAATAGCTAGTTTTTGGGATGTGGAAATTCAGATTCAGCAGCTCGAATACAGTGATCAGCCAATACATATCAGCTATGGGAGTGAAGAAGAAAGTGCAGAAAATTTGGAAATAAGTGAAGGACCTTTGCCTCTTTGTTTTGATTCATTTCAGTTCATCAGAGACAACTTTAATGCAATACAAAATCAGCAGTCTTTAGGTATTGTTATTAATAAAAAAGAAGACAATGAAATTCTTGATCAAGATTCTTCAGTTTCACAATTACAGTTATCAAATTCCATTGAAATACCTGATCAAATGACAGGAAAGTTCTCTACCACTATATTTTGAAGCATTTCAGTTTTTAAAGGAATTTTTTATAATATCCCTAAAGCAAAGGATGAGCAGCCTGTAAAAATCTATAAAGTCCCATTGAAACCCATATATAATAGGTTGCAGCAATCCTTACAAATTTTTCATGATACAATACCTGATGTGTTGGAGGATGAATTCAATCAAAATCTTTCTCCATTAATTAATTATGAGCTTCATATTCAAGATGATAAAAGTCTCATCACATAGACATTTCCATTAGTAGAAATATCATCACAAATCTTATCTAAAAATCTGTGATTATCTCAGGACAATCATAGGTTAATTTTGCAGGGAAATAAAGGTAAAAATAACAGTTTAATTTCATGGCATGGAGGCCATCCAGAACAGATGTACAGTTGCTTGGATCAGTTGAACATTAGTGCATATGCCTTGGAAGATCCTTTTGTAGAGTTTGTGGAGTCAACAAAGGAAATTAAATATTTCCTTCTCAAATTTATATTTGTTGACAAGTTTCTATTTGGTTGTAGAACTTCAGTTTTGATCACAAACAAGCGAATGCAGCAAAATCCATCAATGTATATAATTCTTGAATGGTTTCATTGGTTGTTTCATTTTACCTAATCATCAATTGTACAGTTGATTAGAGTAAGTAGGTAGAATTTCAGTTTGATTGGATTTCTTTTCAGCAGCAAGTTTATTTCAGTCTCAGTTTCTTGTTTTCAGCAAGTGTTGACAGAATTCATTAAGATTTGAAGTCGAGGAGAAGGCCCTAAGGTCTTGATGATATATTAGTTTGGTTTGAGGGTTGCAGTACCTTTTTTTTTAGTTTCAAATCATATTTCAGTTCAGCATGTGTCAGGTTTTAGTTTGCAGAAAAGGTAGTGATTTTAGTTTGATATTTTTAGTCATAGAGATTATATAGAAAAGCATGTGCAGGCTTGGGATCGTCCCAATGGATCAGGCCACTAGTCGACGACGTTCTTAACATATCACAAGGTGATGCCATCCCCAAATGAAGTCGTTGTTAGGGTCCTATAATTATAGGGTATCATAATTTTGAATTAGCTATGATTTTACCATGTAATATTGTGCATACTTTGCATTTTTGCAAATGATTCCCATATTAGAATTGAAAAGCAATGGGTAGGTACAGACCTGGCTAAAAACATCATTATGCTTATCTCGAATTAAGAACTCCAAAGATTTAATAAAGAAGGAGAGCAGAGAAAAATTCTATCATAAGTATAAACTATCCAAAATTTTATACTAATTAAATCCCTTTTTCACCCCTTACTTCACAAACCTTATTAATAGAAAGTTTTTAAATTTATATTAATTTCTCCCCAAAATTCCATGAGTTTCTTTATATTTTCAAAAACCCAGTTAATATAAATTTTGTACTTTATATTAATTTCTCCCAGAAAACCTATACTACCTCTTCCCCCTGCAATTTCAACCTATGGCCCACCCTGCACTAAGAATTAAACCCCCTTTGTTTTATTTGCCTCGAGATTAGTGGAAATAAATGAACTGTTAAAATTATATTTTGCACACCCCCCTTCGTTTTATTTGCCTTGAGATTAGTAGAAATATATGAACTGTTAAAATTATGTTTTGCACACCTCGGCTCATCTGACATTTTACTAGCTATCATTTTCACATGCTCTCATTAACTATTTTGGTTTTGAATCTTATAAATGTGGCGGGAATGAAATTTCTTAATACTATGAAATAAAAATTATATGGATGGAAAGAGATGAAGTAAAACGAGATTCATAAGAAATGAAAGGCTAAGTGGGTGAATTGATTTTACAGCTATAGGTGAAATGGAATTCATCGATGCAAGAAAATTTCAAGAGAAAATAAGATGAAGAGTTTGCAGGCATGGGTTCATGTATAGAGCTTCATGTAAGCCAGTTTTACATATATGAGGAAAAACATGTAAACGAGTTTTCACATAGAAGAAAGATATTTTTGATTTACAGGGATAAAAATTCAAAATGAAATAATTTACTAACCATGGATTTACAAAAATAAACTTAGTTTTCTAAAAAGATGAGAAGAGAAAACAACCCATGGTTTCAAAAAAACAACAACACATGGTTTGGAAATTTATCCACAGGTTTTTATAAGGATTAAAGGAATTAACAAGTGGAATTAAAAAAAGGTGAAAGGGAAAACTACACATTTGAAATACAGGATGGTTTTTATGTTGAAATTTTCAATTATAAATTTCATTCATGAATTTAATCGAATATTTTGGAAAGGATATTTATATTTTTTCTAAAATATATTATGACAATAATAAAATGATGAAAATCCAATCAATAGTCATAAAGATAATACAGTGAAATAAGGAGACAACAAAGCATTTTTGACAGCAAAGCCTTACCAATAGAACTACTCAGCAACTGTTTCCTCCAAAACAGTGCCAGGATATCAGTCCACCCTGTCAAGCCTATTGTCTAGTCTCTGTTAGAGTTTATTTTTCAAATTTTAGCTAATAATACATTGTCTATTAAGACAATGTAAATTGTAATCAGTTTTTAATATTTCTCTATATATACTTCATCATTCGAAGTATTATGGTGTTGGTTGGGATTTGTAACCAGGAACCTCACCATTCAGTGTGATGCAATTCACTAAGTTTAAGTGACTATTTTCATTAATAAAAGAGCAATTGTTTCAGGATTCATATGTCATATCCATTGGTGAAGTTTTCCTCACTTTACATGTGCTTTCCTTTGTTTCCATCTTATTGTTTTCTTAATTTGGGACTGTCTAACAGGAGTATTACTGCAGAATTTGTTGACATCATACACTATGCCTTTAACTGTTAGTAATTTACATGTTTTCTTCTGATATCCATATTAGGGAATTCTTCATTGCTCCCTAGTTTTGATTGAACCTCTATTCTTATATCCAGATTAGGGAATTCTTAAATGCTCCCTAGTTTCGATTGAGTCTCCCTTCTTATTTTATTACATTTCATCCAAATATAAAGGATCCAGTAGTAATGTCCACCTTACCTTGTTTCCCGTAAACTTGATACTTTTGCAAATTGATCACCCAAGCCTCTTTGACTCCATTTCCCAATGGCCGTCCTCTGCATTTCCAACCAAACCAATTCAAAAACCAATTCTATACTTATTAACTATCCTAATATCTATTTTCAAATAAAGCTAAATCATACAGAGAGAGCCCTCTCTGAGTTTAGGAGGGCTAGTTCCTAAACACCAAAGTAGGTTTGTGGTTACCTCAGTGATTTATTTATTTAGCCTTGAGAAATTACAGAGTGATGACACATCCCATATAATATGGTATTCTTTGAGTTCCTTTTCTCTTGAATTCCCAATATTGGCACCATATTAGGTAATTCCCCCCTCCAGTTTTCCTTAAATCATAAATTTTATTTATGGTGTTAGGGTTGCGTGGATATTGATTACCACTTTTGGCATTACTAATTTATCCCTAATCCATATATGGTTACTCATTTCTTCATCCGTATGTTTTTGTAATTGTATATCCCTTGGATCGTCATGGTGAACTGAAAATCATAGTGATATCAGTTATACCTCTTCAAAAAAAGGAGATTGGTGATCACATGTGGGGGTGAGGTTGCACATATTTTTATAGGTAGAACTCACTTATAGTCTAGTCTCTTTCACACTAACCACTTTGTTTGGATGCTTCTATGAATTCCTTGGGTGTATCAACTTGCTAAGGGAGTTGGATGACTATTCAACACAATTAAAACGTTTACCAATGTAAAAGTATATTCCTTAGCTAGTCTTGCACCTCAACACATCTTCTAACATATTCTTCCATATTGGAAATGGATATGTCCAAAATGTCAATTCTTTCAATTTTGTTGGAAAAGTCTTATTTGTACTTATCTAGCTTAGTTTTCCAACCTTTGTTTTTTTTCTTCCAGTTATTCCTTATTGTATCGTTAATTGTTTCTTAAGGTGTAATTGTTAAATCCCTTCACCAATACATTCTACCTTTTATTTTTTTACAAGGGTTATCCATTTGAGTGCTTCAACCTTGGCTTCTTATAACTCACAAAATTTTGTGCCTTTACCTTATTTTTCTAGGATAATTTTCTCCTTATTCTCCTCGTACCTCAGGAAGACCTTTGAATTGAATATGATATTATCTATATTTACAAGAATTTTAGGAAGAGGAGTTTTACCAATTCCTTGATTTTCTATGACTTGATCAGAGCTCTTCTACTAGGAGACTATTATCTCCTCTTTATGGTCTATCATTTTTCCTTGAGTTTTGGAATATTTTTGCTAGGAGTCACCACCTTTATTATGGTGCCAACTGCCTATTTATATTTATCCTCCACCTTAGTTCTCTTTTGTTCTCTCTCCTCTCTTCTAGTCTTTTCTTTTCTTTCTTTCTTATTCCTCTTCGAGTCTTGAGAGTACTAGTTCCTTTGGTTGCATTCTGGAGGAATATGAATCCTTCCTTTCCCACTATGATGGAGTCTCTCATGATTGTAATTTTTCTTGGTAAGGAACAACATGCAATTTATTTATCAAGCCATGGTGGGATGCTATTATTCCTTTCCTTTTTTTACTTTGATGCTCATTTTCCTAAATATTATAATAATAATCTATTAGATAAATATTTTTATTCAAGCCTTTTATGAAATATTTTTCTCAAATAATGAATAAATATGAAATGGTAAACATGTATATATTTTATATACCTTCACAAGTAATGCATTTCAAGAGGTGGCATGGTACCTCATCCCATGATTTGGGTAGATTATCCCTTTTTACTCCATTCTTTTTTTCTTCCACGTATTCATAGCAATGAGGAATAGTTTGTTGGAATCCATATTTGGTTAGATATCTTCTTTGTACTAGGTCATCCCTATTGGTAATCCTAACATTATAATTAATACATTCTTATTCACCTATATTTCAAACCCCTTCACTAAATTGGAGTACTCTTGATTCCTGATGTGGTGGAGATTGATGGAAAACTCCATAGCTATAATGTCATTGTACCCATAAATCTATTGAAAAAAACTATCCAATTAGATTATTGGAAAATTTATACCACCTATGGATTCTAATAGAGCCTTATATTTCTAGCTTCTTTATCATGGATATTTTTTTTGTGATCATGTGTCTATTAAATCAACTTCCCTTATTGGATACATGCTTATTACCTCCTAATAAGCCCCTTCTTAGTATTGGATTTTACAATTGCAAGAAAATTTAGTGAGATGATTGATTCCTAAGAAACCAACCCCTTGAAGTGGTGACCTTGTAGTTGTGGGAAACCTTGCTAAAAACATGGTTATCATGCACCTAGAGCTTCATCAATTTAAGTTAATCCTATGATTTCAACACCAACTCCAACGAACTTCTTTACTATGGTGTTATTTTTGGAATTTGGTATTAGCATATGTTATCTCTCTCAACTTGATTACTTGTAGGTTTTAATATTTTTCAATATATTTGGAAACCTTTGTTGGAAACATAATTTGTTATCATTATCATGTTCACATGGGAGGGACTATTAAGAGTCTCAAGAGAATATGAATTGTTATCATGGGTCCAAGAAACCTCTTGGAATATGGATTTAAGGGACAAGATCATCTATTTATTAATTATATATAATATTAATGAAAAATATTTCACTGTTAACTCAAATCCTGGTGTAATTTAACAATGGTATTAGAGAAAAATGAAATTCCATTCTCACTCAGAACTATCCACTCTACCATGTTAAACATCACTTTTTCATCCTCTTGGAATTTTTACACTCTACATAGCAGATATTCTTGACATTTCCATGCAAAAAAATAATCATATTTTTTCATTATTTTACACAACCTAAGCATGAATATCCTCTACTTCCTCCATGAATAAGATGATATTTCCTCTTCTTCGCAAGTTTTATTATCTTTCCACAAAGATTAACTATGAAGAAATAAATAAAGAAATACCCTGATAATAACATTTTGGCTATTTTAGGTTTTAACAAGGGCCAAGATGAGAAAAAATCCTTCCTGGAGTGTCACAATTCTATAATTTCCATATAGGATGAGAACCTAGATACCCCATTATTTTTTTCAACTAAATACATATTATGATTTCAAAACCTAAATAGAATTTATAACCAATCATGCACCGAAAATATTTTTAACATGATATGTTGACCAATATCATGTTTATCCCACATTGAATAGGACTAAGTTGTTTCTTCTCGAGTGATACTAGAAACCGTAGGGTATAAAGCTTGATTTTTTGCATTATCATCGCACTAAGCTGAAACCCATATTGATAATCTAGTTGTATATACTAAAGCTCTAATTGTAGAATTATTGCATGAAAATGAAATGTGTGCTTCCCAAATAAAAGGAGTATGTCTACTTGAAGATATTTGTGAGGTTGTACATGTGTGTAGAGCTTGAAGACACTTGTAAAATTTCCCATACGTCTAAGACATAGTTTGAAGATACCATAGATGTTTTGCACCATTTAAACCTATAACCATAATTAATGTAACATATACTCATTGGTAACAATTGATACAAATATGAGGTTTCATTAAATTTTTATGGGTGATGATGCATTAGGAATATTAGTAACTCACAAATAGTCTTTTTGTAAGTTTAACTATACTATTTTTAAAGTAATTTGAATTGCATCGTAAATAGTTTTACTTTCTATAGAAGTTAGCACCATCTATTTGTTGTGTTTGCTAAAATTGTCACTGAGTTTGTGATGGAAATATTCCCATTTTCTCACATAACCTCTGATAAGGGGCGATAATATAAATAACAATTATACAAACATTTAAATTCCTATCAATGAAGAAGGACCAAGAAATCTCGAACCACAACTAGAAACATAATCTTAAGTCATCGTCAAAACTATAGCTAGATGCATGAATGTGATTCAATTTCTAGTCTTCCTTTGACCACCATTCAATAGAGGACTTATATATTTTATATACAATAGTTTGTAGTATGACAGAGAGGAGCATGAGACCCTCTCAATCATTTCCTTGATTCTTGGGATTCTCAAAAAATGAGATATGAGAATATTCTTACTCATACCCTATTTCCCCATTCTCGGTGGAACATCTTTGACAATGGTTATTTATTTTTGTCATTTTTTCCTTAGCCTTGTATTTATGAATATAAAAAAAAATTAACTAGAATCATGGTGAGATTCTCAAAAAATTTCTTGGAAGAAGGTTGTTTATAGGTCTGGGTTTATTCATCTTCCTAGGTTGTACTCTTGGACGATTTGGATCTAACCTACTAATTATTGCAAGCCGCGGGTGGGGGACAACTTACCAATTTTCACGTCCAGACAATTGAAGCATCAATCAAATGATTGTGTCGGCTCCACTTGAGCACCAAACCAATGCTTTAATTATCCCATACTCGCTCGTCTATTCACCCTGCTTCTTTCAACTTCCTAGAGAGAGGCTTAAACGATCCATTTTTCTTTCATGTTCACTTATATTCACGCCTAAAGGCCCTAACTACATGGATTCACTATGTTTTTAACTTTCCCTATGACTATAACTTAGCTTACTGATATACCCCTTGAAATTGGGTAACGACTCACTACTATAGTAATACCCTTGCTCTGAAGAGGTTGTTGTATTTATTTTCTCAGTGCCACGAGTAACACCCATACATGAAATTTAAAACATTTTTTCAAGTTGGTATGGTTTTGTTCTCAAACCCTAATCTCTAAGGATTAAAAAAAAAATTCCTCTACATCTTCCTCTAAAGGAGAATTAATATGGTGTGGACTTGTAGTACTTAATTATACACAAGAAACTAGATATAAACTAGGATGTTACATACATATCATTATCATTTTTCAAAAATAGAGTTTTTAGAGTGTATTCCCGTGGGAATGCATAAATCCATGTGCAACCCCCTTTCATCCTATAGATTACTTGATCAATAATTTTAGCACTCACAAAGGATGTACAGTAAATATTTTGACGTTGTGATCAACACCTTCCAAAATTTTGCTTACACTTGAATTTTGGAGCCTATTGAGGATTTTATGATTTCTTGCTCTATGATTACTTCATGGTCGATTGATATTTTGTAAAGTGTTCAAGTCTTCTTAAAGTTCCAATTGTCAAGTCACTTGCTCACACATGCTCAGTCCTTTATGAATTCATAAGCGCACTTTCCTTAAGAAATCTTGGACAAGAATAGCAATTTCCATCAAGAAAGTGCATGTATGATTTTCAACTCATATCAATAGTCAGTGTGCACTTTTTTTTAAAACCTCCCTCACTTTGGTTGTGTTGTACTCCTATTTTGGTTAACTCTCTCAACTTTCATCATCTACACACTTTCGCTTTCATAAGTGTTCCTTTCACATTTGCAATTTTTGTTTTCACTTGATTTCACTTTAACAAGTGGCATTTTCATGATATATTTGCTCTGGCATGTGTCACTTTCAAGGTCATTCTCATTTTCTAAGTGTCGTTTGTATGTTTTATTAAGGTCGTAGGCGTCACTTTTAATTATGTTCACCCCTATATGTGTCACACCTTTATGCATCATCAATGTTAATTTTTGAGCATTTGTCTGAATTACACAGTCTTACATATCATTAGAATAAGTGCTAGACACATTCTTATAGATTAGCACGCTTTTAGGTCACAATTGACACATTTTTCGTAAGTTGTGTTCTAAGTGTCTTAATGTGTCATTTAAAATATCGTAGTTGGAAATAGGTGTCGCTTTTCTATCGTTTAAAGGTGTGATTGTCATTAATGAATATTGTATATTATCCTAAATTGTATAGAATACATTCAAGTGTGTGATCCATGTTTGAATCATGTTTATATGCATTTCCCTCTTGTACTCTATTGGTATCACACTTAAACATCTTGGCAACTCTTCTTGGTCCTCCTAATTAGTGGAAGTTGTGAAGGAATTATCCCTTTATCTAGGTGATGAGATTAACCTATTCATGAGCCTCAATGATGCAAACATACTCACCAAGACTTGTGCACTAATTCCTCCTCAAGATCATATCAAGTTTCTACACATTATTAATCTCCCAAGGGTAGTCATCTAACCCTTATTTCATATACCAACTCACTACTGAGTTTTGATCATGTCTACCTTGAATGGCACATAAATATCTCCTAGCTAGCAACATCAACCTATTCCACCCTCCTTTTGTGGGAAATTATGTAATATAAAGACCCTCCTATCCTCACAGTGTAGTTAAAACCATCCTAGGAAAAATGACTCCCTTCCTATGGCCTCCCTCAATGAAAAGTGCATTCCAAAGGTCCAAGAGCCCATTGTTGGGTCAAACTGTGCTAACCTAGAAGGAAAAGTTCATTCTAAATCAACCGTGACCACTTTTTCTATCTAATTGTGTTGTCTTTTGAGATTCCCCTTCCTCCTATCACATGGCGCATAATCAAGCATCATTGAGTCTCCTTACCTCTTCCCAATGCGCTCTGCACTCAAGCCTCATCTTTGAAAAGTCTCCCTTAGTGCATGGCATATTCTAAAGAGGCAATGAGCCTTTGACAACTCAAACCATACTTTCCTTAAGGCCTTCTCTTCCTTTCAGCTCATAGTGTATTCTGAAGCCTAAATCCTTCATCCTTCCCTCTTCCCCTTTCCATCTAAATTGAAACTTGTTTAGACCTTTCATTTTTATTGCATGGAATAGTAGGAAGGCTCAAGGAGGCATCTTCTTATCCCTTCACTAGTCAAACTGTACTTTCCAAGTCTCTATCTCTTTCCTTCTTCGCACATGGCATAGTCTTAAGCATAAAGCTCCCCACCTTCCTCCTTATTGTTCCCCACTACTTTGGACTAAGGAAATCTCCTCTTTAGAGTGCATAGTGAAAAAAAAAAAGGGTGAAAATTTAATCCTTCCTAAGCCATTGTTGAGTTTGACTATGCCCTCTTAATCAAGCCTCCTTATTTCAACCCTTTCATGGGCCTATCATGACATGATCATTCCATGACCTAGGCAATGATAAGATAGATGATTTTAAGACTAATTTTTCCTTTTCATGGATGATATTAGTTGTAGGAATATCTTCTTAGCATGAAAATTTCATTATAAAGGGAGATAAAAATCATAAAAAACAAATAAACACTTGCTAAAGAAGAAGAAAAAAATAGAGTTATCATGGAGACACGAAGCAGATCATTGACAAAGACAAAAAGAATACATTGCATGATGAATCAAAATATTTGAATATTGATCCAAGGCCCTTTGGAGGGTGAAGATAAGAAACAAAGTGGATCTTTCATGAAGATGAAGAATAGATCAGATCTACCTTCAAGAATTCAAGATGAAGCAGCAAGGAGAACATCTTACATTTCCATCTCTTCATGAAGTCCATGTCATAATATTCAAGTTGTAACTTGTACCAGTGCAATCATAATGGTTAATATGTGTCCATGTGTAATACCACATAATTATGTCAAATTTAATAATGTATTTTTAAGGAAAAGGGAAAAATGTAAAGTGTGGAAGTCTAAGAGTCATAGGTGGAATATGAAAAGTCACATAGTCATAATGGACAAACTTCACATGAATAAGTCCAAAAGTCACATAAAGAAGTTCAAAGGTCATAATAGAAGTCCAAGAGTCATGAGGGTGATTCAAGAGTCATGGAGATATGAAAGGTCATTCCTTGTTATAAAATAAACCTCATAACTCAAGTAAAGGGATTTTGGAGAGCTAGTCCTGGTTTCTCTACTTGGCATAGGAGATAAAACTATTCTTTAGAGAAGCAAGAAGTGACTTAATGTTCCATTACTAAAACTAGTGTCCACCATTGTAATTGATGTACTTGTATTTTTCACCTATATTGAAGCTCGATGAGCCAACACATTTTCATGCATGTATTGTGAATTTTTTAGGACTATTCTTTAGATGTTTTCTATATATGTTTTGCTCATATGTACTAAGGAAATTGAACTACTTCATTGTATTTGGTACTTATCTTACTAAAGGTGTGTTGTACTTGTTTTAATGATCATTGTGTTTATGTGAACTATTTCACTAGATAACTAATGAATCCTTTCTTGATATCATTTGTCTCTCTTAGGTGAGTACCATTAGTTCCTTCTAGATACTCACTCATGTCTCCCCTCTCGTGAAAGTTCCTTTTAGACATTGCAATCGGTGTTTCACAATGTCAAATTACTTTCTTATTCAAAGCTTATGTTTATTATCTCTTATGTTATCCATTGAAACCAAGGAAAATATTAGAGTTATGGTGAAAGTTCTGATACTCTGGATGGGGTTCCTACTCCAAATGGTGTCAGGTCAAATTTGGGCTTCACATTGGGGAGGCCCCTTGTATGTTGGTGGAATCTAGCACCGTCAACATTGTGGTGCTAGAAGGGGGGCCAAATGACAATTTGTTCCCATTGAGTCTATTTTGAATCTCTTATCTTGAATGTCTCATTCCCAGATCATAATCCTAGAGTGTTTTTCTAATCTATCCCTTTATAAATAATTCATCTCTATAGAAAAATTTCATGCCTTGTATCAATTAAATTTTGATAGTGAGGATGGAACATTCATAGGCGAGAATATATCTAAGTTTCTTAAGTTTTATGAATTATGAAATTGATGATGAATATTATTCTTATGTGAATTTCTTCCTCACTCTTGAAGGTTGAGTTAAACGATCGTGTCATACCTAACCATTTTCCTCTATCCATTATTTTGAACAATTTCATAAAGGGCTTCATCAATATTTTGATAGATATGATTACAGACATGTTTATAAAATAATTAATTAATTTTGAATGGATCCTAATGAATCAATTGAGGAATTTTCTAATAGATTCCTTCACTTATGTTGTTAATTCCATGAAGAAGATACATATTGGGATTTATTTAAGAAAAAGTTTGAACATTTGGTTCGAATCTCATTGAATCAACATGAATCTAAACCCCTAGATGTTCTTGTTCTCCCAACTTTCAGAAATCGTGAAATGCCTTTAATCCCAGAGGAGGAACATACTATTCCTTTTGTCCTTTTCCTCCTCCTTTCCTAGTATCAATCTATTGATAAATCTATGGCATCAACTATAAGGTCATCTCTCTTCTTATGATATTTGTTTGTGAATTATTTTTACTTCTATATATTAGGATTTTTTTTTCTTAGATTACAATGGTGAACTTATTTCATCAAACAACTACCAATGAATGAACAATCAAGAGACAAGAGACACATAATGTAGGTTATAAGATAGGGCCAAAACCTCTCCCACTTGAGAGGAAATCCTGAACAAATTTGTCTTCTTATAGAGACTTTAATTGATGAATACCAAGACCAAGACCCTTGACCTATTTTCCAATCCAAGACCAAGACACAAAGATTCCTTGATGAGGTTCTTTTTCCTTGAGTCAACAATATTCCACCCTCTTTATTCTTCCTTCTTATCACCTACCCTTCCAAATTTTGGTCCCTTGATTTAGGCATGCAATCTTCAACCCTAATTCAAAAACCATAGTTGCAGCTTCTTGGAAAGTGTCACTTTGTAGAATAATGTACTTGATTCCTTTGCTTAATATAGAGTCTCCTTCTAGATAAACTGTATTTCCTCTAGACTTGCCTCTCTCCAAGGTCGATTACCCAAGAAGAATGCAATTATTCTTGGCTTATTTTGCTGCACATGAACCCTCATTTATTAAAAGTGACCCAAAATAGATCCAAAAATGATGTGAAATAACTTTTTGTTCCTCATTCTCTCTTCGCTTATGATTAGGCACCTTCCAAGTGATCTTCGCACTTATTTCTTAAAAAAAATTATTGACCGAATTACTTGCACTAAAATGAGGCCAAGCTACCCTATTTATAGTAATTTGAGAATCTAGAGTAATCCGAGTTGAGTGAGGGTGAGCCGACATGTCCTTTGGTGAAGATATTTGATTCCATCTTGTAGCCGACTTGAAGGAGATACTTTTTCTTAGTCTTAGAGGGCCTTATCACTTATTTAATGACTTATACAAAAATGTAACATGCCCAATAAAGGTATTCCATAGATTACATTGACTCAATAGACTTTTATGACTTGATGACAAAACCTAAAGGCTCACAATTAGAGTCATTACTATAAAAAAATTACTTCCTCGTGAAACCCATGAGACAAGAATTACAATAATAATTTTATTTCTCTTCTTTACATCAATTATATAGAACCATAATTACACATGTCATTATGACGACCAAACCTAGCTACAATTTTCAACACTACCTGTTAACTAGGGAGGTATTCATAATGGTACTTGGTCATTCTCAATTTGAAAAATTCTCATAAGAAGAGTCATATTGGTAACCCATATATTTAGCATCATATCAACCAAAATTTTCACATAGCAAGGCCTTGAATAACAACTCTATCCCTCAAAAAAATCAAACCACAATGCGGGTGAGACCAATGATGTATAAAAACCCTCATAATTTTGTCTCTAAGAACATACTCCACCTGGGTTCTCAGAGTGTTTTCTACTAGGAATATTCTTATCTTGGATTCCCAGTCCTCAAACAATATCGGTCCTCTACGACTACTCTTATCTTAAATTCCCGAACTCATCCTCAAAGAGCATCATATGCCATATGTTTACCCAATCCTCAATTTTGTCTTCCCAAGTGAAGACAATAATGATGTATCTATCTCACCCTATGAACTTAGGGAGGAAATACCCATTCCACTAAAGGAATGTACCCATTCCTATAAAGGAATATACCTAAGCTCCATATTAAATAGGGACTTGACCAAGCTCCCTCGTGACCAGGGACTTGCTTCCAGCATCTCATCAAGTGGAGATCATCAGACAACCAAATATTTGTAGAACTCCTTCCTTCGATGTCATGAGTTTCCTATTTTTCATGGAGTATACATACATTAGGGCTTCTTCGTAGGGCACAAACCATCAATAAATTTTGTCCTTGAGCCATGTCATCATTTATTTCATCAGATAGTGATCCATTAGTCCATATTTGGCCTTCCTTCATTCCATGTTTCCTTCTTCATGCCATCTTTCCTTAAGGATACTTCATCCTAATACATGTTCATCAACGATGGAGTACATTCATAGCTCTTCCTTATTCAGCCATGCATAAGCCCATCCAGATATCATTCAAAAATAGGAAATGAACATTAAATCAAAATTACCTTTGTGATGGTCATTTATCATGACATCTTCTAGTTTTCATCAGCATCCTGCATACATATTGACCCATATCCAAAATATATCCATTGTCAAGGGTCTCATTATTTTTCAGACTTCCATCTGAATCTTCATATCGTTCCTAGATATATCATAGTCAAATCTTTCAGTCCTTGGATGTTTATTTCCTTCTTCATAGTTACATACTTCCTGATCTCTTCCTTTCTTTCTTCACACATTTATTTATAGGAACATTCAATCAAAGTTCCTCCAATTATTTTCAACCACCTCATATTTCATATGAGGACATATTATGTTGATTAGAAAATGTGTGACCCATTCCTTCCCGCATCTTCCAAAGGAGGAGATCCTTTATGTTGATCACGCTCTCGAGATAGATCATTTTATCATGATACTTGCAACCATGTGACATGACTCTAATTTATCAAATATAAACATACCTCGTTTTTATTTATATCATCCTTACTTCCTTCATAAGATTCCTTGATTGAAATAACTTCAACTTCTTGAACGGATTTACTTCTTTTTTCATCGTACCATCATCTCATGAATTGCGATAAGATGAAATTATTGATGAAACACTTGCTACTTTTTATTTGGTGAACCTTTTGACGAATATTTCCATAGAGAATATTAAGTATCCTCATCCAGAAAATGTTTCCTTTTGACTAATGTATGATGAGATTTGTACTAGATGACTTTTTTTCTTCTCATAAGTACCATGTATGCTTCTAATTAGGTCACCAAGAGCTATATCCTTCCATAGGAGACTCCCATAGGCTTGTATTCCAACTATCCTTCATGCTTCCCTATGATTATTTCATGATATCTTACTTTTAACACGTTTATGATTCCATGATGCATCCTATAATTTCTCTTGGTGATACATGATAGCCATATCTTACAACATAAAAATTGAAAACAAGAACTTGAAAAGAACTAAGTGAGGAAGACTATCTCAATTATAGTAGATATATTTTACTTCCTCTTTCTTAGACTTCTTCTTTGAAAATTCCTCCACTTCCTTGGTTATATGGCCTTCTTCTCTTCCTCTTTTGTTGTTTTCCTTCTTGATATTAGGAAAATATCTTCTACAGTTCCCATATTCTTGACACCCATAACATTGAATATTAGCCATGTTCTTCTTACTTTTCTAAGGACCAAAATTTCCAAATTTTTCCTTTATTTTTTCCATTGCAACATATGCTTGATTTTTCTCACCTCATCCTACATCAGATCAAATTATTCCTTTAGTCTATATTATTCAATCTTTCATAATGACCATACTTCTTGAAATGGAGTAGTTTATTTCTTCCCATAGATACTTGAAGTAAAGTTATCCCACTCATCCGATAGTGCATTGAGTACTATTGTAGTCATTTCTTTATCAGACATGACTTATCCTAGTTATTTAAGTTGATCCATGATTTCAGATACCCTCATAAAGTATGAGGCTATTCCTTCTTCTTTTTACATATTCAATTTGTAGAGTTATTTCCTTAATGAGATAAATTCTCCTAAAATTCTTACATAATACAACTCTACCATTTTATCATATATTTATTTTCAAGTTTAGAGTTTAGATGCATATGGAATGAGGGGATCCTTGATGGATTCAATGAGAATACTTTGAGCCCTAAATTTCCCCTTCATAAACTTTGAAAGCTATTGAACATCTTCTTTCTCTGTTTGGTGATAGATCCTTTGACATGATCCATGACCTAATTTTCAATGAGATTTAGATTTTTCCTCTTCTTCCATGCAATATAGTTTGAATCCCCAACCAATTTATTACTTTCCTTGCAAAATGACATTTTGATAGATTCAGATAAGGTCATATACTTACTTGTTGAGGTGATTCTTACACTTGTTTCTTCCTTTAATTTGATAATGATATATATGATAGAAACCTTCTCCTTGGTGAAGATAGATTTCTTCAAGAATGATCCTTGACCCCTCAAAGAGGGAGATCACTTAGTTGATGGTGGTGATGACTTATTGATGGTGTCCTTTAATGGGAATAAGCTTGCTTCAATTAGATGGAAATTACCTTATAACATTTTGAAGATGATGAAAACGCCCCCTTAATATAACATCCTTTAGATAACTTAGCCTTCAAGATATTTCGACTCCTTTGGTGATGATTGAGTGCGGAGGTTTTTCACTTTCTCCAAGATGACGATGTGATATTTTTCCTTGAAGTGCTTCTCTTGGATGTACATACTTCAAGCTACCTTGATTTGTATATCTCTTCAACTTGATGAGGGTATTTTAGGTCTTTTTATCATGACTAGAGGATTCCAAGTCTTTTGTTGGGTTAGACTTATTCTTCGATCTAAGGTTTTCATACTTCATTGTAAATCTTGACTTAAATTTGATATCCTTCGATTCCCTTTGATTTCTTTCTCTAGATTTGATCCTTGAGCATCCCTTGATAAGATTCCCTTCCCTAACTGTGCCACCTTAGCTCTGATACCATGTTGAGAAATCTAGGTCATTATGTATTAGGTGATCACTCTTCTTATGATATATGCTTGTGCATTATTTTTACTTGTTTATATTAGGATATTTTCTTTATTAGATTATTATGGTGAATTTATTTCATAAAACATATATCAATTCATGAACAATAAAGATACAAGGGACAAAAAATTTAGGCTATAAGCCAGGGGAAAAACCTCTCCCACTTGAGAGGAAAACCAGAACAAATTCTTCTTCTTATAGAGACTTCAATTGAATAATACCAAGACCAAGACCCTTGACCTATTTTCCACTCCAAGACCAAGACACAAATATTCCTTGATGGGGTCCTTCTTTCTTGAGTCAACAGTTGTCAACCCTATTACTTCTTCCTTATTCTAAGCTACCCTTCATAATTTCGATCCCTTGATTTAGGCTTGAAATATTCGACCCTATTTCATAAACCCTAGTTGCAGCTTCTTGGAAAGTGTCACTTTCTAGAATAATGTCCTTGATTCCTTTGTGTAAGATAAAGTCTCCTTCTAGATTAACTTGGCTTCTCTTTATACTTGCATTTCTCCAAGCTCAATTACCCAAGAATACTACAATTCTTCTTGGATTATTTTGCTGCAAAATATCCCTCCTTTATTTTCACATGTGATATCAAAGTGACCCAAAGAAGATCCAAAAATGATGTTAAACACCTCTCTCCTCTTTCTCTCTTTGTTTATGATTAGTCTCCTCCCAAGTTATCTTCATACTCCTTGCTTCAGACTTTTTCTTACACTGAATTGAGGCCGAGCTGCCCTATTTATAGTGATTTGAGCCTCTATAATAATCTGACTTGAGTGAGGGTGATCAAACATGTCCTTTGGTGAAGATATTTTATTCCATATTGTAGTCGACTTGAAGGAGATACTTTTTCTTGGTCTTTCAAGGCTTTATTAATTATTTAATGACTTATACAAAAATTGAACATGCCCAGTAAGGGTATTCCATACATGGAATTGACTCAATGCACTTTTATTATTTGATGAAGAAACCTAAAGGCTCAAAATGGGAGCCATTACTAAAAATAAAATTCCTTTCCCATGAAACCCATGAGACAAGCATTACCATAATAATATTGTTTTTCTTCTTTACATCAATTACATAAAATCACAATTACACATGTCATTATTAAGACTAAACCTAGTTAAAAATTTCAACACAATCAGGGTGCCTCTATGTATTAATGGTAAAGTTGGGAAATATAGAAATCAAATTCTTGATCCATCTCTTCAATCCTCATTCAATTCCCAATATTTAGATCCAATGGAGGAAACTTTGCAATGGCTCATGCAACCTACGTTGAAGGCTAATCATGTTATCTTTCAATATTATATTAACAATCATAAATTTAGTCTTAAATCTAATTATGATTCTTTTCCTCCTCTAGCAACATATTCTCATAAACCCTTGTCCCTTGATCTGCCTAATATGTTCCTTTCCAACCTAAACAATGATTGGGTGCAAGATAGTCATTCCTGATAAGTAGAGGAGAAGGAAGATAAGGATTCTTTTGATATTTCTTCTCTTTTTCAGAATCCTTTGTGTCAACATAATGTTTTTCCATCCTTGGTTGATTTTGAATATAAGAATCTTAGTGATAAATCAAATGAAGTTAATTTTTTTAATCCTTCTGAAGTCTTGGGCAACGATCATTTTGATGATGATGACTATATTCATGAATATGGTGATAAATTCTCAAGTGCAACAACTCATCTTACGGTTTCTCAAGAAGATTTTTTTTTGAAATATTTAGATCTGGAATCTAATTCAATTAAAGAATATTTTATCATGGAAACTTCTTCTTGAACTTCTTGTTCCTTTTGTTTGATTTTGTATATGTCTTTCTCCTCGTATCTCCCACTCGATAAGCATAAATATGAATTGGCACAGGATAGTAATATCATCCATGGTGAACGGGAAGGTAAATAAATCATTGAGTATCTATTCTATCCCTTATCATTTCGAGTTTTGCATGAAGGAAATTCCTTTTACTAGGTTATTCATGAGATTGATCCAATCTGTCGAACCTTACGTGTTTAAGTAGAAGAATATTTTGTCTTGATAATATGTTTTTTGAATATGCATGGTCCAATCAAATCAGTGGTATTGATGGTGAACATCTAGTTAGTATATGTCTTATTGAAAACACTGGTAGTATTCATCCACATGCAATGCATGCTCTGATCCAATCTTCAATATGTCATTAGATACAATATTTGAAAGTTCCAGGATTTATCAAGAAGTCGAGAAACTTCAACTTCCATTAATGGTTATGTCAGTTTCTCGCAACTTTGGTAAGATCTCTAAAATAAGTCAGATCTAAATTTTCTTGCAAAATTGTCCTCTTTGCATGGTTTCACTAGACGCAAATTTATTCTTGGAAGATCTTTGGTATTTTGGTTTTATTTTTTCTAACATTTAAGATTTTTCTTCTAATTAGATCAAGGATTCTGTTTCAGTTATTTCGACCTCATGAAAATCTCTGATATCAAATTTAGGTTTGGAAATTTTATCTGTTATGGATGAACAAAGCTATGAACCTGCCCAATATAAAGGATATCATTGGCCAAACGATTCAAAGTTGTTCGATTATTTTGAAAATAATAAACTCATTAGGGAATTTTTGAGGTTTAAAATGGGCCTCCTAAGGAAATTATAAAATAATATTAGATTACATCATCAAATTTTAGAGGGAAAAAAGAAAAAAAAAATTCAACTCGTATTTTCAACTTATCTCCCTATGGGATTACTCAAATTTTGAGCGGAAGCACTTGTTGGATGTATAATTTGATTCATCGTCCAGGGAGTACCCATGTTGCATACTTTCAATGGACCCTGCTACACGAAAAATGAGAAATACATGAAAATGGTGATTACAATCACTTTTTTTTCATGTATTTCTCATTTTTCATGTAGCAGGTCCATCGAAAGTATGAAACATGGTTAATCCTTGGATGAGGAATTAGATTTTGCATCCAACGAGTACTCCCACTCGAAATTTGATTAAAACTTTAGGGAGATAAGTTGAAAACACAAGTTGAAAAGATAGTTTTTATTATTTTATTGTTTTTAATATTTTTACTTTTTTACTCCAAAAATGGTGAATCATCCCCCATGGTTGACATCATCATCTTGAATCCTATTGGTTCTTATAAAGTTTATTTTGGTTGTACATTTTTTCTTGGGAGGCCCATTTGAGACCTCAAAATTCCCCTAATGCCTAGTTTTTCATGTGAATATTCTAATGCTAATCATTTTCTTCATGGTGCTAGTTAGTGTCTTCACTGTTAATGAATACTTGTGTTATTTGATGAATCAAGTTCATTTTTTTCACTCTAACTAGTTTCAGATGTTCGTTATACTAGCATTCCTTTTCAATTCCTTCAATAACTGTAACCAGTTTAAGGGAAATGGATTGTCACATTTAACATATGAGGAAGATGATTTTATTGTTCAAAGCATTTATAAAGTTGTTCAAACTAATATATATTTATTTTTTACTAATCAAGAGTCTTGTGTCTTAATCAATTTATCTTATCATGATAAATGTCATTCAATTTGTCATTTTCCCATCAATATATCTCTTGATATTTTTTTTTTCATTGATTGATACTTATGGTTTATCACCTCAATGTTTAGATAATTGTGAATTAGTTGAGGAACTTCAAGCTTTTCTAATGGTTATGTCACACCCTCACTATCTTGACAAGCCTTTTGAACATGATAGGATTCATTTTCCCTTTCAATATTCTCACCCAAATTATGTGTTGTTAACTGAAAATTCTCTCTCAAGGATGTCACATTAGAGGAAATTTTAGCCTAAAATTTCCCATGAAATTTTCATGTAATTTCCATGTCATAATATGTAAACCAATCAAAATATTTTAAATTTAAAAGAGGTACATGTAAATATTTTGGAGGGAAAAGAAGAAAAACTACTTTTTTAATTGTATTTTTGGCTTATCTCCTTATAGGTTTACTCAGACACTCGTTGGATTCAGAATTAAATTTTGCATCCAACGAGTACACATTATGCATACTTCTGAGAAGACCCGCATTGATAAAAAAATGTAGATACATTAAAAAAATGTGTTCAACAAGTTTTTTTAATGTATTTGCATTTTTTATCAATGCGGGTCTTCTCAAAAGTATGCATAATGGGTACTCGTTGGATGCGAAATTTAATTCTGCATCCAAAAGGTGTATACAATTGAAATTTTAGTAAACCTATAAGGATATAAGGCAAAAATGTAATTAAAAAAGAAATTATTATTTTCCCTCCAAAAGTCATAACTCCTATTTTATTATTTTAACTATTATTTTATGATTTTTCCTTAAGGCAACTTTTAGGCTAAAATTTCATCTAATGTGGTTTTCAAAAGTATGGTCCTTAATTTTATGATCCAATTTATGATTGGTTGACAGCCTTATACATGGAAAGCTTTTTTTGTAATAATAAGCTCTAGTATTTTCTTTTTCTTACTAAAGAGGACAACACAAATGCGGAGTCGATGGTGCTTGATACAGCCAACATTGTAAGGGGATCTCCCTGATGTGAAGTCCCAATTATACCTCACACCATTTTGTGTAGTAGTCCCATTTGGTTAAACGGTCTGGTAGTCATTGGAAAGGTTTCAAAGACATCCCTTGGCTACAATATACAAAAGAGATCACAACACCTCTTTTGGAAGCAAGTATGTGAACTTTGTGAGACACCAAAGGTAAGGTGTACGACGGAAACTTCCACAATTGATAAAGGGAAATAAGCCTTGGGTTAGAAAAGTAATAGTATTATCCTAAATGGGGACCCCGGAAGGAAGAGAAAGGCTTGTTGATTACTTGCAGATTAGTCCACATAATAAGCAAAAATCATTTAAACATAACTGCAGTCATTCAATAACAACCATAGCTAAGCAAAAAATTATTTCATTAAATTAATATGTAATTAAATCAACATATACCATAAACATAACAAGAATAGTCCTACTATATCTATGATACAAGTATGATGAAGTGTCGACTCATAGAGATTCTGATTTTGAGTGAAAAATCGCAAGTACATTGTTATAGAGATGAAACACTATATCCATTAGTGAAACATTAATCCACAACTTACTTCTCGAAAGAATGACCTGTCTCCTATGAACTACAAAAGAAGACAAGGAAAGACTCCAAGAATCCAAGCCCTTGACTTGAGTTATGAGGAGATATTAAAAAAAAATATGATGACCTTTGATCTTCCTCATATCTCTTCAAATTCTATGATTGTTCATATTCTATACATGAGTTACTAAATTCCATATGTGGCTATTCACATTCCACATGTGTCCCTTGGACTTCATTACATACCATTTATTACATAAGATAAATTACATATGAGACAATGGCTACATAAGACAAAACTGATAATGGGACAAACACTCATTGAATTGATAAGTCATGGGATCCCTCATGGAGTTCATTTGAAATGTAATTGTGTCATGCCTTGAACTCTGTTGGGATTCCTTTGACACAGACTAGCAAGACCCACGTGTAATGCATCTCCACCATGGGTGCCTCTGTCAATATAGTCTTGGAGCTTGATTGTACATTATTCGATAGCCATGAGAGTTTCATATGAACTTTGACTGGTGCAATAAAATATTTTTGAATAATATCTTTGGTGACCTCCAAGCCTTCCTATTTTGTTGCTTGCTTGATCCTTTCAATATATTTCCTAACCTCCTGGATGATGATTTCGCTTCCTCTGATTTCTTCATGTGATCCTATTGTGGGCATCCCATGTTTCTAGGTTAGATTCTTAAAACCATTATGCAGTCGATTATAAGTAGAAATAGTACTAATCGATTATTCCCAAAGAGACATGTAGTTCTAATGGTGTATTATCAACTACACTCTATCTATCTCTACGACAATCCTATATTTTCTTTCTATATGTTGCAGGGAATCTGGATAATTGGAATCCCACTGCTAAATATGATCGATTTATCTATTTTCCACTCTTAGGATGTTTACCAATTCTTATGCCTTCTCATAAATAACAATGAGAGGATCCACCACCTATTGCATAAGGATCATCTCATCATATAATTGTGCCATGGTTTCCTCCGTTGGTCCTAGTTCATCCTGCATGGTTGACTGCCATTCTACAGTGTTGAAACTCGGTGAAGATAGTCGTTGATTCTCTGTTGCTTGATGTTTCTCATGTTTATTCACTACAACAACTTCTTTCCTTAATCTATCATTTTCACTCGCTATATATTAATAGTTTTCTTGTGTTTTTGTGGCAAAAGGAACATTTTCCACCTTGATTTCCCTAGTATCCCTTTTGGTGTTGGAAATTATCACCTTCTCTGTAGAAACTGAGATTGGAATATGAGGATAATTTAGGAAGTGGATATGCCTCTGATACACGATCCTCTTCTTAAGTTGATCAAATGTGATACTACATACATCCATAAATCAATCTACTGGGTGAGGTGTTATTCCCATTTCTCTAAATGGAAAATTACCACCCATGAGAGGAGGTTTGGCTATGAAACCAGCTCAAAAGATATAAGAAAAGATAGATCAACGCCTTATAAATCAGCCTCTTCGAGGGGGAAACCTCTTTTACATTACATAAATGAACAATTCTTGGATGATTGAAATGAAAAAACCTTATTTCTATATATAGGAGTCCATGGGGTCACAATATAATCCTAGCAGACCTAACAAAAATAATGTAAGGGCACAACAATAATAATAGTGGGATTTTATGGGGCACAATAATAACAATATGGGGACTACAAGGGTACAACAATAACAATAAGGGGGCTACACTAATAACAATAAGGGACTACACTAGTAATATAGGGACCTAACATGCCCCTCTCCTTCAAAAAATTGTTTTCCTCAACGCTTCAATAGTTTTGGATGCTTTTGTAAAAAATTCTCATCCTCCCATGTGGATCTTCAGTGGGTAAGTTCCTCCACTTGATGAGATACTCTAAAATTGATCAATTTCGTAGCTGTCGAGTTCTTTTTTTCGTGACTGCTTCAGGTTCCAATATGATTTTTCCTTCCTCATCAATTTCTGGCAATATTGTTTGAACTAGAAGTTTGTCACCTATAACCTTATTTAAGCATGAAACATGGAAAACTGGGTGCACTTGGGAAGAAGCAGGAAGCTCCAATTTGTATTCCATAGTACCAATCTTTTGCAACACCTTGTAAGGACCATAATACTTTGGTGATAATTTATTATCCTTATTTGCTTGCTTGAGGGACATTTCTTTGTATGGTTGTAGCTGTAAAAATACCCAGTCTCCTACTTCAAAACTTCTCTCGCTGTGATGTTGATCTACCTGCTATTTCATTCAATTTTGTGCCAAATTTAGGTTATCCTTTAAGAGTTGGAGAACTTTTTGTTGTTGCTCGATGTGATCTCCCAGTGCTTTAACCTTATAATTTTCTCTTAAAGATGATGTGATGGATGGTGGATGATATCCATAAAGTGCCATAAATGGGATCAATTTTGCTGCAGTATGGAAGGAAGTGTTATACCACCATTCAGCCTCAGTTAACCACTTGACCCATTGTGTTTGTTTATCAGGTACAAAACAACGAAGATATCCTTCCAAAAAAAATTTCACTATCTCATTTTTCCCATCGAATTAAGGATGATAAGATGAGCTATGAGCTAGTTGAGTACCCAAACAAGAAAATAGTTCCATCCAAAAATTTACAGTGAAAATGGGATCTTTGTTGCGCCCTCCCTTACTCACAACCCCTTCAATATTAAAAGGGTTTACTCAGTATAATGGACATAACATGTAACTTTGTATTAATATGGAAAAGCCTTACATTCATATACAGTCTGATATGTTCGATCAACCAACCAACCCAACCCCTTTACAAATGAAACATAGTGGAATTTATCCAAGTTTGAAGGCACATGCTTTTCCTAAAAAAGGAAAAAATACTATACTGAATTATTTGCTATAAATACTATAACAAAATGTCAAAAACAGCTTTGTTGATTCTGATCCATGAAGGAAAGCATGGATCAGACCAAATTCGTTACATGGTTGGAGCTTTCCCTCATATGGCCAATGAGAAGAATATTGATGATCTGGGTGGTTCTGATGATGAATCTAAAACAACCAATAGGACATCGTCCATGCAGGTGGATTTCCACACAAAACCTATGTTCCCATTTGTTTTGAGATTAAGAGGAACATAGCCAACTGTTGATTTCGCTGTAGGAAATCTGGGCGGTTGCAGGAAATCTACATCTACAAGAATTCATGGAGTGTCTGCAGGAAATTGGTGACCGCGAGCTATCTACAGGAAATTACGGAGCTGCTTCAAATCAAGACCAATCTGCATAATACTTTGATCATTTGACTTGATAATTCAGTGGGGAAGCAATTAGCCTAAGGAATACTTAAGAACAAGGTAAAATGACACTTTTTAAGTTAATTTTCATACCTTAAGCACGTAGCACCCTTTTGGCCAAAACTTAGGTAATATAATTGAAATAAGTGTAATTAGGGATCAAGGAGAGTTTAAAATGGGGGAAGCAAGGTCTTAGAAGGTTGTCAAAATTGATTAAAATTGGGACTCAACAAACGCGTCGATGCCAACCGCTATCGAAGACCCGTCCCTAACTTCCCATCTAGAGAAAGTCAACAACCAAACCATCAGTTTCAACATACCTCTCCAAATGGACGAAGTGGAAGACAAAAAACATACCCCACCCCTAATCCAATCCTCCATAGGCTTCCCAGCCAAGTACTTGGACGTGATGACCTCATGACAAATACTCGGCCCTTTAAAATCCCTCCAAATGTTTTTTATGGCAATAGATTTGTTAAAATTTTCCAAATCCATAATTCCCCATCCCCCTTCCTCTGTCGTCCGCGAAATGGAAGAACAACAAGCAAGGTGATACTTACCCTCCATCTTGCATCTGGACCATAAAAAAATTTCTATAATGGCCTTAATCCTGAGAGAGATCACCCGAGGCAGAAGGAAAAGCTGCATCCAGAAGACAGAAATGTGTTGAAGAACCAATTTATTCAAGACCAGACTGCCACACAAAGGAAGTCTTTTGTGTCTCCACCCAACCAATTTTTGTACCATCTTATTCACCAGCTACTCCTAATCCCCAATCTCGTATTTCAAGGGTTTAAGACAAAAGCCCAAATACTTGATACCTCGCTCAAGGATCTGTCCTAAAATCAAATATAATACTAATCATAAGAGATAGTATCATCCTCCTCCCCACCAAGTAAGAGAACTGATTTTTCCTTACTCATCTGAAGGCCCGAGACCTCTAGAACTCCTCCACTACCTGAAAAATTTGTTTCCATTCACTCACGTACTAATTCCCACCGAACATCAAGTCATCGAAAAAGCATAGATGAGTCGCCGCAACACTCCTTAACAACTTAAGACCCATAATGAGACTCAAATGTCTCATTTACTAAAGCCTTAAACTCATTCAATCGATGACTAGTAAGAAGAGTAAGGGGAAAATGGCACACCCTTGCCTCACACCCCTAAAATAACTTGGTAGGCCATCCGTTGACCAAGACCACAAAGTTTGTTATCTTAATACATGCCATGACCCATCTAGTGTTGTTATTGGAAAGACCGGTTTTAATCAAAACCAGGTATAGGAACTCCCAATCAACACAAAAATATGCTTTAATTAAGTCCACCTTCAACATACATGCATTTCCATGACTGGATATGATCGAATGTAACATTTCCTATGCAATGGCAATAGGGTCTTATATTTTTCGCCCTTACAAAAATCCAAATTTTTCATTCAAAATAAATCTGGAAAGGATCGGCTTGATCCTTCCTACAATGGTCTTAGAGATTATCTTATAAACAACATTACATAATGAAATGGGACGATATTCACCAAATTTCCTAGGATCATCCTTCTTTTCAATCAGTGCAATAAAGGTCACGTTAAAAGACCCTAAAATGTAGCATGTCACTCTTAATTCCTCTACAACTTCCAAAAGGTTGAGGACCATAAGCTTTGTGAATTGTTGAAACAGGTCCATGCCCGAGCCATCTGGGCCTGGACTTTTCTCCTTCACGCAATTTTCTAACACTTCCAAAAGTTTTGTTTCTAAGCCCGGTTTCCCAAAATTGTAGTTTTCCACCTCAATGATCATACCAGGAACCAGGTCAATAAAGCATTTTTTAATACCAAAATCATGAGGCACTTCCCCATATAAAGAATTAAGAAATTTAGTTGATTCCCTTTCCAATTCTGACTGACCGGAAAATATTTTCCCATGCTCACCCTGAATCTTCCTGATGGAGTTCGCCCTATGCCTCAATTTCATATAATCATGAAATAATTTAGTATTTTTTTCTCTTGACACTACCCAAATATCCCTACTCTTCATCCTTTCATCCTCCTCCCTTGTCAGCAAGAGTGCATTTTTTCGACCCTCCAATTCCCATATTTTCAAATGATATTTTCCAGAAAAGTATAGTGGATTTCTTGGGTCATTTAGTAGCTGAAGGGCCTCCTCTAACTTGACTAAACACTTCATGTCTTGAATCCTCCTATTAGAAACCCATCCACCGATCCCCTTTTTCAGTCTTTTAGTTTTACATGAAATGTGTGACATTACTTCACCCCTCCTAGGCAGCGCGCCATCTCCCCACACTCTTTGTACCAAAATAAAAAATTCGGGGTCCTTTAGCCACCTAGGGTTAAAATTAAATGGAAATGGCCTCTTAATACCCATGACGACCAAGACATAGAGATGGGGAGGTGATCATAGGAGGAAGAAGAAATAATATTGGAGAAAATCCTCGAAAGAGTCCCCAAAATATCACTGCTAACCAGAAACCAGTCCAGGCATTTTGATATGCCTTCCAATATGAGTAAATAGTCCCACATGTAAAGCTTTGGTGGAAATTTAATATTTTTTATAGTCCAAAATTTTTGTGATATGTCGAAAAAAAAGGAGGATGTTCTAGTCATATACTTGTTGTGTTGTGTAAGCGTTATGCGTGTGATTAAATGTGCTAGGGGTTTTATTTATAGTTCAAAATACTTTTATTTATAATATATGTATTCCTAAAACATAATATAACATATATATTTGCAATATATATATATATATATATATATGGTAATAATAATATTCTATAATGTGTTATACATATTTTATAGTTTTATGAATATTATAATGTTACAATATTTTAAATGTACAAATTATTACACTATATTAAAGTATTATTTTACAATATATTTACTAATGATCCACCCTTCTTGATGCAGGTACGCGCCAAAGAAAAATGGAGGAGGTAAATAACATGTGAACCCAAATGTGAAATGTGAGGTGATGTGGAAAACGAAGGTGCCACACAATCCTCTCATGACCAGTGTTGTTATGAATGTCAAGTATAGACCTCGAAAGGGAGCAAAGAGAGGGTAAAATAGTAGCAAGTAAACAAAAACCTAAATAAAATTAAGCTTAGAAAATACAATAAATTGCATTAACCAAGTAACATGAAGGGTCCCCATAAAAAAATATGGGGGTTGTGGCCACAACAAGTTCATAAGCAAGAGCCAATATAATAATCCATACTCCAATCAATAAAACACCTTATGCCATTAATCATTTTCCAAGACCTAAAAAATGTAGCCTTTTCCAAATCTCTATGAGGAATCCACTTTATAATGTCTCAGTTCCTAATACTCAACATACTACTAGTAAATTTCCCCCATCATCAACGATGTTTAAAGCTCAAATAGACTACTATTTTCTTAAAATCCTCTATGTTAATTATATAATTATCAAATAAAGCCATGTCATAATCCCATAATTATGGTCTTGTGTCCTTTTTAATGGTCTCTATATAAAATCTAACAACGGGATTCAATGTGATCTTTTAGTGTACTAAAACAAGATACTGAATCCTTCTAGAATTTGCGGAAAAAAAACACAATCGCATAATCTCATAACAAGAAAGAGAAAGAGACAATAAATCACGCAACACAAGATATATCTGGGGAAAGCACACTACCTAAAACCCCACTATATGTATATTTTATAAATTCAAGGATCATGAAACAATATAATGTTTTCTCTCTCAAGAGAAACTCCTACACTCTGCCAAAAATCTCACACTGATCTAGGAAAAATCGGACAAATACTTAGCCAATTCTTTGCCTATGCTTAACCTGCCTTTCTCACACATTCCTTGAGGAAATAAATCCCTATTAAATAGGAAAATCCATTGCCTTGATTGTATAATCCTTCCTATGCCTCCAACTGACTCTATAACTATCCTGTACAATTTTCTAATTATACAACTGATAGTTATCATCCCTTTAACCTTAGTCTCAACTAGGGATTCCTTATAACTAACATGCAATAGCTATTTCTAGTGAGTTATCAATTAACTGATTGATCACTACTTGTGAATTAAATCAGATTTAATTAACTTGATCTCTCACTAGCTCATCACTCAATTAGAACTAGTTAAACTTATTTTAACTCAATTTCTTGATTTAACTAATTAAAACTCACAAATAACTGTAACTAGACCCTTTTAAATCATGGGAGAAATATACATGCATCCTCTTAGACCCTCAACTCAAATTTCCTAAGCTAACTCGACCATTCTAACTTAGTTAACTAATACAAGTTATCATGAGATGAAATTACAGTTTCTCTTCCAATTTAATTAACGGAAAATTAAATTTTAAGCCCCGCTTTGGGGTGCCATTTCAAAACTCCCTCTCAACAATAAATGGATTATCTACTACCTCGATCCTGCCTCTATGGATTTCAAATTTTCTTCTTTTCATCGCCTTCATCAAGATGTTTGGATCCTACCCCGCCATGGGAGTGTACTCCAATGACATAATCTGCCGCTAAACACAACCTCTAAGATGGTGATATCGGATATAGATATGCTTGGACCTATCACGAAATGTTGGATTAATCGAGATTTTGATGAAACTCTGGTTATCACAATGAATCAACATCGAATCCATCTATCAACCAAACAAACCAACAAGTACCTTCCTCATCCAGATGGCCTCGCATGTTGCCTAACTGGTTGCCATGTACTCTACCTCTACTGAACTGATTGCAACTGATATTTGTTACCTGTTATACCAATAATTTTTTGTTGATCCTATGCTGAAGATGTCTCTTGATGTGATCTTCTGGTTGGATGGACTCCCTGCCCAATCTGCATTGGTGAAGCCTTGAAGCTTCACTCCCTCTTCCCGTATGTACCATAATACATACTATTCCGTGCCTCTGAGATATCGCAACACATGCTTCCATGCCTTCCAAAAGATCTTTGTCGTCTTAACCATATCTTGGCTCAGCTAGTTAACTGCGTAGCATATGTCGAGTTGTGTGTTCACCAAATACATGAGTGAACCCACAAGCTGCCCGTAAACATTAACATCCACTACTTCACCCGAAGTAGCACCCTCCTTCCTCCATTTTCTTGCAAGAAGAGTATCCGTGGGTTTTTTTCCCTCCATGTGGAACTTCGCCATAATCTCCTTAGCATAATTTCTCTGAGATACAAATAGCTCCCCATCTCTTTTTCATATTTCCAATAAAAGGAAATAGTGCAATATCCCCATGTCCTTCATCTCACATTCTCTTGCAAGGTAATATTTGCAATACTTTATGAGCTACTCATCACCTGTCAGTTTCAGATCGTCGACATAAATTAAAATAATCAAAAGCTTACCATCAACCACATTATGTTATACGTTCGCATCCGCTCCACTCTTGGTGAAGCCCAACCTAGTGAAATAGATGTAAATCCTCGTATACCAAGCACAGGGTGCTTACTTCAGCCTATATAGTGCTCTCTTGAGTTTTCACACATGTGACTCCCTGTCTAAGGTCTCAAAACCTTTCAGCTTTTCAATGTACACTTCTTCCTCAATAACTCCATTGAGAAAGGTTGATTTACATCCATCTGATGTATCTACCATCCCATTTGTGTTGAGAGTGAAAATATGGATCTAATAGATGAGTACCTTGCGACTAGTGAAAAGGCCTCATCATAGTTAATCCCCTCCCACATGACAGAACAGCCTGAATATAACCTTGTGTTTATCCACACTCCCATCTGATGCCTACTTCACCTTGTAGACCTGCCTAGATCCTATAACTGATTTCCCATGCACTATTTATGATAATGGAGTCATAATACTCAATTATCGCATCAACCCACACTATTTGTTGCATTTACTCCTTAAAAGAGATGGTTTTGTCAAAATACCTTAGCTCATAAGAGCCATGTATCTAGTGTACCGCTTTGGGGACCTTCTATGGTTGTTTTGTGATGTGGGTGCTCCCACATTATCTCTTTTGTCGATAAATAATATGCCAACCTCTCTGGTATGCTTCCTTCCATCTCTGGTGGATGGCTCTGCATGAGTGGTTTCTACCACTCTTTGTTCCTCTGCTTGTGGTTTCTCCACATCCTCAGGTTCATCCTTTGGAGCTAAGAGCTCCTCAACTGCATGCAACTCAAGCTCCCTCTCAAGGGAAAATTGCATGTCTTTGTCTTCATTAAACTTCACATCTCTTCAACCACTGTCATCCTATGTGCTAGCAAGTACACCTAATAGTTTTGAGGTGTATCAGTGTACCCCACAAATATCCCCAACTTTTTTTTTGGTTTTAGCTTCTTCCTGATATCTTTGGTCACATGGAAATAAACAAATGAACCAAAATTTTTAAAATACGACACATCTAGTCTCTTACCTAAAAAATCATCCTCTGGTGTACTCATCCCAAGTATCTGATGAGGACTTATGTTTTGCATAAATATTGTTGTATTGCATGCTTCCATGCACATATGCAAATGTAGGACCTGATCATGCAACATAGCTCGTATTGGTCCCACAATCATTTTGTTCTTTCTTTATTCAACCCCATTCTGTTGTGGGTTATGAGGTGCAATCGATTCTCTTCGAATTCCTTCTAAGGAACATAATTTCTTGAATTCGTTAGAGATGTATTATCCACCATTGTCACTCCTTAGAGCCTTCACCTTCTCCCCTGTATCTTTCACGACAATTGACTTTAACTCATAAAACTTGGAGAACTTCTGATCTTTCTTCTACATGAAGAAAATCCAACACTTTCTTGAAAAACCATTAAACAAAATCACATAATACATGTGCTTTTTTTTGGAAGCTGTCGAGAATGGTCCACACATGTCTGAGTGAACTCTCTCAAGGATTTTCGTTGCTCGCCTTTCCTTATCGTGAAAGGTGGCTTTGGTATACTTCTCCAATGTGCACCCTTTGCATATGTCTCTGTGTGCAAGTTCACCCTTTGGAATTCCTATAGAAATCCGTTGCATGATCCTCAAAGTATTGTGGTGTAGATGGCCCAACTTCCTATTTCGTAACTCATCGATGTCTCGGCTCTCCACCTTCTCTACTTCATTCTTCGATGTTACGCAATCATCTACATCAAGTTCATAGAGGTTCTTCACTCGAACCCAAATATTTTTCACCAGTCATGTGGCTTTGTGAGAAGTAACTTCTTTCCTTCACTAAAAATCACATCATATCCACAATCTTCCAACATAGCAACAGAAACCAAATTATTCTTTAAACCAGGTACATGCATGACATATTTTAGTATGAGGGGGTTACCTTACTCTCTCTGAAAGGTAATTGTACCAATACTGGTAGTGCTATACCTCCCATCATCACCCATCTCGACGTGCATCTGGAGATCCTTCTCCTCCAAGCTGCTAAATAATTATTTGTTGCAGACCATGTGGAATGAAGTTCCACATTCGAAGTACCACACAGATCCCATCATCGATGAAACCATGCATGCGATGAGGGTGAAGTCCAACTTGAACTGTGAATCCAATTATTCACCTACTGCTACTCCTGAGGCCTTCTTATTGTTCTTCTTTTGTGGATAATTTTTGGCATAGTGTCCATGCTCATGACAGTTGAAACATTTCACCTTTGAGAATTATTTCTTCTTTCCTTCCTTTCCGGCCTCGTATTTGGAATGGGATTCATTCCCTTTTCCTTTCTTTTCCTTTCCATCCAAGGCACAATTATCCTCATCGTCAGTCTTTGATGAGGATCCATCTCTGGTGCTCCGCAGAATTTCTTCTTGTGCCAAATCAAACCCATAGTCGCTCCCAATCTGGAAGCTTCTCCCTCCCATTAACATATTCATGGTAGCTATGCTAGCTCTTGGGAAGGCCTAGAATTTCTAGGCTCACTAAATCATCATCATCAAAGCGATCCCAACACTTCCAAGCTCAACTCGACATTGAGTGAACTTGGTCAAGTATTTATGGATCGTGTCTCTCTTCTCCATTTGATATTCCTAAGCTTCTCTTTGAGCACCAGCTTCTTGTGGTCGCTGTTATTCTAATACAGATCTATCAAGGCTTTCCAGATTGCATATGGAGTCGACTTCCCATGGAGACTCAAGACAATATGGTCTTGAACTCCCTCTAACAAGATCCTCCTCACCTTTGCTACATTCTTCTTCCATGCATCAAGAAGTTGAGCATATACTACTGCAGGTTGCAGGACATCAGTATCTATGAAATCCTTTAGTTTTTTGTCCTCAAGCACTACCTCCATCCTATCATTCAATGAAATATAATTATAATTTCCCTCGAGTGCATATTCGAGTCTCAAGCCAATGAAATACATCTTGATCTAATGTTGGATACCGAAGAATAAATCTGCAAATTTGAACCTGATTAAAAAAAAAAAGTTCTTCTCTTCTTATTGTGATTCTTGGCGCTCTGATACCATGTATAAATCTGACAACGGGATTCAATATGATCTTGTAATGTACTAAAACAAGATACTAAATCCTTCTACAATTTGCGGAAACAAAACACGATCGCATAATCACATAACAAGTAAGAAAAAGAGACGATCAATCACACAACACAAGATGTATCTGGAGAAAGGATGCTTCCTAAAACTCCATTATTGGTATATTTTATAAATTCATGGATCATGAAACAATACAATGGTTTCTCTCTCAAGAGAAACTTCTGCTCTCTGTCAACTTTCTCACACTGATCTAGGAAAAATTAGACAAATACGTAGCCAATTCTCTACCTCTTCTCAGCTTGCCTTGCTCACGCATTCCTCGAGGAATTAAATCCCTATTAAATAGGAAAATCCCTTGCCTTGATTGTGAAATCCTTCCCAGGCCTCCACCTGACTCTATAACTAACCTGTACAATTTTCTAATTATAAAACTAATAGTTATCATCCCTTTAACCTCAGTCTCAACCGGTCCTTCCTTAGAACTTACATGGAACATTTATTTATAGTGAATCATCAGTTAATTGATTGATGAATACTTTTTAACTAAATCATATTTAATTCACTTGACCTCTCACTAGCTCATCACTCAGTTAGAACTGGGTAAATTTATTTTAACTCAATTTCTTGAGTTAAATAATTACAACTCACAAATAAATGTAATTGAACCCCCTTAAATCATGGAAAAACTCTACATGCATCCTCTTGTACCCTCAACTCAAATTTCCTAAGCTAACTCAGTCATTCTGACTTAGTTAACTAATTCAAGTTGTCATGAGGTGAGATTACAATTTATCTTCCAATTTAATTAAGGGAAAATTAAATCAGAAGCCCCACATTAGGCTTCCATTTATCGGTTTCATTTCAACAATCTCTCTATTCGTTCACTAAAAAATCCATAACTTCAATGCACTATGTTTATCGGGGATTAATGTTAAAATTTCTAATTCATTTGCAATTGTATATAATATTTCCTTCTTAATATCTCTAACATCACCACTATAAAGGAGTTAATCCCAATTATTTTCATAGTGTTTAATTGCAAACTATTTTAGGTAGTGTTACTTCTTCTACATGGCTATTTTTTGTTACCGTTAACATGAAAAAGACATGCCTATCACTTCTTTCTCCAAAAGGCCTTGAATTTTTATTGAATGGAAAACCTTGACCATGGATATACTTAGGTTTGAACCAAAAATAAGGGTTTCATTAATGAATATGAGATTTCATGTTGAGATACCGTCGATCCCTCTTTTACATCTTCAAATTATACTAAAAATATTTATCTGCTTCACTCAACTTCCCTACATTGGGCATATCCTCGATGATATTTTTTCTAGCCAGATCTCTATGACAACTTGATATGAATTTAGAAATCACAAACAAAACTTCTAGAATTTTTTTTTGTTATAAATTATTCATTTATACTAAATGACAGGCACTAAATAAGAACTTTTTAATAATAATATGCATAAAATAGATGTTTTCAACATTCCGATGATTGGTTGGTGTTCTTGTTATATTGTAAGAGAGGTAATTCATCATCACATGCTAGATATTTCAATGCAAACACCACTCTCATAGTGACATGATGTTCTAGTTCACATTTGATCATGAGAATTTCAAATTGGTCTTCTACAACACATGTTAAGGATCTTGCTAGCTAATGCTCTTCATGGCACAATGGAGATGCCCATTTTTTATGATTTCTTGATGATAGCATGGTTCACTTGGTTTTTCATGGTGATGATAACGTTGAACACATGATGTGTGATTGGTTATAATAATTATAATGTTTGATGTATAAGATACTCTCGTATCTTCCTTCCTTGATCATGTATGGTAATAATATTTAATGTATTTTTAATGAACATGGTGAACATATATTTTGATCTGTAAGTTTCCATGGATATTCCACTAGGTTGTTTTTCACAACGGATCTACTAAAATAAATTTAAAAAAAAAAAATTACACTATGGGGGTTTATTTCTCCTTAGATTCTTGGATCTGTTAATTATCATTTATTGTGTATGCCTGCAAATTATAATTACGTAGAAAATAGAGAACTTTATCTAAGCATCTAGTGCCAAATGCTCTACAAAAGGGAGGATCTATTTCTCTTCATGGTCTAGCATGGAAGTCCCATATATTTTTATATTATCTACATTCACCACTAACTTAATTCACATGTGTGTGGGTATACTGAGTCTATAGGTGTTATCTCCCACCATTACCAGTATTTCAAAGGGATCATATCGTAGAGCCTTGATTTTATTACCAGGACCTTGTAACCTCTCCTTGTTCAATTGTAACCATACAATGTCTCTCACCTTAAAGGAATTATGTATTTTGTGTTGATCATAGTTCGCCTTATATTTTTCCTACAACTTCTATGGTGTCTCGTATACCTATATATGGATTTTCCTAATCTTCTCAACAAAATTTTCTTCCCTTTAGGCATCCCGTGTAAAATCCTCCCTCACTCCTCCCTGTTCTCCATATGAAATATCCAAAGGTGAAGGTGATGAATATCCAAAACAAATTTCAAATTGGGACTTACCAGTAGAAGTATGGATTTAATTTTCATAATAGTGTTGTATATATACCAAATTTTCATCCCAATTCTTGGGATTCTCCTAACTGTATCCCCTCAAAAGCTACATCAAATTCTTGTTGATTACTTATGTTTACCCATTGTCTATGGATGTAATCAAAAATACCTCTTTAATTTTTTGTCCATATTCTCCAATAATGTATTCCAAAATGCAATAAGAAATATTGTGTCTAGGTCTAAAATAATACACCTTGGTATCCCAAAATGTACCCAAACCTATACAAAGAACAGGTTTGTTGCTTATTTTCTGTTGATGGTATTTTTAAATGGTATTAAAACACACATATTGTTGAACTTATCAACCACCATGAATAGTTATTCATGACCCTTTCAATTTGTTAGTAATCCTCCCACAAAATCCATGGAAATGCTTTCCCAAGGATGAGCAGATACAATAAGGGATGATATAGACCTTGTTTACTATTACTAGGCTTGTTGGTACAACAAAGCATGCATCCTCTTATGAACCTAGCTATGCATTCTTTCATCATAGGCAAATACACATACCTCTACAAGTTGGCCATTATCTTCCTATAATATTCTCATTCACTTAAGAGACATAATGAAGGAGATATGCTAGCTTAGTAAGGTTCCCATAGGCTATGGTGGAAAAAATTAATCAAGGGAACACAATTCGCCTAGGAGAAAATATTTTTAAACCTAAAGTGGTAAAAACAGGGACATGGATCCTAGGATAATGAAAATTCATTTTAATTTATAAGTGAGAAAAACCACTAAAGTAACTTTATTAAAACAAAAGGGTAAAAAGGTGGAAAAAGTGGAAAATGAGTTATAAAAGATATAAAATGAAGAGTCTCTCCTCATTCTTGCATTTTCTCACTTGGAAATTATAATTTTAGAGATCTCTTGAGAAGAGGTTAGGGTTTTTTGGAAATCCCTCATTCTAGTTGCTAGTTTCAGTTCTGAAACTATAAACCCTAGCTAGTTTGCGAGAAGGATCACTCAGATTTCACCATTGTGCTTCAAGGAGAAATATATATTTGTAGAAGGAAGTAGGTACAAGGTGTTATCAATTGATTTTATGAGCTTCTTCCTTGTATCTCACATTACTTATGCAAGTTTTTCTTTGAGCTATATCTAGGCTGATTTTCTCCTCTCTTAATTGGCCAAGTTCAACCACAATACAAAGGGATGAGTTCACTACAAGAGGACGAGTATTAGTGATAAGGAAGGGGTTCCGTTACTTATCTTTGTTGGCTATATAATTTTCCATAAATATTTTTTTTTAATTCAATTTTCTTGGTTTTCTTGGAGTTGCGTGTGACCAAATGCAACATTGGGAAGAGGGTTTATTTTTGTCTTTGAATATTAGGATTTCGTGTTTTAATCTATTGGTTGAGTGGACTATCAAGTGACCATTGTTTATTGGGATCGATTTTTCCATTTTTGGGATGAAACTTCCATACAATAAGGTTGATCGTGATTGTAAGTGTGACTACTGAGTTATTCTACAATTCAAAATTTGTTTGGTTGTAGTAGGGTACCCAAATTTCAAGTGAGAATGATGAGTTACATTATTAGCTATCATTTTCTTTGTTGGAGTTGTGGGAAGGTCATGCGCCTCATTCTGTGCATGATAGTTTTGAGTATTGCACTATTGGAACCTCTCAAGGAGTCACTACCATCCTAAATATTGCATTGTTGGAGTATATATCAAGTTCCCTGTTATTTGTACATCATTGTAATTTCCTCTATTCAGTTAATGAAATGATCGTGTGTTCCTAAATGTGGTTATTGCAAATCCATATCAGTAGAACATATTATTTATGTGTCTTATTAATTACAAAGTTTTGTTGGGAATTCATTTATTGGATCCATTTAATATTATGTTTCTTTAATTTAAATCATTACCAAAAAATGCACCTACAACCATATGTTCTCAAATTGTTTGTAAAATTCCATAAAGAAAAAACACAAGCTAAACTCAGTAAATTAGTGTGAAATTTCAAGATATTCCTAAGGGGTTTCTTACAATGGTATTAGATCATGGTCTTGCATAGTTGTATGGCTTAAAGCGTAGCCTATATCCATAGTTAATGAATTCTGAATATCACCACTACAGGGGTGTTACTTATAGGAGAAATTACAAAGGTAGAGAACCCACTCCACTTTGGGAAGAAGAAGAATAATTCATGAAATCAAGAAAGAGGATTATTCTAAAAAGGGTGAGACAGACATGGGGGATAAGGAGAAACAATAGTTTAATAGCTAGATTAGGATCTCAAATTATTTGGCTAAGGGCCAAAAATTGATGGTGGAGCTTATCGATAAATTAGCCAACAATGGAGGTTCTACCGAGGTCTCAGGAGGAGAGAAGTCAAAGAAAGGTATTTCTAATAGTGAGGGGTCCAATAGTGGAGAAGGCAGCCTTTCACACACAACCATGCAAAGCCACTCATGCATATATAGAAAGTCATCTAGAACCACTATGCCACAATTTCTAAATGAGACATTCGTTGTTCAAGAGAAGCAATATGATCAGGAAATACCTTTTGGATAGTATTTGGAGGAGTATGTTGGGGCGAGACTTTCAAGCTACCATGAATTTCACAAAATTTTGCAACCTCTAGATGAAAAACAAGCCTAAAAGTGATAAGAATGCTATGAGGTAGAATAGTGAGGTTCAAAAGACACTCGGGAAAGTGTTTATCCCTTGTTTTTATGGGTCATAAAAATTTTCAGCCATATCATCGGTTCAAAAGATGGACACATACTTCTAGCCACATCAGATGAAATATACTGATGCCATTAATTTGGATACATTACATATAGATGGAGAGGCCCATGAGTGGTGGTACCATGGGCTAGTGATCTTGGTTCATGCCAACATAACTTCATATTCTAATTTTACTTAGATAATCATGTATTTATTTGACAGGAAGGACCCATAGATTCATTTCAAATATTTGGAACAGCTCAAGCATATTGGAAGTCTAGAGGCATATATCTTATAGTTTCATAGGTTGGTAGTTATGGTCACCAACATATCTGAGCCATGGTTGGTGACATTATTTTTTTAGGGGCTCTTTGAGCCTCTATATGGTTGGATCAAGGTTTATCATCCCGCCATTCTACAATATGTGATTGGTAGAGTAGGATATATGCAGGATGTTGCTCCTAAGATTAGATTTCCTACCAATACATCCCTTTCTCAAAAGGGTAAAGATACTAAACCCTTTGAAAGGGAGTAAATCAGGAAATAAAAGTTAGATGAGGAGACCTGAAAGGAGTTGAGGAAGAAGAATATTTGTTTCAGCTGCCAGGAGCCTTTGGCGCGAGGAAATAGATGTGCAGTGAAGGACAAGACTCGAAAATCACACTACATTTAGGTCTACTCAAATAGTGACAGTGATTAGGAGGAGAGGAGGAGGCAGGGCATTGACGGATACAGGGGTAAGACATTTGGAAACAGGTGAAGATTCGTCACATTATGGGGCTAAAGGCCCTATTATTTCATCCATGTCAAGAATTCCCAGGTACCGTGTATTCAAATTCACGGGGGTCATGTTGGGATAGAAGGTGATAGTGTTGATTGATAGTGCGGCATCCCACAACTTTATAGATGCAATTATGGTGGATCAGATGGATATTCAGACGAAGGATCTTAATGGATTCATAGTGGTCATACCAAGTGGTCATTATATGGAGTGCACTAGATGGATCCCCAAAATTAAAATAACCATGGGTAGCTACACATTGACAAATGACTTTTTTGTGGTGGACATATCAGATACCAATGTGGTACTTGGTGTTCAGTGGCTTGACTCCATCAGGAGATACGTTATTGATTAGAGGAGGATGGGGTTGGAATTTACAAATCATGATGGCATGAATGTTTTCTTGTGGGTCATGCATCCGTACCCACCCAAAATAGTATCATGTCAAATTATGGAGGAATTATTATGGAGTGGGGACATAGAATGGGCAGAAAAGTGCTACATTTATAAAAAAATACATCAAGAGAAACCTTGACAATATCTATATGAAATTTAGGTATTACTCTACAAACATTAAAAAAAAAAATCTAACACTCCTCCAGGTATACCTCCAGATAGAGGATTGAAGGATGTGATAGAGTTGGTGGAGAGGGTGCGGGATATTATAACCAACCCTTATCATCATCTGGGGGTTTATAAGGATGAAATTAAAAATTATATCAGAGATTTGTTGATATTGGGCCATATTCTTCAAGTTATATCAGCTTTGCTTCTTCAGTGGTGGTGGCTAAGAAAAAGGATGGAACCTTGAGGATGTTCATTGATCACCGAACTCTCAATAAAAGAAAAATAAAAAATCGGTACCCCATTCCAAGGATTGATGAGCTGATGGATGAGATAATGGATGAGGTAAGGGGAAAAATTATTTTTCAGAGATATATTTTTCACTTGGGCTACCATCAAATCTAAGTTTAGGAGCAGGAAATCCTGAAAATTGGTTCCAAGTTCCACTATGGGAACTATGAGTTTTTGGTTATGCCATTTGGGCTAACCAATGCCCCCACAACATTTCAGCCTTACATGAACCATGTATTCTTCAAAAAAAATTGGAAGTATTTGTTGGTTTTATTTTATGACATTATCATCTACAAAAAAACTTGGGAGGATCACCTCACTCATTTGGATGAAGTGTTGGGAATTTTGGAGGAGTAGAGTTCTATGCTAAAGAGTCCAAGTGCAAGCTTGGTATGACTGAGATGGTGTATTTAGGGCATGTGATCAGGTATAATGGGGTTTACGTGCACTAATATAATATCAGGGCAATCACTGAATGGCCCAACCCCATGACTAAACTAAAGAGATTCTTGGGCCTTTACACATATTACAATAATTTTGGTAAGGGGTTATCATAGCAAATAGGGCCTCTTATAGACGTCACAAGGAAGGGAGATTTTATTTGGTTTGATGACACAAAATCAACCATCAAGAGAATGAAGTGGGTGATGATTTCATGCCCTATTCTTGCACTACCAAACTTCGCTTAGCCATTCATGCTTAAGTGTGATGCTTCATGGATAGGGATAGGAACAATGTTAATGCAAAATCATGGCACCCCATTGTGTTTGAGAGCCAAAAACTCAGTTATTATGAGTGAAATTATTCTATATATAATAAAGTGATGTTGTCCATTACGCATGCATTGGCCAAGTTTAGACAATATCTATTGGGGAATAAGTTTAAAGTGAATACTAATCATAACATATTACAATTCCTCATCGAGCAAAATGACTTGAGCAAGAGGAAGAATAAGTGCATCAACAAATTGTAGGAATATTATTTTCAGATGAAGTATATGAAGAGTAAGAACGATGTGGTAGCATATTCCCTTTCTATAATGTCAACCACTCTCTCTCATGGATATTATGGGAGACTGGAAATCAATCATCCTAGTGGAGTATTCCAAAAATAAATTTTCTTGCAATATCCTCGATGGGCTAATATAGGATGATAGGTATCATGTAGTTGATGAAATTATTTACTACAAATATTGGATTTACCTGGTACTGGAGTCTCAAATCAAGGAAATTATTATGGAGGAAACACGTAACTCACCCCTAGAAGGGCACAGTAGGTACTTAAATACCTATAGGAAGATAAAGGAGAGGTTCACATGGAAGGGCCTCAAAAAATATATGTTGAGTTTTGTGATAGAATTAAAAAAATGTAGAGCATACTCACTCGGCAGGGTTGATTTAGCCACTTTCCACCCTAGAGAAAAAAATGTGAAATATTTTCCATGGACTTCATCACGGGATTGCCCTAGGTGTAGGGGGAGGAATGTATTTATGTGGTGGTGTAAAAGATCATGAATTTTTCACACTTATTCACCATACCTTCCAAATATTCAGTGGCATCAGTGGCAGAGTTATTCTTCAAAACGTATTCATATTACATGGGTTTTTGAAGACCATTATGAGTGACATGAATAGTAGGCTCATCGAAGGATTTTGGCAGGAGATTTTCAAATTGGTTGGGATGAAGCTAATTCCTATTACTAGATGCATCCCATAGAATAAAGGACAAACCCAAATATTCAACAAATTTTTGGAGGGATATCTTAGAAACTATGTATCTAACCAACAAAAAACATGGGTAAAGTGGTTACACCTGGGACAACATTGTTATAACACCACTTACCACAAGCCAATACGAATATCATCCTTCAAGGCCCTGGAGGGATATGAAGCTCCAAAATTTTTGGATCATATATTTGAGGATGGATGAGCTCCTCTAGCTAAATATTAGGTTCAAGAGAGCCAAGACATATTGCAGATCCTCAAAGACAATGCAGACAACTCAGAACCAATAAAAAATAAATGTAGTTAGGCATCAAGTAGAATGTAGCTTTGAGGTTTGGGATCTGGTGTATCTATGTTTGCAACCCTATAGGCAGTAATCGCTCAAAATTAAAGTGGTCGAGAATCTTAAACCCATATACCATGGGCCCTGCTAGATTTTGAGGCATGTAAGGGAGGTGGCCTATGAGCTAGAGCTTCTGAAGTTGTGTAATATTGACAATTTTTTTCCATGTATATAACCTCAAAAATTCCTCGAAACATAATTTAGTCACTTATACCAAGCTTCCACCACTAGATAATGGGATTTGATTCTACTTTTGGATGAAATTCTAGAAGGGAGTAGAAGCTTGGAACAGAAATATAAAGGAGTACTTGGTCAAGTAGAAATATTGTCCATCTGAAGATGCCACATGAGAAGGGGAACAGGTGCTCCAACATATGGGAATGAAGTTGCTTGAGGACAAGCAATATTTGGTGGGGAAGACTGTAATATCCCCATGTTCTTATGAGACATAAGGAAGGAGATTTTATAGCCTAATAAGGTTCCTCTAAACTAGGGTAGCAAAAATTAATCAAGGGAAACAATTCACCTAGGAAAAAACATTACAAAAGATAAAGTGGTAAAAATGGGACATGGATCCTAGCTAATGAAAAGTCACTTTTAATTTATAAGTGAGAAAACCCACTAAAGTGACTATTAAAACAAAAGGGTAAAAAGGCAGTAAAAGTGGAAAATAAGTTATAAACGAGGGAAAATGAGGATTTTGACATCATTCTTTCATTTTCTCACTTGGAAATTATAATTTTGGAGATCCCTTGAGAAGATTATAGGGTTTGTGGAAAACCCTCATGTTGATTAGTAGTTTTTGTGTTGAAGCTATACACCCTAACTAGTTTGAGAGCGGTATCAATCAAATGTTTCCATTGAGCTTCAAGGAGAAAAAGATATTTACGTAAGGAAGTAAGTACAAGGTGTCATCATTTGATTTTATGACCTTATTCCTTGTATTTCACATTCTCTATGTAGGTTGGTTTTTGAACTATGTATGGGCCAAGTTTCTCCTCTCTTAATTGGCCAAGTTCAACCACAATACAAAGGGATGATTTATGCTACAAGAGGTTGATATCATTGATAAGGAATGGGTAGAGTTACTTATCTTTTTTGGTCATATAATTGTCCATAAATCTATTTTTTGGGGTTTAATTTCCTATCACCAAGGGTAACATTGGGAAGAGGTTGATTTATGTCTTGGAATAGCAGGTTGAGTTTCCATCTGTTGTGTGGAGGCCATGTGCTAATCTATTGGTTGAGTGGATTGTCAAGTGATCATTTTTTGTTGGGCTCAATTTTTCCATTTTTGGGTTGAAACTTCCATACAAGGAGGTTGAATTTGATTGTTAAGTGTGACTACTAAGTTATCATTTTGTTCAAAATTCATTTGGTTATAGCAAATATACCAAGATTTTGAAGTGGAAAGGCTGACTTACATTACCAACTCGCATTTTCTTTGTTAGAGTTGTGGGAAGGTCTTGGTCATTTTCTGGGTAATACTTTTGAGGATTCTATTGTTGGAACCTCTCAAGGAGTCACTACCATCCTGAAGATTTCATTGGTGGAGTATTGATTAGGTTCCTTGTTATTTGTACAACACTATGATTTCCTCTATTTAGTTAATGAAATGATTGTGTGTAACTAAATGTGGTTATTGCAAATGCATATCAATGAACTATGTTATTTCTGAGTGTCTTATTATTTAAAAAAAATTGTTTGGAATTCATTTAGTACTTTGTTTGATTTAATTGAAATTATTACGAAAAAGAGCACCTACAGCCATATGTTCTCAACCTGTTTGATGAATTCCATAAAGAAAGAAAAAAATCAAGCTAAACTCGGTAAATCGGTGGGAAATTTCAAGATATTCCTAAGGGGTATACTATACTTCCCTACACCAACGTATCCTGCAAACTTAGAGGTGTGAGCATCTCTAATCAACTACAGTTGCTCACTTTTAGGAACACATAACTTATCCATCCTAGAGATGGTATTCAATTGTGTTGTCACAATCATGCACATGAATTTGGCTCTGCAACTACTGAAACACCTCCTTTAAGTCCTCATCCTCTTAATATGCCTCCCTATATGCATCATGGGTGAATGGATTCATGTGCATCATAGTTCCCAAAGTTGTGATTTTTTATGTGGGTGGCCTTGAAATCGTGTCGTCCAACTTGTTTGTGCTCCCCTTCTTATTGTTGATCACTAAATGAAATTGTTGTAAAAACCCATCCACTTGTAATGTATGGTTTGTTGTAGCTTGCTTTGGGCCCACAAATATTGTAGTGCTTGGTGATCTACATGGATTACTATCATGTTTCCCATGGAATACCCACTCACATTTATCTCCACTTCAAAGGGATAATGCTAGAACTAGTGTTTAAATAATATTCTCCTTTAACTTCTAAAAGGCCCTCTATTGACCCTTTCCCCACTAGAAACTTTTTCCACTTGCTATTATGACATGGAGTAGTGATAATACTATTCAAAATGGGGTTTTGAGTTTCATTAGGTATTTTTCTACCCCAACAAAACTCTTGATCTCAGAAACATTAGGAGGCATTGTCCACTTCATGATGGCCTCCATCTTTAGCGGGATCTATCTTCAGTTCTTCTTCACCTATCCCATTACCCAGATAAACCAAATACTATCATGAAAAATCATGTTTGTTGATATTTTCCAACATATGGTGCTTCTTTAATGTCTCTAGCAGCTGCATCAAATGTGAGATGTGTACCTCCTAGGTAGCATTGTATACCAGTATATCGTCCAAATTGAAAATAAAAAATGAATCTATAAAATGGTTCAATAGATCATTCATTATCCTAATGTAGTTTGTGCATCACATAGGCCAAATTAAATGACTAACCACTCATGCAAAAATTGCCTAGTTTTGAAGGCAATCTTCCAAGTATCTTCTTCTCTAACTCAAACATGGTGATATGCAGACTTTAAGTCTGTAGGTTTTAACCCTATACAAAAATTATTTGCAAACGAATTATTAAAAATAGAAAATAAACAATAGCAAGAGCATAAAACATAAAATAGGTATACAGAGATATTTTTCCCTTGGATCCCAAATCGCGACTACCAACTTGATTTTTCATTATATTCCTTTTAGTGTTACAACACATATATATACATGTTGAAGCATTCATAAACCCCAATCAAGTAACCCTGGATTAGAACATAACTGTATTTCCTTTGACCGGATCTACAAAATACCAGGGGTGGAAAACCATCATGCCCCAAAACCATGTGCAAACCAATACACAAAACCATAGGCGGGTCCGCCCACCTAAAATAGGGTCCAAAAAAATATAACACAAACCCAACAAAATCCAACTTGGTGAAATATTGACTTGTTGCAATTGATCTGGAAAATCATTTATGTTGAGCAGGGGATACCTATTCTTGAGTATACTTTTGTTTAACACCTTATAATAAATAAACATCTTCCAATTCAAATCCTTCTTTGGCACAATGATGATGAGTAACCCACATGGTGAGGTGCTTGGTCAAATGATTCCTTGTTCTAGTAGTTTTTGCAGTTTCTTCTTCACCTATTGCTATAATGGATTTCATATACAACCCAATATTTGGTAATGAGGAGTATGCTAATATCTAGATCACGTGCTTTGCATCCCTCTTGGATGGTACCCATTTAGGCTCCCATAACACACCCCCCTATTTTTGTAGCAACTCATCCAATTTTTTTTATGTTCCTTAATACACCCTTTTAGAGATGACTTTTATGTCATTGAGTTTTCTACAAACCAATTTTCTCTTAAAATAGTAGACATACTTCTTGCTAGAACTAATCATTTTTTTGGATTGGTTGACACTTACCAATGAAATTTTGTACTTTCCCTTGTGAGAATTAATGGTGAATGATTTTCCATCCTTGAGGAGGTAGTACCAATTCGCTCCCTGCATGAAGAATGAATTTTTCACACATCGGGACTTTCAAACACCACTCCACATACATCAAGGGGAACAAATTTACCCACCCCAATGGATATGGGCTTGGATGATCATGAACTTCAATCCCAAATTTTTTACCATCTCTACTGCAATGAGATTCACCTGTGACCAAGTCGAACAAAGTATCAATATTTTTATCCTTGACTTGTATAATTATATGGAAAAGTTTGGTAATTTAATTTTCTTCTTGTTTTTAAAGGATAATCCTTTTTCACTAATGTAAAAACAATCTTCTCACCCGGTTGCTCAAATCAGTGGTCATGAGATTTTTTTTTTAGCATCTTTCCTTTTTCTTTGAGTTTAGCATTGGATGCAACTTCTAGCACTTCTCCTTTGCATGACCATCACAGTTACAGTGGTTGCAGTGGTTGTTGGGACAGTTGAACTTGCGTGTTGTGGTTGTATTTATGTCCTTTCCCCCTTTCTACTTATCCTTCCCCTCCTTGTAATCTTCTCGGATCTCTTTATACTTTGCCCCACTTTATTTCCCTTTTCTTGGCCTATGTTCTCCTAGTATTGTGCTTGTACACAAGCCTCTTCCATCAATCTGGGCTTGAATAACATCCCTTTTTTCTACAAATGGCTATGTAGGCCCCCCAAATACTTAATAAGTACATATAGGTTATTTGGGGAGATACCCAACATTGTGGCCATATTTATAAAATATTGTGGTGTACTCATGTATACTCTACCCCTGTCTCTATCAAAGTAATTTCCAACAAATATACTAGTCCTCTACATCCTTGATAGCGTAATATTTTGACTTCAGGATTTCGAAATCCTCCTGTTTAGTCAATTTAGAGTTCCTAAATTGATAGCATAAATTATCAACCAGGGCTAGTAAAATGATGAAGTGTACTTGCACTATATGTGCCTAAGTATCCTTTTTCTTATTTCATTATTTTCAGTTTTTTATTGATTTTTTTGGGTTTTGTTATGTTTGAGTCTTAGTATGCTACTCTATGCTTAGGAGATGAAGTTAAATCTATTTTAAAAAGGAAATAAAAGGAAATCTTAGAATTAAAACAGAGTTTAGTTGCTAACTCTGTCCCTAATTAGAAAATGGTGAAAACAAAGAATCCTAATCCATGGATATTATAACTTTCAAATGAACATTCATGAAAATGAAAGGTAATTCAAAACACTACAACTCAATCTAATCCATTTAGTTAGAGGATTTTTGGAATAGCTTGTGAAAGAGATTAAATTCTAATGCAATGAGGATCTTCCTAAAACATAAAAGAAGTATTAAAACAAACAACAACTTAGAACATTACAATGAAATCTCATTCATATGATAGAGGTGTTTTGGAATAACTTAAGAAAAATATTACTATAATGTAATAAGGATCTCCTATGGAATGTTGAAACAACTTATGACATTATAACTAGATCTCATTCATAAGTTAGAGGTTTGTTGGAAGAGTTTATTGAAGGAGATTAGACATAATGTGATAAGGATCTTCTATAAAAAAATCAAGAAGAAACCCACAGTATTACAACTAAGTCTTATTCGTGATTTAAAGATTTATTGGAATAGCTTGAGAAGAAGACTGTTTGTAATAGTATGAGGATCTTCTATCTAATTGCATAACAGAAAATGCTAATAACTAAAAATAGTACAACCAAATCTCATTCATATAGTAGTGATATATTGGAAAAGCTTGAGAAAGAGAATGGTTGTAAGATAATGAATATCTTCTTAATCTAGATGACAGAAACTGAAGTGCTAGTAACTCAGAATATTACAATTAAATCCCATTCATTTAATAGAGATATATTGGAAAAGCTTGAAAAAAAGACTAACTGTAATATCATGAGGATATTTTATCTAAGTAAATGACATGAAACATAATGCTAAGAAATGTAATTCCAGAAAGCAGTCTAAGTAAGGAAATATGACAAAAAAAAATTGGAAACTACTTATCTAGAAAACTTGTAAAGATTCCTCGAATAGCAGGGGCCCTCTGCTATCAATTCAGCATTAATCCTTTAACTCCTCAAGGTTGTATTCAGAATAGCATCAAAGTTTACTCCTATTATCAAAATGCTCGAAAACAGAGTATCACAGGAATGATAAAATTTTTATCAAACTTGTTCCTCTCGGATTTACCGAGCTGAATTTATATGCAATTACATAACTAACATTGAATAAAAGTAGGTCCAGGTGTAGTTTTAAAGTTAAAATCAAAATAGAACGCTTTTAGGATTCCTGAATTTCTGTAAAGCAAATCATGAGTCCTGATTCCTGTAGAAGACAGCTTGCTTGACTTTCGCTTTGACCACGTACATAGGCAACTCCATCTATTGATCTAGTCTTCGTGGAAAGGGACGAATGATGTAGGAAAGATTTGGAATCCATCTATGTGTGTCTTTTCTCCAGATGACACCTGTAACATATGTAAACACCAAAACAGCTACTGAATGCTTGACTGGCTACAAATTGACTGCATTCTGTAGCTAAAATTGTTCAAAAATCATTAAGAAAGCAAAATCACAAAAGTACAGTAATTTAATTATTATATACAACCTTTAAGTAATATTAGTCATTCTGATTGATTTTTAGGTTTATGAAATGATAAAGGAATGATGAAATGAAGCGAATTTTGGCAAAATAAAAGACAATTTCAAGGCTCAACATACCCCCACTGCAAAACTCTTGCATGTCCTCATGCAATTCCATCAAAACTTTATTCCATTTGTACTAATACTTCTGCAAGAACATCTAGCCTCCTTTTTCTACTTCTTCTGGTATTCAATGCCATTCTAGGTTTCCTCATGAGTACTTTGAACCTAAGATTAATGAGTGCCCTATTCAATTTCTTGTTTCTTTTCTTTAGCTCCTTGTTTGCTTTATATAGTGCTTCCATTTACTGAGAGAGAGTGTTGTTCATGCTACCCTTCAATTTGACCTGCTCTCTTAGGATTTCATTTTCAGTCTTGATATGGTTATTCAGTATCTCCAATTCATAATTGTCTCTTTTCAATATTTCTATTGGAGGTTCTTGTGGAATGGGAGATCTTTCTCAATTTTCTAAGGCCCTTTTCTCTAGTGATTCCACATAGTCATAAATCTGTTGTTGAGCCGGATCTATATCTGGGGTTCTTTTGTTAGGGTTTTCTTCATACTGGTGTAGAGGAGATCTATCAACTGGAGATTGGATTGGAGTTTCTTCTTCTTCAATTTTTATGACTCATGTTTCCTTAATGCATGTCCTTTTCACCATGCCTTTAAGCCTGGAGCTTCTTCTCAATTTAGGTGGATTTTCATCTTTTTCTTCAGCACATTCACTTGTTAATTTCTCCTTTCTTTTATCCCTGAGTTGTTTCCTAATCTTTACCAATTTTTCATAGATCACTTCTTCACTATCTTCCTGTGTTTATGTATCAAGTTTGATCTCAATAGATTTAACAATTTTCCCCCTCCTACTTTTTCTTACAGGTTCTTCTTTAGATCACGTTTCTTCTGGTTCTTCAAAATGGTTTCTTAGGGGGAATTCATCCCAGTTATCTCCTACTTTCTTCAAGTGAAACTCAATTAATATTTTAATTAAGCCATGATGATGTAAAGTAGTTTCTAGGAACTGAAGTCTTTTCTGAACATTAGAAGCCATCCTTTTCAGACTATTAAGCAGGAAGAAGGGTAAATTTATTGCATCCTCCAAGAAATTCATCATCAGTCTAATATGATATACATAAAAAGTGCCAAATCTACCCTCACAGGTTATGAATTTTTGTAAAATCAACAACACATTCCTCCATTTATTTTTCAAAGCTATACTAGGAATACCTTTTCTAAACACTAAAATGTCCATACCTGGTTTTTTTAACATTTGTTTCCAAGTTTCATTATGGAACTCTTTGTTTTTGAACCAGCGTTCACCCTGTCGTGGTAATTCTATGGCCTCAGCTACGAATGACTCCGTGATGGTGAACTTAATATCCCCAATTTCTACCTCTGATCCATCGAATGACCTTACAAATGACTTCGTGACTTCTTTGTGGAATCCATTGAACTTCTTTATAAAGCTCAGCCAACCTACCTGCTGTAATAATCCATTAACCTGAGGGTATCCTTCTAAATATTTGGTCCCAATTGGCTTTGATCTCACAATAAAACCCATTTCTCTCTTTGATACAAATTGCTTCCTTTCTTTGGCTTATATCCACTGCTCTGTTTCCGATCTCCTGTCTGAAGAAAGAGTAGCTGTGGAAGGTTGTTTTACCCTTAAAATGACTTCTCTGCAGATGAAAAATGGCTACGGAATGTAATGGCAGTGAGTGGATGTGAATAAATGAATAAGGTAGTGGTAAATCATGAAGATGGTCAGGTTTAAGAGTTTGATGTGGGATAAAAGACAGCGAAGAGATCTTGTAATGATTTTCAAAATTCATCAATAAATGATATGATCTAAGGATGTGACCTAATAGGTCACATCAAAGTTTTGTCCGTTAATCTTAATGATGAATTGTTATGGAGCAGAATGTAAGGGATTTGGTATTTTTATGATAGGCAAGGATCAATTCGAATGATAAAATAACTTTATGAAACATATGATTTAACTATACTATATATTTCATGTTTTTCTATCAAAATAATTTCATACAGTTTACCTTAGCCTTTTTTATTTTTCTTCTTTGTTGTATTCGTTCTTCATCTGAAAAATATTGATCTTCAAGGTCCATAATCTTCTTTGACTCATCCTTTGTTTATTGAAGCAAGCTTGCAAGGTCAAATTAGCTGCAAAACAAGATTGGCTACAGAATAGGTAGCTACAGAATGTACCTGTTAAAACTCTGAAATATGGAATGAAATATGGATGAAGTGAAATATGGAATGGAATGAGATATGGATGAAGTGAAATATGGAATGGAATGAGATGGATTATGGAACATGAAATGGAATGAAGTATGAATTGAAGCATGAAAAGTGAATATGCAACTTATGATTTTATGATACTTCATTGCAGAAAAAGAATCAATTTTTGAAAGTCTAAAGTGTCAGAAGAATTCTGATTTTCACTTTATACCTTCTGTATAAACATGCCAATCAATGATTGGTTTTCATATTTATACTCTTTTATTATTATTATTATTTATTTTTTTTAATTTATTTTTATTCAAATGATTGAAGAAAAATACAATTAAGTTAGTGAAGAAGAAGAATTCTTCTTCACTAACTTCATATCAATGTTATCTTGGAATTTCTTGACAAATTCTTCTCTTGAAAGTGGCTTATGATACAATTTCAATATGTGTCCATTTACAAGAAAAGCTACCTTTCCCTCATCTATTGTCCTAATTTTATTGCTTCATTTCCAAAGATTTTCACAATCTCATATGGCCCAAGCCAATGAGTTTGAAATTTACCTTGAAAATCCTTGAAATTTGAATCAAATAAGAGGGCCCAATCACCTTCTTTAAATTTATTTTCTTTGATATACTTATCATGCCATCTAGTCTTTTGTTGTTGGACTATGCTTGTTCTCTGGACTGCATCTTGTCTAATCTCATCCACTTCATTAATCTGCTCCAGTCTGTGCTTCTGTGCTTCTGTTAGATCAAGTCCTAACTGGACTGCCATTTTGAAAGTTTGGATCTGAAACTCTATGGGAAACAAGACTTTTTTTCCATAAACAAGTTCATAAGGGGTGTGTCTTATTGTGTTTCTCCATGTAGTTATGTAGGCCCATAAGGCTTTAGGAAGAATTTCTTCCCAATCTCTTCTATGTAAATGAACAGTCTTTGTCAGGATCCCTTCAATGACCTTATTGGTAGATTCCACTTGACCATTTGCTTGTGGATGGTAGGGAGTATATTTCATGTGTCTGATTTTGTACTTCTCTACCATTTGTTCCACCATATTTGATGTGAATTGAGCTCCTTGATCTGTAAAAATTTCTCTTGTGACACTAAAACGAGTAAAAATATCCTCAAAAAGAAAATTAACTACAGATGCTTCAATAGCAGAAAGTAATGTTTTTGCCTCTACCCATTTGGTAACATAATCAGTGCAAACTATTATATATTTCTTTTGTTTTGATGGAGGATTAATAGGTCCTACAGAATCCAAATCCCATTTTTCAAAAGGTTCAATATGTACCTGAGGTTGCAATGGCATCTCACCTGAAGGGGAAGGTTTCCCTACCCTTTGGCAACTGTCACACCTTTTGACATACTCTTTAGCATATTTAAAGAGAGATGGCCAATAATATCCTAGGTGAAGGATCTTATAAGCTATCCTCTTATCAGCAAAATGTCCACCACAAGGTTCATCATGACATGCCTTGAGAATCTCAAGCATCTCATCTTCTCGAACACATCTTCTGATAATAAAGTCTGGACCTGTTTTGTATAACTCATTAGCAATCCATGAAAATTTTCACTGTCAAAAATGATTTTTCTTTTGTCTCTTGCATTCATAATTGAATGAAATTTCCCTGAAACTAGATAATTGGCAATATCAGCAAACCAGGGAGTTTGAGTAGTAATTGCAAAGAGATATTCATCAGGGAATTGATCTTCAACCGGAGTGTTGTCTTTAATGTTTTGGAGTCTAGATAGGAAATCAGCTACTGTATTTTATTTTCCAAGCCTATCTAGAATGGTGATGTTAAATTCTTGTAAAAGAAATAACCATCTTGTAACTTTGCCATTAGTAATTGATTTGTTCATTAAATACCTAATTGTAGAGTGATCTGTGTGGACAAAGGTTTTGTAGCCTGTTATATAGTGTCTGAATTTATTTATGGCATGAACAATAGCTAAGAACTCTTTTTCAGTTATAGTATAATTCAACTCTAAAGGAGTCAAATTTTTACTTGTATAGTAGATGGCATAAGGAATCAGGTCTTTTTGTCCCAATACAGCTCCTAAAGTTGTACCTGAGGCATCTCTTGAGATGTGAAAGGGTAATTTCTAGTTAGGTCCCCTTAAAATAGGTGCTTCAGAGATTTTTGTTTTCAGGGTTTCAAAGGCTAACTGGCAGTCAGGATTCCAATTGAATTCACAGTATTTGGTAAGTAGTTTGAAAAGTGGAGATGCTATTTTGGTGAAGTTTTCTATAAATCTTCTGTAATATCCTGTAAATCCTAGAAAACTCCTAACATCTTTCTGACAACTTCGAACTGATAGCCTAGATATGACTTCAACCTTTGACTCATCAACTCTAATCCCATCTCCTGAAATATGATTTCCTAAGACAATACCTTCAGTGAACATCATGAAACATTTTTCATGACTTAAGGAAAGGTTTGCCTCTCTACATCTTTTTAGAACTTTTTCCAAGTTTGCTAAGGCTTCTTCAAATGTGTTTCCATGGACTGTGAAGTCATCCATGTATACTTCTACACAATCATGTATTAGATCTGAAAAAATTCCCAATACTTCCCTTTGGAATGTTACAGGTGCATTGCATAATCCAAAAGGTAATACTCAGTAGGCATAGGTACCCCAAGGAAAGGTAAATGTGGTTTTATCTTGATCCTCAAATGCAACTTGAATTTGGTTGTAACCACTGAAACCATCCAAAAATGAAAAGTACTTTTTGCCTGCTAATGTATCTAACACCTGATCTATGAAGGGTAAGGGAAAATGGTCTTTAAGAGTAGCTTTGTTTAACTCTCGGTAGTCAATGCATACCCTCCATTTACAATTCTTCTTGGGTACAATCACCAAAGGAGAAACCCACTGACTATCTGAAATGGGATAAATAAAGTTGACATTTAACAATTTCTGCAACTCTTCTTTAACAATCTCCCTAAGGTTTGGATTCATCCTTCTCTGAGGCTGTCTGATTGGTTTAAAATTTTCCTCTATATAGATATGATGAGTGCAAGTCTTAGGGTTTATCCCTTTCATGTCAATGTACTCCCATGCACATGCAGAAGAATGTCTCTGTAATATTTTGACTAGCTTTTCTTGTTGAAATTTCTCTAGGTTGTTGTTTATGTTTAAGGTTTTTCCTGGGAATATTTCAATTGTAGAGCTGCCAAATTCTTCCATGGAGTAAAGAGACATTTGTCTTGATGACAGGAACTCAATGTTGGATTCTTCCCAGAATTTTTCATGTTTGTATTCTGAAGAAGATTCATGATTTTCCAAGGCATTCAGAATCTGACTATCTTCAATAATTTATGAAATAGTGAAGAGAGGTTGTATATCTTCTTCATCATCAATCCATTGAGTATCATCTACTTCTGTGATTGTTCTTGCCGAAGGATACAAGGTGAATTTCTTGGTTGAAATTCCATCAGAGATGTACATATCACCAGATCTACATCTAATGAAAGCATCAATTGTAGCTAACCAAGGTCTTCCTAATATAATAGGATGTCCTCCTAGATCATTTTTAGGAGTTAGGATCATGAAATCCACAGGATAATCCCAAGAATCTAAGGACACTGGAATTTCTTCTAATACCCCATCTGGTTTGATTACAGATCTATCTGCTAATTTTAATAGTGTGGGTGTAAAAAGAAGATTAGGAATTTTTAGTTTTTCCATGATTTGCCTACTCATGATATTGATTGCTGCTCCTAAATCAATAAGTGTGTTTGGGATTTCTATTCCATTGATATGTATAACAACTGTATTTCTGAGATATAGATATTTTGGAATAGAAATCTTCCCCATCATTATGTCTGTTATTTTTCCTACCAGTTGTATTTTCTTTATCTCTTTTATTCTTTTTCCTGTTTTTTTCATACTCAACTCTTTTATTGTTTTTGCTAGAATTGGGATTTCCTTGATGGCTTGTAATAATGGAATCTTGATACAAACATTTCTTAACTCATCTAGGAAATCATAGTTAGGCATCATAATTTGTTTCTCTACACCCCTATCAATTTGTAATCTTTCAGGAAAAGGAGGTGTAGTAGTAGATGTTGATGGTTGTTCTAACATAGGAGTTGAAAATATTGGTTCTTTCTGTTTTTCTTTTCCAATGTTTTGGTCTTGAAGAGATATGTTTTCTTCAAAACTTTTATTTACCTGTAGAGAATCTTCCTCAGAATTGTTTTGTTCTTGTATAACTACAGAAGGTTTCTTTCTTTCAAGTATTCTTCCAAACCTAAGTTGAACATCATTAAGGTCTAAAGGAGTAATCAAATAGGTTGGAAATTGTTGACCTTCTATCATATATGTATTCTAAGAGATTTTATTGTTGGGGTTTGGTATTGGCTGGGCAGGCAACTGATTTTATTTTTGAGGAAATGGTAATGGAAGTGGTGGATTTTGATTTTGATGTTGGTTTTGATGTTGTGGATTCTGCTGAGGATTTTTTTGAGGAGAAAATTTTGAATATGTTGGATATGAGGGATAAGAGGGTGGATATTGATAATACGAGGAGAACCTTCCGTGAGGATTTTGTGCTCCTTGAGCCCAAGGTTGAGATTGATTTTGAAATTGGGGCCAAGGTCGTTGTCAAGAGTTCCAATTATGTGAGGGTTGATTATACATTTGATTACTATACCCTTGTGTTTGAGGTCCCTGCCAAGGTCTTCTAGAGAGAAAATTAAGAGATTCTGTGGAATTTGTGGTTGCTTATTCTTGAAAGACAGCTTTAAGGCCAGGGATTGAGGGACAATTCTTGGTCTCATGTTTTTCAGAACAAATTGCACAAGTATCTATTACTTTTGCATCAAAAGGACACTCTCTTAAGGCATGCTTCTTCCTACATTTGGGACAAAAGATTGCTAAGGCAGAAATTTCAGCTTTATGCTTGTTTTGTAACTTAAGGGTGTCTATTTACTCACTAAGACTCCCTAGAATTTCAGTTTTGAATTCATCAAGAATATTACCTATCTCTGCCCTACTTACTGTTCCAGCTGCAGATTTACTTGCCCTTGCAAGAGCAAAGTCTCTTGGTCCTTTTAGAATCTTAGATTTTCCTCTTGAAATATTAATACATAGTTCTACTATATCAGGTAATGAAAGTCGAGATATGTCTCCTTTCCCCATCATATTAAGAATATCTATCCATTCATCCCTAATTTTATTCAGCAAAAGAGCTTTCAAAGTATCTTGTTCTAAGTTTTCCATTTTTTCCCTCTTGATGTTATAGTTAAATCTTTCCAACAAATCTTCTAGATTTTCATCCTCTTTTTGCATCATCTTGAACACTTCCTCCTTATGGTTTACTGGTATACAGTAATCCAAATATCTGTCTAGAAATTATTTCCTCATTTCATCCCATGTCCTAATAGACCTAGTGATTAAACTCATAAACCATTTTAATGTTGCTTCTTTCAATGTTGAAGGGAACAGTTTAAGTTTCTGAGCATCTTGTAGGTAATCATAGGTTCTACATAGAACTTCAAATTCAAATAAGAAGGTCTCGGGATCCTCACTTTTTATTTCATGAAAGTTTGGAAAAACAGAGGGTGAGATATTTTTCATAGTTGCATTAGTCTCTTCATCTATTATAGGGAATCCAAAAGGACTTCCATTTTCCCTTCTACCTCTTCCTCCTTCTACATTTCCTCTTCCCCTTCCTTCTTCTGTACCTCTACCTCTTCCTCTATCTCCTCCTCTTCCTCTACCTCCTCTAAATAGAGTATGTTCCCCGTCTTCTGCCATGATAGACTCCTCTGAACTGATATAGGGTTCAATTGGAAGAGCTAGTTGTTCTATTGGTTCTTCTATCAAGGGTATATTGAAGAAATAGTCCTCTTCTTCTTCTTCACTAGGGATTTTTAATTCTTCTGCTGGAATATATTCCCCTGTGGAAGTGAAAAAGGTTATCCCTTCTGTAGAGTCCTTGGATCTTCTTCCTCTAGAATTTCTTCAGTGGATGAAGTGGGAGATCTTCCTGATGGGATATATGATCTTGAGACTTCTGGAAGCCTATGACCAGTATAGTATGGAATGTGGGTTTGAGTTGGAGGTGTGCTACTTCTTGGTCTTGGTGGAGTGAGTGGAGTTGTGGGAATCTAGCTTCTGCCTCTTACAAATCTACCCCTAGAATCTCTTTCTCTATGCATATCATTATTTTGGGGAAATAGGAAATAAGGCTACCTAGTTACACTTCCCTGGAAACGGCGCCAAAATGTTTAGTCAATTTAGTGTTCCTAAATTGATAGCATAAATTATAAACCAGGGCTAGTAAACTGATGAAGTGTACTTGCACTCTATGTGCCTAAGTATCTTTTTTCTTATTTCATTATTTTCAGTGTTTTATTGATGTTTTTGGGTTTTGTTATGTTTGAGTCTTAGTATGCTACTCTATTCTCAAGATATGAAGTTAAATCTATGTCAAAAAATTAAAAAAAGGAAATCTTAGAATTAAAACAGATTTTAGTTGCAAACTCTATCCCTAATTAGAAAATGGTGAAAATAGAGAATCATAATCCATGGATATTATAAGTTTCAAATGAACATTCATGAAAATGAAAGGTAACTCAAAACACTACAACTCAATCTAATCCATTTAGTTAGAGGTTTGTTGGAATAGTTTGTGAAAGAGATTAAATTCTAATGCAATGAGGATCTTCCTAAAACATAAAAGAAGTATTAAAACAAACAGCAACTTAGAACATTACAGTGAAATCTCATTCATATGATAGAGGTGTTTTGGAATAGCTTGAGAAAAATATTACTATAATATAATAAGGATCTCCTATGGAATGCTGAAACAACTTATGACATTATAACTATATCTCATTCATAAGTTAGAGGTTTGTTGGAAGAGTTTATTGAAGGAGATTAGACATAATGTGATAAGGATCTTCTATAAAAAAATCAAGCAGTAACCCACAATATTATAACTAAGTCTTATTCATGATTTAGAGATTTATTGGAATAGCTTGAGAAGAAGACTGTTTGTAATACTATGAGAATCTTCTATCTAATTGTAGAACAGAAAATTCTAATAACTCAAAATAGTACAACCAAATATCATTCATATAGTAGTGATATATTGGAAAAGCCTAAGAAAGAGAATGGTTGTAAGATAATGAAGATCTTCTTAATCTAGATGATAGAAACTGAAGTTCTAGTAACTCATAATATTACAATTAAATCACATTCATTTAATAGAGATATATTGGAAAAGCTTGAAAAAAAGACTAACTGTAATATCATGAGGATCTTTTATCTAAGAAAATGACATGAAACATAATGCTAAGAAATTTAATTCCAGAAATCAGTCTAAGTACAGAAATATGACAAAAAAAGAATTGGATACTACTTATGTAGAAAACTTGTAAAGCTTTCTCGAATAGGAGGGGCCCTCTGCTATCAATTCAGTATTAATTCTTTAACTCCTCAAGGTTGTATTCAGAATAGCATCAAAGTTTACTCCTATTATCAAAATGCTCGAAAACATAGTATCACAGGAATGATAAAATATGTATCAAACTTGTTCCTCTCGGATTTACCGAGCTGAATTTATATGCAATTACATAACTAACATTGAATAAAATTAGGTCCAGGTGTAGTTTTAAAGTTAAAATCAAAATAGAACTCTTTTAGGATTCCTGATTTGCTGTAAAGCAAATCATGAGTCCTGATTCCTGTAGAAGACAGCTTGTTTTAATTTTTCTTTGACCATGTACATAGGCACCTCCAGCTATTGATCCAGTCTTCGTGGAAGGGAACGAATGATGTAGGAAAGATTTGGAATCCATATATGTGTGACTTTTCTCCAGATGACACCTGTAACATATGTAAACACCAAAAAATCTACGGAACGCTTGACTGGCTACAGAATGACTGCATTCTGTAGCTAAAACTATTCAAAAATAATTAAGACAGCAAAATCACAAAAGTACAGTAAGTTAATAATTATATGCAACCTTTAAGTAATCTTAGTCATTCTTATTGAGTTTTAGGTTTATGAAATGATAAAGGAATGATGAAATGAAGTGAAGTTTGGCAAAAGAGAAGACAATTTCAGGGCTCAACACCTCCCACTTAGCCACTAGAGGATCTCCCTCCAATCTCAAAGTATCTATGTGGTTTTCCCACCAAGTCAGGGAATGGCCCTCTAATTTCAATCGAAAAAATGAAATATTATGTTCTTCCCTATATGATGAACACTAAAATAAACTCCTAATTGTTACAACCAATGATTTAGCCTCGGAACATCAATATCACCTTGATATGACTTGATGTTGAACTTCACTTCCATTTTGAATAAAGACTATGAATGGTTCACAATACTTAAATTGGGTAAATCATTTTCGGGTTCTTTGCTAGACTCCATGTTTGGTTCTTCTTATTCTATTGATTTTCCCTCCAATATGACCTATGCATTATAACCTCCATATTCTTCGAATATCCTAATCTTATGGCTTCCATGAGGAGGCTTACATTACAATTTATATCTATGACTTATGTTTCCAATTTTGCAAGCCTCTCCTTTGTGGGATCTTGATGGTTATTAACAAATTCTTCGACCATCACTGGGATTTTATGAATTTCATATTGTTTGATCTAAATCCCTACAACTTCCTACAATATACCCAAAGAAACCTGCTCTTATACCAATATTATTCATAAACTACCATGGATATTAAACAATAGATGCATATCCACTAAATTATATTAAAAACTATAAAATATACGCTACGAGAGTTCATTTCTCCTTAGATTTATGTATATGTTAATTATTTTTTATTTTGTATGCATGAAAATTATAATTATGTATAAATTAGAAAATAAAAATAAGAATAATTTGCAAACCATGAAAACACAATATATGACTTAAGAAACCCTTTCGGGATAAAACCAAGCTAGAAGGAGAAGCTACCATGCTCTCTTTTGTGAATGGAAATGGAAGAAAGTACAAATCAGTGAGACTTGTGGCACATGCACTACTACAATACAAAAAAACTCTATGTTTCCTCTCTCCCTATACACTCTTGGCTACTCTACTCATTTATGGAACAAAATGAACATGAATAGAATAGAACCCATTTTTCTCCTAGTGACCCAATTGTAACACAACGCAACATCCTACTAGTAGTTAGGGTTGACTCATTCAACACTTAAATAAAACTATGATATTCATTCTTCTATATTATTTTCATCATGATCATGTGTCTAGCCATTTTACATGAATAATGGGGGCTGACATGGAATCCTCTTGAATTATGGTAGTCAGTTTTGATAAGTCAACTTCTATGAGGCATAACTTTCTCATACGAGCTCTGATTAGGGAAATTTTTATGTCTTTGGAAAGATATCAGAATGTATATTATGGAATATAGTTCTATGGTAAGGTTAAGACCACAAAAATTGTTCATTTAAGGCCTAAAAATTTCTTTTGAAATTTTTGACCCAAAATTGTCAAAACTAGGACCACGAATAAAAATGATCCTATGGGGTAAGGGCATAAGGAATAATGAGGTATGAGAAGATACCTCTAATGTGATACATGATGATCTAGGTTCTGTAGACGACCTAGGGCCAGCGGCTGACCTTGGCTTCTCAGACCCTGCTCTTTCTGCGACGCTTTATGTTTGGATGGGTTATCCGATATGGAGGCTCTTGACGGGGGGAAAATGGTCCCCCCCCCACGTTCCAATCCCCCTGCAACCAACGTGATGGTGGGATCTGGCATTTCTCCCTAGAATATCCCTACTGCACATTCAAGCCCCACAGGGACGACTGAACCCCTGAAAGATTCGCAAGCGGACAAAACAACTCAAAAGAAAGCAACCTCGTCCACATGCATTCCCAAGGCGGAAAAAAGACCCAATATCTATCTACCATCACGGTGAATCAATGGCAAAATCCAATACATGAAGGACCATGTGCTCATTGGAAATTTCATTGGCTTCTAGCCCACTGAGAAAGCCCTTTTGGGGTGGATCGCTTCAAATTGGAAGCCAAAGGGACAAATCTCTCTCCAACTCGGACCGAAAGGTTTTTTCAACATAATCTTCACATGCATTGAGGAAAATAATCGAATCATGGATGGGATACCATACTTCTTCAACTCAATATGTCTTTTCCTTAGAAATTGGGTGGAAATATTCAACCCCGACAAAGAGGACTTCAGCAAAGCACTGGTATGGGTACGATTGTACTCCCTTCCTCAGGACTATTTGGATGGTCTCACTCTAAAATACATTGGAAAAAATTTGGGATAGTTCATAAAAATTTCAGAAGAAACCAAGATCAACAAATATATTTCCTATACCAGGATTTTCGTTTACATGCACATAGCCAATACCCTCCTTGACTCAGTAAGTCTTCTCCACGATGACTTTGAATGGGTTCAAACCGTTGACTATGAAAATTTGCCTTTAAGATGTCATAACTGTCATGAGAATGGGCATATATTCATAGATTTCCCCCTCAATCAAAGCTAGAAACTCAACATGGGCTTGGACTCCCAAGATCCAGCTGGTTTCACAAAAATCACAAGCCGCAGACGGCATGCAAGAAAACCTCCAATTGCCCCAAAGGATTCTCAACCTTCGACTAGCAACAACTTCGATTTTTTAGCCAGTTAGCCCTCCCAAAATTCCCCAACCCCTCCGCCTCCTGAGCCTCCCTTGAATGTAGCTCAAACCCCTCTAGAAGCAAGCAATTCCCTGTCATCTCCCCACTGCCCAACAGCACCATTACCTCCTAAACCGATTAATGCTCAAACATCACATGAAAATTGGGACAACAAAGGAAAAATAACATAGCTAGAGAACTCCTTTGACATGGATGAAGAGCCGGAAAGCATCGATTTTTTCGATCTCTACATCCTAGGTCTAGAAGCATCATGCAAGAGTAAATAATTTCACACGATTCCCACTCAGAATATCCAATGTCTTGAGGAAGTTCTTTCCAAATCTAAACGACTGCCTACTCTTGGCATTCAAGGTGGTACCTTGCTAGATACCAAGAAATAATGAAAGAATCCAAAAAAAGGGGTAGGTGCACTGATCTACAACACCTTATCATCCTGGGCCAACTGCTTTAATCGGGAAGATATCCCAAGATAACTAGGTTCTGCACTACCATCCCTCATAGTTCTCAATTAAACAACTCTCGTGGAATATCAAAGCACTAAACAGATCCTCCAAGCATCGTCTGATCAAGAAAATAATTGCTCAATATAATCCCACTATTTTATTTATGCAAGAAATCAAATGTTCTAGTACCACCTTGAACATTATTTTCTCAAGATTATGGAACGGCTGACACACTATCGCCATAGATTCCCTTAGCACCTCAGGAGGACTAGAAATAGCCTAGAACCCTCTTTGAATCATTTTGACTAATATTCATGCCTCTTGCAACTTCATTCAGGCCATGTTCCATCTTCTAGGTACCAACATTCATGGCCATATCACCAATGTATATTTCCCCCAACCCACAATGCAAAAAATTGATCTCCTTGACTCTACTGAGAGGATGAACTCTCATCGAACCCACCCACTTTGGGTTCTGGGCAGGGACTTAAACATGGTCACTAGCTTGGAGGAAAAAAGAGGAGGATGCTCCAGGATTGAAACATATAGCCACAGATTCAAGGAGTTTATTCTGATCAATCAGCTCATTGATCTCCAAACTTCCAACAACATTCATACTTGGAATAACCGTCGAGGAGGATCTCACCAAATAATTTTGTGCCTTAACAGATTCCTCATCTTGGAAAACTCTATCTATTTTTTCGGAGATCTCTCCTCCATCATTCTTCCTGCTTCGGGATCTGATCAATGTCCCATCCAATTACAATGGTCCCGCCCTGGCACAGTAAGTAACAAGCCATTTTTTTTTGAACAATTTTTGCTAACTCATCCTAGTTTCAAGAATTTGGTTATTGATTGGTGGCACAACATTACCCCATAGATGGGCTGTAAAATGTTTCAATTTCAGTAGAAACTCAAAACTCTCAAAGCAAAGCTCAAGCAATGGAATCAATCATCCTTTGGAAACATCTTCAACAACCAAACAGAGTTGGAAGCTCAGATGGCCCGCCTCCAACAAAAGATCATTCTTGAAGTTCACACAGACACACTCAAGGCCTAGGAGGTAGATCTAATGGGGAAATTGGAAGATCGAAGGCAACGGGAGGAAATTCTATGGAAATAGAAATCTGGGATCTGATGGCTCAAAGAAGGCGAAAAAAACACTAAATTCTTCCATCGCTCTACCATCCAGTGTTGAATGCACAACTGCATCTCAATCCTCAAGAATGATCATGGGGTTCGCTTTGAAGCTTATGATGACATCAAACAGGAGTTTTTGGAATATTTCAAGGACATTCTCAAATAAACCAACAATGATTGCCAGTCCTCTATCAACAAAATCACCTGGAATATCCCAAAGATTATAACAAAGGATCACAATCAAATGTTGTTAAGACCCACCTTGTTGCAAGAGGTTGAACAAACAATGTTGTAGCTCAAATATGGGAAAGCTCCAAGTCCGGATGGCTTCACCTCAAAATTCTTCCACTTCTTCTAGGATATTATCAAGTAGGAGGTCTGGCACCTATTCGAAGAATCCAGAATCATGCATTGGGTTCTATCGACACTCAACGCCACCTTTCTCACATTGATCTCCAAAGAGGAACAGGCCACCACATCGGGTAAGTATCGCCCCATACATATTTGCAATGTCATTTATAAGCTCATATCAAAAGTGATTTCCAGTCGGCTTAAACCTCTCCTCCCACTGGTCATATCACTAGAACAAATTGGATATGTGGAGGATCGACAAATTCTAGATGGTATTATCCTTATGCATGAAGTCATGTACTCTTTGAAAGTGCATAAAAATCCAGCTATGCTTCTCAAGATAGATCTCTCAAAATATTTTGACAAGCTCAGTTGGGCCTACATCCAACATGTGCTCTTTACCTTTGGCTTCAGTCCCACTTGTATTATATGGATCATGAGTATGATCTCCTCTCCCTTCTTCTCCATTCAATTCAACGGTTTTCCCTCTCCCACCTTTACTCCCTCAAGAGGTAACCGTCAGGGAGATCCTCTTTCCCCTTTCATGTTTGTCCTCATGGTGGAAGGGTTGGGTTGTTTAATTCGTCAAGCTATCCACACTCAAACTCTCAGGGGATATTTATTCACAATAACCCACCCCTCTCCCATCAACATTTCATGTACGAAAAGATGCTCTTAGGCCATCCTTCTGTTCAAGAATCCAGCTCTTTTAAGTCTATGCTCGATTGTTTCTCCGAAGCCTCTGGAACCACTATCAATTTCGAAAAATCATAGCTCTTTTTCTTCAATACTCCTGCTATCACTCAACGCAACATTGCGTGTATCATTTGTTTTACCACTGCCTCGCTCCCATCAAAATACCTCAGAGCCCCTCTCATTGACTCTGTCATCAAGCATACTTCTTGGAAGGAGCTTCTGGACAAATTAGAAGCAATTTTAATTACTTGGACCCACCGTGCTCTCAACATTGTCGTTCGTCTTGTGTTGATCAAGTCTATCCTTCAATCTATGTCACTCTACCTTTTTTTGGTGCTGGCTACTCCAAAATGGGTGTTGAAATCCATTCGTAATATGCAACGTACCTTTCTTATGGGTGGCAACAAGGACAACAGGAAATGGACCTTAGTTAAATGGTTTGATATCTGGTCACCCAAATATTCTAGAGGATTGGGTTTGAGGGACCCTTAGTAAAGAAACATTGTCATGGGTGCCCATATTTGGTGGAAATGGGTGTCCAATCCTCATACTCCTTGGACCCAGCTCTGGGAAGCTAAATATGCTAAAAATTGGCATCAAGGTGATCTTATTCACTACAATTTGGAGATAGGAGGCTCCCAAATCTGGAAAGCGGCCAATCAACACAAGTTCCTAATATAATCACATAGCTTTTGGGAAACTTGTTCAGGGTCCCAGGCTCTATTTTTAGAAGACTCGTGGTAGCAACAGCCTATTCTTGCAACACGCTTTCAAAAACCTCAGTGGAAATCAACTCTTCAAGGCAAGGATAACATTCAATTCAAGCACTTTTGGACATCGTTGAACACTCAGGGATTTCGCAACTGCCTTCTCACTACTCAATGGCAAGAAAATTGGCATGATGAATCCCATGATGTCATCTGGCTGGAACTTGTAAAAAGGAAAATTTAATGTCTCAAAAAAACAGATATTCTCGGGTGGGGTCATGCTCCCCAAGGATTCTTCACTACCAAGGAAGCCTACCATCTGCTCCATCTATCTGCTTCTAATCAAGCTGATAAAATTTAGTCAAATATATGGAACACTAGAATTTGGCCCAAAGTGTCCACCTTCCTCTGGCTGCTCAGCAAGCGTCGTATATTAACTTCAGACAATCTTCTGAAAAAATTATTCATTAGCCCTCACGGTGCCCTCTATGTCAGAATCAGGAGGAAACCATGGATCATCTTTTGGATCTTTTCCCCTTTGCAAGCACTCTTTAGGACATAGTTTCCACTCTTTGTCATTGAACCAAAAGAAGGCGCAATGATGTTACTAATACAATCCATCATTGGCAGAGGGCCCCCTTCACCAGTAATATTCTCAACTCACTCTAGCTGCTCATCCCCGAGCCTCTGCTCTGGACAATATGGAAGGAAAGGAACAAAAGAATCTTTAAATACTTGGCAACGTCTCTTGATATTGTTTGGACCAAATTTTGCAACAATTTAAAGGAAACCTTAGCCTCGCGTCAATGGATGAACTCGGATCTCCCAAACCTGCCCTCAGAATGCCATATATGGTCCAATCGGAACCTCTCTATCCCATGCAACACTGTTGTCTCTCCTTCTTTCAGCACCCCTTCTGAATCTCCAAGATCTTGGAGGCCTCCTCCTAAGGATCTCTATAAACTCAACTTCGATGGAGCTTCAAAAGTAAATCTAGGCAAAGCTATCTTTGGTGGAATATTTTGTGACTCTACGGGGGCACCCTTGCTGATTTTCTTTGGCTCCATTGGTTGGGGTAGCAAAAACTCTGTCAAGCTGGAGGAACTTATCCAAGGTCTCAACCTAGCTCTAGAGAACGATATCTTTCCCCTAAAGGTGGAAGGGGATTCTAAAATTATTATAAATGTGTCCCAGTGTCTACTTCATGGCTCATCCTCTTCCAAAATCTTAAAGAGCTGGTTTTTAGCCTCTAGACTGGAAAACATGGAACATTGGCTTCAAATCCACAAATCCTTTACCCTCATGCATGTTCGTAGATCAGCCAATGAAGTAGCAGATCCCTTAGCCAACAAAGGTGTTGACCAAGACTCTCCTCTCTTCTCCAATAGATTCCACTCCATCTCTGATGAATATCTATGCACAGCTTGCAATCATCTGGTCCTTAAAGATCTTCAACTCCCGGATGCGTATGTTTTACACGAATTGGATGGGTGGCCACCTAGTCAATCGACGCAAGGGAAACTGGACAGACGTGATGGAGGTTCCTTCACTCCGGTGCTTGGAGAAAATAAATATGGTTGACAAGGGAGGACGTCGACACTCCACGGCATTCACTCCCCCTCCCTCGGAATTCAATACTCCTCGCTAGCCATTAATGGAATATGGTACTAACGATTTTCATATTTGTATGTAGATATCCATCCCTGCAGCTCCTCCCACTTATTGCTCCTCTGCTTGTTGCTTGGCTCTGGCTAACTATCTGGCTCCCTCTATGCATATGTCTTCTACTCTACATATTCTCCTCTCCTTTATGATTATACCACATCACCATTTTATGTGCAGTCATCGTGGAGGTGGTAGAGGCTCCCCCTCCCAAGCTCCAGCCCCTGGTTTATTTGCGTGCACTTATTCCCTCTATGTTTCCTTCAAGGACCCAGAAGTATTTGACCCTATCTCCCCCTCCCTGTCTCTCTCTTCCCAGCTACTTTTTCATCTCCCGGAAGGGCACCACCTTGACATTGGCCTAATCAGAAGGAAGAGGCCTTGCAAATACACAATTTTGCGCACACCTTCTCCTCTGCCTCGGAATTTCATTGGTCTCCGTGTCAAAATCCCAGAGGATGAATCAGATGGCGACTGGAGCCTCCCTTCGGATGGCACCTGGAAAAAATATGCAGCTGCAGACAACATAGCTCGCACAGAAACACCCCAACAGCCCAAGATGGTCTCCTCTTTGACTCTCTAGCCTGACCCCCAGCTCACCAAGGAGGACATAGAGACCCTGACAAAATTCGGATGCTTCGTGATGAAAGAAAATCCATATCAGGTGAATAATGATGCACAGGCTCGGTAGATGCAGTTCCTCGTCTCCCTTATGTCTCATTTTATATAGGCTTATCTCTATTTTTTAGGCCTATTTTTGTTTTTTTGCAAAACTATGCTACTCTTGGACATATTAAAGGTTGGTTTCGCCATGAAAGGCATCCTAAACTCTGGTTTTTTTTATTACTTCTCATCAAACATGGGTAAGCTAGTTCATCAACCACTTGTCCTAAACCACATTTTGTATTTTCGTACATATCAATAGAATTTTAGCCTAAGTTAGAAAAAAAAATGGTCCTATGGACTAATTCCTTCACTTTTCCACTCTAAAAGCATCAGCATGGATGAAAAATAAAATAATGATCCAATATATGTTATTTTTATTATAATAATGGATAAATAACACTCTAAATGTTAATACTTTCCTTTCTTTACCATTGTGGGTCATATTTGTATTTTAGATAAGTGTTATCACTCTTGGCTTGAATTGTACTACTAGAGGCCTAGGAAGATGTAACATGTCGATATCCCAAATCACACTTAACACTTTTCATATTTTCCATTATTCCATACACATATTCCACAATTCCATTCAAATTTGGTATGTCATATGTCATGGTAATATTCATACTTAATAGTTCAATAAGGAAAGCCTCATCTTAACAATTATAAGCTCATAGTTGATGCCTCTAGAACTAAAAACAAAAATAGCAAAGATTGATTTATGCAACCTTGTTATAAGTCTAATGCCACAAGTCCCATGCTTTATAATGCATATCTAAATGAATGGATCAAATAAATAAATAAAAAGGTAATAAAAAATAATAGTTAGAAACAATGTTGATGAATGTTAACTCAGTGTTAAATCACTTCCTAACTTTAAAAGCATTCATGTGTATAAATACCTTTAAAAAACATTATGTGGCTATGTAAGTAAACTCATATAGCTACCCAATTTGTTCATATTATCCATAATATATCACATATCCCTTAGTTTCTGATGAAATACTTGTCTAAGGAGACATCACATATAATAGAGGTTGATGTTTGTCTGCACCATGGTTAAACTTGACAAAATATAAATTCCAAGTTATTGTGCGATTAAAAGATAATATTTTATGTTTCTCCACATAATGGAACTTCCATTTTAACATTACTCATATCTTATGTTGCATTACGATTTGTGCATTTTCCTTGAGATTTGTGTACCTACATTAGGACCTATGTACTGCATCAAGCTCCATGACTACCTAGGGATATGTGATTACCTCAAGAATTGTAATAGGTCCATACACCCTCTTTGGATGCCATATATGCCACATCATCACTTATTTTGAGGGGTAAACTTTCTCTTATTGACCATGTTACCAAGGTTGTTTCATTTGATAATAAAATGTGCCTACTTTCCACTCATTTGATATCTTTTGAGGGAATTGGATGCTTTAGAGAAGCAACCCACCTTGAGAGGCTTCTAGCTCACACATGTGGACATCTTGAACATTCATTATATTATTTTTTTTGGATGAGCCTCCTGTTTGGTTGGATCCACATGTGTGGACATATTGAGCATTCATTGTATTTTTAGGGGACAACCCTTCTATTTGATTAGATTTGCATGTGTGAGGATATTGTGGTGAATTTTGAGGATGCCTTGTATTATTTTTGATGAGGTTGGCCTCCCTAGATGAGGGATTCTATAATATTTTTATCATGTCTAAATCACTTTTGATGAAGATTTCCCCTTGAAGAGATTGACATAAATTTTGAAGGTGATCCAATTTCAACAGCAGTTGTCTTTGGAAAAAATGCCCAAAATTAATCAAATCAATGCCATTAGATGCAAAATTACAATAGGATTTCCAAAATGCAGTCATAGTATGAATCCAAACAAAATTTTGATCACCCATTTCAAGAAATCCAAATCTCTTGATGATTGGTTCACATATGACACATTTGTAAAATGGAAAAGCATATTTTATCTTGTATTGTATGTGTAATATCAATCCACCATATTCTAATGTTGTTGACTAAATCTTATTAGGTTTGTTAGAGAATATTAGTTTTTGAACATACGTTTAGGATTTGTTGATCTGATGCTATTTTATTGTAGAATTTTTTGATCTCTTCATCTATAAATTGAAGCCTCCTCCTTATTTTTAAGTTGGTTGGATGTTGTTGGAATAAAACACTTTAGCATTTATCTCTTGTCTTGATTGTGGCGATGGATTATCAATTTTTCTTAATGTGGAAAATAATTCATGGAGCATAAAACACTATAGAGTGGTATCATTATGATGGAGAGGTAAGATCTCTATTGTATATGAAGTATCTGTATTTTCCATATTATTCTTTGTGAACAAAAGAAACTCTTATTCCCTTTCAAGTAGAAGCACTCCTTTGTAGTTTTAGAGGCAGTACAATTCTTAAAATCCCCTCGCTTATAATACTCATAGTAAATCCCTTTTCAGAACCAAGACTTGTAAATTTTTTTTGAAAACCTTACTTGCCTTCTTAAATATTTAGAAGTATCACCCCATCAAGGTTCATCTTATCCCCATAGCCCAAAATACTACATGGCACTAGTATTTTCCCTTTCAACCAACCCAAAAATCCAAAATTCATAATTAATTTCATTTTTTTGTGTTGTCTTAATTTGCAATCTAAAATTTATATCATAAAATTACCTTAGAAAACATATTTCATTTGAACCATAAAACTCCAATAAATACACTTTAACCTGGGCTCTCAAACCCTCAAGAAAATAATTGAAAATTACTTCCAAAAATCCTAGGACATCTTGGTTGTTGAGGCTTTTATTTTGTCCTTTGTTTCAAAATAATAATAGGGCATTGATTTTTTTTATTTAAACCTTATATATTTGATAGATAAAATTTATAAAATACAAGTTTGAACTCATTCTAACCAATAAAAGAGAAAATCATCCCACTTTCCAACAAAAAAACCCCAAAATGTTGGAAAATGCTCAAGGAGATGAATTTTTTGTTTTAAATCTCATTTTTCCATATAAGAATATCACATACATATTTGAAATAGTAATTGAAGATGCTGGGTCTTAAAAACCTAGACATGACACCTTTTCTTACCCTAGTTTGCACGTATTTCATATTTATTATGAACATTTGATAAGTTAACTAAAACCTGGATTTTCTCTTCTTCTTTTTGTGAATTGGTGTTGTGTCCTTCCATCAACAAAAAGATATTACAGTATCATCCCAAGCAAGCCAAATGATCTCAACATTCCCAATGGGAAACTAGGTTTGTTAACCATATGGTTACTAAGTAAGTAATCCAGAATCTAAAATTTTGCAACAATATCAAAATATTAAAAAAAAAAAGAGAATTAACATCAAACCAACTAGAACTAGACATCCTTTAAGATGAGGCATGCAAAAAATTAAGATTTTATCTACTCATCAGGTGAATCGATTGGGACTGGGTCTTTTGCACTAGAGCCTGGAGGAGTTGAGGGGAGAACACAACGAATATTTTTCTCAATTATGGACATCCTACTATCTAGGAGTATCATAAGGTATCTAGAATGATGTTGGTAATTCCTTATACTCGTCATGTTGTCAATAAAACTTGTGGAATCTTGCAGTCCCGCTTACATAGTTATAGCTAACAAAGTCTTCATTTTCCAGTATAAGATTAGGGTCTGAGCATACAGGGTACATATTCCCTTGATATGTTCAACGTCTAGGATTAAATTTTGGAATTCATTGATCATATCAGCATCATATGGGGGGTTCTCACTATTTTCCATGGAGATTTCCCATCTTTCAATCATGTGGCGTGATGCAGTTGATGTGGATTATTTTGATCTATGGTTTGGCTCCTGATTATGTGTTTAGTCATGTCCCCTTCTACGGCCACAATTATCAGTCCCACAATCCCCACTAATGCCTCGGACCACTCATGAGGCGGGTCTTTCCATAATCACAAATGAAAAGTCCATGGAACAATAACGAAACATTGTGTCTCAATAATTCCTAATGAGGTTACCAATGTTTCAGCAATGATCTAGGTGGATATCGGTGGCCACCCACCTATTCAATTTGGACTCACAACATCAATTCTTTCAGTTTTTCAGCTTCAGCATAGCTTACTATTTTTAGCAGGTTTTCGGTTCATGCACACCCGAAGTCGTTTTGGGGACATAATGATCCAGGTGGATATTGGTGTCCACCCACCAATTCTGTTTGAACTCCCACCATCAGTTCTTTCCATTTTTAAGTTGCAGCACAACTTACTATTTTTAGTATTTTTTCAGGTCCTGAACTTCCAGAGCCATTTTGAGGCCCTAAACGACGTTTTTTTGGGAAACCGGGAGCAACATGGGTCTTAGAACAATGTTTCTCACTCAAAAGTTGTAGTCCTCATATATATATTTCTAACGAGCTATTGAGCGTGTCAAATGGAGATCGTATGCAAAAATTACGTCCCTGGGAAGTTGAAAAGCCAATTTACCCAAATGGAACCCACTGTTTTGGCGCTTCATCTCCTAGGGTTAGGTTTTTAGACGTTTCGGGTTTTAAATTGTTTCTAAACAATAAATAGGCCTTCGAGCCTCAATGTAACACAGTTCAGGGGCTAGTAGCCGCACACATCTCTTCTCAGAGATATGTTATCAGTGCCCTCACTCGATCATTTCCATTATGTCTCATTGTAACACGGTTCTGAGGCCTGTAGTTGCCACATCTCTTCTCAGAGATACGTCTACCAACGCCCTAACTGTTTATTTTAGCCATTTGTTTTATTAATAAAATGAAGCATTATTTTCGTTGCATATTTGTATATATGGCTATATGTGTATTATGTTGCGTTCTTGCATAAATCCATATCATTGGTATCAGAGCGGTCTGATCTCTCTCTATTTTTCTTTTCATGTCCCTAACGCAGCCAGGGTATAAGGAGTTCAACCTCGCAAACCCCAACGACCCCCAATGGTGGAAGGAAAGAAAGACAAGGGAGCAGGAGATCCTATAAAAATCTTGCTTGAGGAGGCCCTCGAGAAACAGAGGAATGGGATGATGGATAAATTTTCCCAGATCCTTCAATAGCTTCCCACCGGCGGCACATCTACATCCAGCACGTCCGCCAATAGGTCTGCGACAACCTAGACAAATCCAATACCAAGTTCAGCAGAATTTTCCCCACATGGAGGAACTTAACGCAATGGGGACCATTGCTTCCTAAGTAGGGAGGAATGATCCAGATGGATATCAGTGGTGACCCACCTATTCCATTTGGACCCGCAACATCAATTCTTTCAATTTTTCAGCTTCAGCACAACTTACTATTTTTAGTAGGTTTTCGGGTCATGCACACCCAGAGTCGTTTTGAGGACTTAATGATCCAGGTGGATATTGGTGACCACCCACCAATTACATTTGAACTGCCACCATCAGTTCTTTTCGTGCTTAAGTTGCAGCACAACTTACTATTTTTAGCAGTTTTTCGGCTCTTGAACTTCTGGAGCTGTTTTGAGGCCCTAAATGACATTTTTTTGGGAAACTGGGAGCAACGTGGGTTTTAGACCAATTTTTCTCACTCAAAATTTTAATTCCTCGGATAGATATTTCTAGCGAGCTATTGAGCATGCAAAATGGAGATCGTATGCCAAAATTACGTCCCCGGGAAGTTGAAAAACCAATTTAACCAAATGGGACCCACAGTTTTGGTGCTTCATCTCCAAGGGTTAGGTTTTTGGATGTTTCGGGTTTGACATTGTTTCTCAAAAATAAATAGGCCTTCAATACTCATTGTAACACAATTGAGTGGTTGGTAGCCGACACATCTCTTCTCAGAGATAAGCGCTACTAGTGCCCTAGCTCGCTTGTGCCCACCATTTCAGTTATGTAACACAGTGGAGGGGCCTGTAGCCATCACATCTCTTCTCAGAGATACGCTACCAATACCCTCACTCTCTCATTTCCATTATGACTCATTGTAACACATTTCAGAGGCATGTAGCCTCCACATCTCTTCTCAGAGATACGCCTACCAGCGCCCTAGCTGTTTATTCCAGTCATTTGTTTTATTAATAAAATGAAGCATTATTTCCGCTACATCTCTATATCTATGATTATATGTGTATTCTATTTCTTTCCTACATAAATCCGAATCATTGGTATCAGATCGTTCTTCTCTTTCTCTATTTTTCTTTTCATGTCCCTAACGCGACCAGGGTATAAGGAGTTTAACCTTGAAAACCCCGATGACCCCCCATGGTGGAAGGAAAGAAAGACGAGGGAGAAGGAGATCCTACCAAAATCTTGCTCGAGGAGGCCCTCGAGAAACAAAGGAATTTGATTATGGATAACTTTGCCCAAATCTTTCAACAGCTTCCCATCGACGGCACATCTACATCCAGCACGTCCGCCAACAGGTCTGCGACAACCTGGACAAATCCAATACCAAGTTCAGCAGAATTTGCCCCTCATGGAGGAACTTAACACAATGGGGACCATTTCTTCTTAACGAGGGAGGAATCATCCGAGTGGAAATTGGTGGCCACCCACCTATTCCATTTGGACCCGCAGCATCAATTCTTTCATTTTTTCAGCTTCAGTACAACTTACTATTTTTAGCAGGTTTTCGGATCCTGCACTCTCGAAGTCATTTTGGGGACTTAATGATCTAGGTGGATATTGATGGCCATCTACCGATTCCATTTGAACCCCCACCATCAATTCTTTCCATTTTTAAGTTGCAGAACAACTTACTATTTTTAGCAGTTTTTCGGGTCTTAAACTTTCGGAGCCGTTTTGAGGTCCTAAACGACGTTTTTTTGGGAAACCGGAACTAACATGGGTAGTGGATCAATGGTTCTCACTCAAAATTTTTAGTCCCCAGATAGATATTCTAACAAGCTATTGAGCGCATCAAACGGATATCATATGCCAAAATTACGTCCCCGGGAAGTTGAAAAACCAATTTACCCAAATGAGACCCACAATTTTGGCACTTCATATCTTAGAGTTAGGTTTTTGGACATTTCTGGTTTTACATTGTTTCTCATCAATAAACAGGCCTTCGAGCCTCATTATAACATAGTTCAGGGGCTGGTAGCCGACACATATCTTCTCAGAGATAAGCGCTACTAGTGCCCTAGCTCGCTTGTTCCCACCATTTTAGTTCTGTAACACAGTGGAGGGGCCTGTCGCCATCACATCTCTTCTTAGAGATACTATACCAGTGCCCTAAATCGCTCATTTCCATTATGTCCCATTGTAACACAGTTCATAGGCATGTAGCCGCCACATCTCTTCTCAGAGATACGCCTACCAGTGCCCTAGCTGATTATTTCAGTCATTTGTTTTATTAATAAAATGAAGCATTGTTTCCATTGCATCTCTGTATCTATGGTTACATGTGTATTCTTTTGTGTTCCCACATAAATCCGGATCAGTGGTATCATAGCGGTCTTCTCTTTCTCCATTTTTATTTTCATGTCCCCAACACGGCCAGGGTATAAGGAGTTCAACCTCACAAACCCCAACGACCCCCCATGGCGGAAGGAAAGAAAGGTGAGGGAGCAGAAGATCCTGTCAAAATATTCCTCGAGGAGGCCCTCGAGAAACAGAGGAACGCGATGATGGATAAATTTTCCCAGGTCCTTCAATGGATGCCCACCAGCAGCATATTTACATCCATCACATCTACCAACAGGTCCACAACAACCTGGAAAAATCCAATACCAAGTTTAGCAAAATAAGCCCCTCATGGAGGAACTTAACGCAATGTGGACCATTACTTCCTAAGGAGGGAGGAATGATCCAGGTTGATATCAATGGCCACCCACCTATTCCATTTCGACCTGCAGGTTTTCGGGTCCTGCACACCCGGAGCCATTTTGGGGACATAATGATCCAGGTGGATATTGGTGGCCACGTATAGATTCAATTTGAACCCCCAACATTAGTTCTTTCCGTTTTTAAGTTGCAGCACAACTTACTATTTTTAGCAGTTTTTCGAGTCCTGAAATTCTAGAGCCATTTTGAGGCCCTAAACAACGTTTTTTTTGGTAAACTGAGAGAAACACTTGACATAGATCAATGTTTCTCACTCAAAAGTTATAGTCCTCAGATAGATATTTCTAACGAGCTATTGAATGCGTCAAACGGAGATAGTATGCCAAAATTACGTCCCCGGGAAGTTGAAAAACCAATTTACCCAAACAAGACCCACAGTTTTGGCGCTTCATATCCTAGGGTTAGGTTTTGGGATGTATCAGATCTTACATTGTTTCTTAACAATAAAAATTCCTTCGAGCCTCAATGTAACACAGTTCAGGGGTTGGTAGCCGAGACATCTCTTCTCAGAGATAAGCGCTACCAATGCCCTAGCTCGCTTGTTCCCACCATTTCAGTTATGTAACACAGTGGAGGGGCCTCTAGCCATCACATCTCTTCTCAGAGATACACTACTAGTGCCATCACTCACTCATTTCCATTATGTCTCATTGTAACATAGTTCAGAGGCCTGTAGCCGCCACATCTCTTCTCATAGATACGCCTACCAATGCCCTAGCTGTTTATTTCAGTCATTTGTTTTTTTAATAAAATGAAGCATTATTTCCATTACATCTCTGTATCTATGGCTATATGTGTATTATGTTGAGTTCCTGCATAAATCTAGATCAGTGGTATCAAAGCGGTCTGCTCTTTCTCTGTTTTTCTTTTCATGTCCCCAACGCAACCAGGGTGTAAGGAGTTCAACCTCGCAAACCCCAACGACCTCCCATGGAGAAAGGAAAGAAAGACGAGGGAGCAAGAGATCATATCAAAATACTACTCGAGGAGGCCCTCGATAAAAAGAGGAATGTGATGATGGACAACTTTGCCCAGATCCTTCAATGGCTACCCACCGGCGGCACATCTACATCCAGCATGTCCGCCAACAGGTCTGCGACAACCTGGACAAATCCAATACCAAGTTCAGCAGAATTTTCCCCTCATGGAGGAACTTAATGTAATGGGGACCATTGCTTCCTAAGGAGGTAGTAATGATCCAGGTGGATATCGGTGGCCACCCACCTATTCCATTTGGACCCGCAGCATCAATTCTTTCATTTTTTTAGCTTCAGCACATCTTACTATTTTTAGCAAGTTTTCAGGTCCTGCACACCCAGAGCTGTTTTGGGAACTTAATGATCTAGGTGGATATTGGTGGCCACCCACTGATTCCATTTGAACCCCCACCATAAATTCTTTCCATTTTTAAGTTGCAGCACAACTTACTATTTTTATCGGTTTTTCAGGTCGTGAACTTTTGGAGTTTTTTTGAGGCCCTAAACGATGTTTTTTTGGGAACCGAGAGCAGCATGAGCCGTAGACCAATGTTTCTCACTCAAAATTTTTAGTCCTCGGGTATAAATTTCTAACGAGCTATTAAGTGCGTCAAACGGAGATCATATGCCAAAATTACGTCCCCTAAAAGTTGAAAAACCAATTTATCCAAACGTGACCCACATTTTTGGCACTTCATCTCCTAGGATTAGGTTTTTGGATGTTTCGGGTTTTACATTGTTTCTCAACAATAAATAGGCCTTTTATCCTCATTGTAACACATTTCAAGGGCTAGTAGCCGACACATCTCTTCTCAAAGATAAGCGCTAACAGTGCCCTAGTTTGCTTGTTCCCACCATTTCAATTATGTAACATAGTGGAGGGGCTTGTAGCCATCACATCTCTTCTCATAGATATACTACCAGTGCCCTCGCTTTCTCATTTCCATTATGTCTCATTGTAACACAATTCAAAGGCATGTAACGACCACATCTCTTCTCAGAGATATGCCTAAAAATGCCCTAGCTATTTATTTCAGTTATTTGTTTTATTAATAAAATGAAGCATTATTTCCGTTGCATATTTGTATCTATGGATATATGTGTATTCTTTTGCATTCCTGCATAAATCCGGATCAGTGGTATCAGAACGGTCTGCTCTTTCTCTATTTTTCTTTTCATGTCCCCAACGCGGCTAAGGTATAAGGAGTTCAACCTCGCAAACCCCTATGACCCCCATGGCAGAAGGAAATAAAGACGAGGGAGCAGGAGATCCTATCAAAATCTTGCTCAAGGAGGCCCTCGAAAAACAGAGGAATGTGATGATGGATAAATTTTCCCAGAACCTTCAACAGCTGCCCACCGGAGGCACATCTACATCCAGCACATTTGCCAATAGGTCTGCAACAACCTGGAAAAATCCAATACCAAGTTCAACAGAATTTTCCCCTCGTGGAGGAACTTAACGCAATGGGGACCAATGCTTCCTAAGGAGGGAGGAATGATCCAGGTGGATATCGGTGGCCACCCACCTATTCCATTTGGACCCGCAGCATCAATTCTTTCATTTTTTCATCTTCAGCACAACTTACTATTTTTAGCAGGTTTTTGGGTCCTGCACACCCGGAGCCGTTTTCGGGACTTAATGATCCAGTGGATATTGGTGGCCACCCACCGATTCCATTTGAACCCCCACCATAAGTTCTTTCCATTTTTAAGTTGTAGCACAACTTACTATTTTTAGCAAGTTTTCATGTCCTGAACTTCTGGAGTCGTTTTGAGGCCTAAACGATGTTTTATTGGGAAATCGGGAGAAACATGGGTTGTAGATCATTGTTTCTCACTCAAAAGTTGTAGTCCTCAAATAGATATTTCTAACGATCTATTGAGCGCATCAAACGGAGATTGCATACCAAAATTACGTCCCTAGGAATTTGAAAAACTAATTTACCCAAACGAGACCCACACTTTTGGCGCTTCATCTCCTAGGGTTAGGTATTTGGACGTTTCGGGTTTTACATTGTTTCTCAACAATAAGCAGGCCTTTGAGCCTCATTATAACACATTTCAAGGGCTGGTAGCCAACACATCTCTTCTCAGAGATAATCGCTACCAATGCCCTCGCTCGCTTGTTCCCACCATTTCAGTTCTGTAACATAGTGGAGGGGCCTGTAGCCATCACATCTCTTCTCAGAGATACACTACTAGTGCACTCGCTCTCTCATTTCCATTATATCTCATTATAAAACAGTTCAGAGGCATGTGGCTGCCACGTCTCTTCTCAAATATACGCCTACCAGCGTCCTAGATGTTTATTTCATTCATTTGTTTTATTAATAAAATGAAGCATTATTTCCACTGCATCTCTGTATCTATGGCTATATGTGTATTCTGTTGCGTTCCTGCATAAATCTGGATCAGTGGTATCAGATTGTTCTGCTCTTTCTCTTTTTTTCTTTTCATGTCCCCAACGCAACCAGGGTATAAGGAGTTCAACCTCGCAAACCCCGACGACCCCCCATGGCGGAAGGAAAGAAAGACGAGGGAGCAGGAGATCCTATAAAAATATTGCTCGAGGAGGCCCTTGAGAAACAGAGGAACACGATGATGGATAAATTTTCCCCGATCCTTCAACGGTTGCCCACTAGCAGCAAATCTACATCCAGCACGTCCGCCAACAGGTCTACGACAACCTGGACAAATCCAATACCAAGTACAGCAGAATTTGCCCCTCATGGAGGAACTTAATGTAATGGGGACCATTTCTTCCTAAGGATGGAGGAATGATCCAGGTGGATATCGGTGGCCATCCACCTATTCCATTTGGACCCACAGCATCAATTCTTTCATTTTTCCAGCTTCAGCACAACTTACTATTTTTAGCAGGTTTTCGGGTCTTGCACAACTAGAGTCGTTTTGGGGACTTAATGATCCAGGTGGATATTGGTGGCCACCCACCAATTATATTTGAACCCCCACCATCATTTTTTTCCGTTTTTAAGTTGCAACACAACTTACTATTTTTAGCATTTTTTCACGTCATAAACTTCCGGACCCATTTTGAGGCCCTAAATGACGCTTTTTGGGTAAACCGAGAATAACATGAGTCATGGACTGATGTTTCTCACTCAAAAGTGTAGTCCTCGGATAGATATTTCTAACGAGCTATTGATTGCGTCAAACGAACATCGTATGCCAAAATTACGTCCCCGAGAAGTTAAAAAACCAAATTACCCAAATGGGACCCACAATTTTGGCGCTTCATCTCCTAGGGTTAGGTTTTTGGATGTTTCGAGTTTTACATTGTTTCTTAAAAATAAATAGGCCTTCTAGCCTCATTGTAACGGAGTTCAGGGGTTGGTAGCCGACACATCTCTTCTCAGAGATAAGCGCTTCCAATGCCCTAGCTTTCTTTTTCCCGCCATTTCAGTTCTGTAACACAGTGGAGGGGCCTATAGCCATCACATCTCTTCTCAGAGATACGCTAACAGTGGCCTCACTCGCTCATTTCCATTATGTCTCATTGTAACACACTTCAGAGGCCTGTAGCCGCCACATCTGTTCTCAGAGATACGCCTATCAACGCCATAGTTGTTTATTTCAGTAATTTGTTTTATTAATAAAATGAAGCATTATTTATGTTGCATCTCTATATCTATGGCTATATGTGTATTCTATTGTGTTCCTGCATAAATCTGGATTAGTGGTATTAGAGAGGTCTGCTCTTTCTCTGTTTTTCTTTTCATGTCCCCAACGTGGCCAAGGTATAAGGAGTTCAACCTCACAAACCCCGACGACCCCCCATGGCGGAAGGAAAGAAAGACAAGGGAGCAATAGATCCTATCAAAATCTTGCTCGAGGAGGCCCTCGAGAAACATAGGAATGCGATGATGGATCAATTTTCCCAGATCCTTCAACGGTTTCCCATCAGCAGCACATCTACATCCAGTACATCCGCCAACAGGTCTGCGACAACATGGACAAATCCAATACCAAGTTCAGCAGAATTTTCCCCTCATGGAGGAACTTAATGCAATGGGGAACATTGCTTCCTAAGGAGGGATGAATGATCCAAGTGGATATCGGTGGCCACCCACCTATTCCATTTGGACCCGTAGCATAAATTCTTTCATTTTTTCAGATTCAACATAGCTTACTAATTTTAGCAGGTTTTCGGGTCCTGCACACCCGAAGCCATTTTCGAGACTTAATGATCTAGGTGGATATTGGTGGCCACCCACCGATTCCATTTGAACCCCCACCATCAGTTCTTTCTGTTTTTAAGCTGCAGCACAACTTACTATTTTTAGCAGTTTTTTTAGCCCTGAACTTTCGAAGCCGTTTTGAGGCCCTAAACTACATTTTTTGGGAAACTGGGAGCAACATGGCTCATAGACCCACTCAAAATTTGTATTCCTCAGATAGATATTTCTAATGAGCTATTGAGCACATCAAACGGATATCGTATGCCAAAATTACGTCCTCGGGAAGTTGAAAAACCAATTTACCCAAACGGGACCCACAGTTTTGGCGCTTCATCTCCTAGGGTTAGGTTTTTGGACGTTTCTAGTTTTACATTGTTTATTAATAATAAATAGGCCTTCGAGCCTCATTGTAACACAGTTGAGGGGCTGATATCCAACACATCTCTTCTCAGAGATAAGCGCTACTAGTGCCCTAGCTCGCTTGTTCCCACCATTTCAATTCTGTAACACAGTGGAGGGGTCAGTAGCCATCACATCTCTTCTCAGAGATATGCTACCAGTTCCCTTGCTCACTCATTTCTATTTTGTCTCATTGTAACACAGTTCAGATACCTGTAGTCACCACATCTCTTCTCAGAGATACGCCTACCAGCGCCTTAGTTGTTTATTTCAGTCATTTGTTTTATTAATAAAATGAAGCATTTTTTCCGATGCATCTCTATATCTATGGCTATATGTGTATTATGTTGCATTCCTGCATAAATCCGAATCAAGTAACCCTTCAATTTGAGCCAAGAAATATAATCTTTTGAAGCATTCAGAGGATGACCATTATAGAAATTGTGTCCTAGTGACACTAAATCATGACCATAATGATCAAATATGCAACAAGAAATAAAATGATAATTCCCTCCAAAGGTGTGACATCTCCAGGGAGGTATATATCTCCTCCATACCATTTTATGATTCCAGAAGTTCCAAGTAGTAGTTCAAACAATAACAGATAACAAGACCCCATTCCCAAAAAGAGATGAAAGCCCTAGAAAGTAATTGTGCATGGTGGTCAGGATCTAAATTTCCTACCCAGGGTTTCCAATAGTAACACTAGAGTTCGAATACAAAAAAAAATTCATGTGCTTGACAATAATAGGGTGAAAATGTGTTGACATGTCCACGTTTTTATTTTCCTCTATAGTACAACTAGGATGGGTTTCCAAGGTATGTGATGGTCGGGCCACAAGATTGGGATTACATCATTAGGGGTACCAGGGGAGTTTTGAGGATTTTTTTACTGTATCTGATGTCATTCACTTGCCATATTCTATCATCCGCACAGCTTTCCTTTCATTCTGTTGCATTCTGACAACTTTCATAACATGGGTTTATTATTGGGCATAACTTAATTAATTGTGCTCAAGGTGGAATTCTAAGATGAATATTTGACAAAACACCTTAGTATAATATCTCGTTAGAACCAGAATGATAATATCTACAGTATGGGATAATAAGAAGTTATTTAGAGTGGCCAAAGAGAGTATGATGGGCGATTTACCATTTTCCTAGCTTAAAAATGACATTAATTAGTCATTTAATTAAAAAATGGGAGAAATAATTAATTGGAGGAAAAAACCCAAAAGTGACTTAAGTGAAATAAAATAAATTAAAAAGTCACTTAATATAAAATTAATAGAGGAGCTTCTAGAATAATAATAAAACAATAAAATAAGATGTTTTTAGAGGCTTGGAGATCTATCGATCAGATCTATAAAAGAGGAGGACGAGATCATTTGGAGACATCCTTGAGTTGAGTAATTATTTCTTATGGAGAGGTTTGGAGAACCAGGAGTTCCCAGCTACAGCAGTAGCCCCAAGACATAAACCCTTGCGTGATTCGGTGAGAGTGGGCGAGTACCCATCTCTCTCCTTGGTGAATTCATCCAGATTTCATAGGTTGCAGCTTATTGATTTTCAGCTTATTTTTTGGAGGCCCAGTTGAAAATTGTAGAAGATATATGTGGGATTCCATTCTCTCAGCCCTTTCCAGCATTTTCATGTACTATCTATATTAATAAAATAAGGTTGAGATTCTCTGCATGTTTATTTTGTTTATTCTCTAGCTGAAGAATGTATTTTCCCCTTAGAATAAAGGTGTATCTACAGCAAATTCAAACATGAAGGTGTCATGATCCTCAGAGGTAAGTCCATGGAAAAGTGGAATTGTTGAGGGATTGTTGTTCTTCGTGCTAGTTTCCCCATCTGTTTCTCTAATGGGAAAGACTCCTTGGGTCCCAGTCTCAGCCATGGCTTAGATTGGTGAAGCAGGTTCCTCAGGTGAAGCAAGTTATTCTTCTTCTCCAATAGGTTCTTAAAAGTGTTCAAGAGACTCACCATTGGTGTGTTCAACCTCATAATCACTAAAGAAAAGTGAAGGGTGACGGTGTGGGGATGTGGGGGTTTTTGGTAAAAAAAAATCCTTGGTTATCCCTAATCCTACGAGGCATGAAAGTCAAAATGTTTTTGTATTTTTCAATATTTTTGGAACTTCATGTAAAATAAAAGTAGAAAATAATGCTAAAACAGAATCAAATCATCTACTCAGACACCTCCTCGACAACGGTGCCAAAAATTGGTGAGCCCTGGTATTTCACCAAGATTGTTGCAACTCCCAGAGGCTACTCTACTTTACTTTATCAACCCGGGGTTCGTACAAACTTGGAGGTGGCAGTTTTGTATACAAAATAGATGCATTCTACTCATTCCATCCTCTTCTGAGTCCTACGAAAGGGTGCTATTGCTAGGATTTCTGAGTGAAGTCTATCACACTTCTAAATTAGACCTAGAACTAAAAATGACTCAAAACCATTACTCTATCAACAATCAAAGGACTATTCTGAAGAAATAAAATACATCTAGCTATTTTTCAAGGAAGGAAAACTACAATTTAGGCTTTTACAAGAAATAGAAGTAAACTAGGAAAATTTCATGAAGTAAATTGCTGAACTAAAATTGCAGAAAGGAAGACTAATCTAATCACACATTGCTGGGCCAAATGGCTAAGTAAAATATAATTATTTTATGCTTAATTGATATGCTTTAACAATGCATCTATTCATGGGCTAACTATGCTTGTAAATACTATGTTTTGTAGCAAAAGAAGGAGGTGCTAAGGTGGCTTAAGAATGTATTGGACTCATGGATTCAGAGTTTAAGGTGTCTTAGAGGTTGTGGCAGGGTTAGGTGAGGTGGAATATGGTTTCTAGGCTAAAGGAGAGGCTAATTTTTGTTGTTACTGGATCTGCTACAGGTTTCCTGTAGTGGTACAAGATGTCCTGTAATGCTACTAAAAACAGGTTGAGGGTGTTTTGAGGCAAAAATTGATGAGGAAATGGATAGGGATGTTGAAATGAAGGTGTATTTAGGTGGATGGAAGGTGGAAAACCCCTTGTCCAAGCTCAGAAATTCTTTCAAATATTGTCTTGCACTTAGGGTTTCTCTTGATGTGGTGGTGAAAATCTCAAAAATAGGGCTAAGGACGATTTTGTTGAAAGGAGATTGGTGAAGGGGGGGAAATGGAGCTACGGATGTTGGTGGATTCCTCCTCTGCTTCTCTACTCAAACCTGCAAGCAAACTACATGTTCATGTAATAAAGGTTGACAATCTATGAGGAAGAAAATGGAAAAGCTTAGTTAAATTTGATAAGGAAACCTACTTATGCATTCAAAGAAAAATGTAACTCAGTATTCTCAACATATTCATGACAACTATAGCAACCTGTCTATTCTTTCCAAGAAATCATAAACTAAAGAGCAATTTTGGGCCTGTGGTGAAGATCTGCCCTCCTCAAGCTCCAATGAAAGAGGTGAGAGAGGGAGGCTTTGACTCACAAATTTTGGAGTTTATATGCTATTGTACCATGATATACAAGAGCCTAACTACAAAAAATGTAAAATGGAAGAAAACCAAAAGCAGTAAAATGAAATGTAAGAAAACTAGCTATAAATCATGACATAAACTAGCTACAATTGCATAAAAATAAACATAAATACACAAGAGAGATATTGAGGCCAATGGATTGGGCCCTAACCCACAAGCTCAACTATCTGAAACTAAATCAGTGAAGGAAAAACTAAATACTCGTTTTATTGCAAAAATATTCTCATTACATAACCATGAAAATTTCAAAATTCCATCACAAGAGTTAAGAGTCTACTAGTTTCCTCCAAAATTTGAATCCTAATGAGCTCTTGCTCTGCCCTATTTAACCTAAGGGGTAGCTACATGTTATCACTCCCTTTCTTTCCCAACTGAGAATGGAGACTGAAGGAGATAACCTAAAATCAATATTTAGATTTTATAGCTAGCCCCTACCAAACCAGAGAGGGCTCTCTCAATGTCACTTTTATATTCAATGAGGTGACTGTAGATGTAATGATCTTAGGCTAGATATAAGTTGATTGAATTAGGTTTTTGTTTTGAATTTTTCTAGATAGGAATGTCATTCTAGGAACTAGGTCTAGGTTTTAGGTCTGATTTCAAAGGTACAGCTGCAGAAATGAAGATGAGGCCAGGTAGGTATACTTAAGAACATACTTAAATTTTCATTGTGTATAAGGTTTTAAAAGAGAGAGAGAGAGTCATAATGAGCATGTTACATGAACTCATTCATCAGAGGAATTTAGAACACATTCATGAAAACCTTATGAAACAACGCACAAAAAGTAATAATTATGTTCATAGACTCATAAGATCATCATATAGAAGCATAAATGTGATGGAAAGAAATCATAAACATTCAATTCGATGGTGTTACTGAGAAAAAAATAATGCTAATAAGCATACCACTGGACTCCCAAAATTATAGCTGCAACATGTATTTTATTTCACTGAAAAAGTTTGTACATAAGCTCCACACTGCAAATAAAAACTATTCAACCTCTAAAATTACTTGAGTTAGACTACATATAGAAAATATAGAAGATTCCACCTCATTGGGTCGAAACCTGATCCAAAATACATCATAAATACACCCTATGAGTCATTACCTAGAATTTAGGGAAGTTAGAAACAGTCCCCCCAAATTTAGCTAATAACAAGGAGTGTTTGTCTCCTTGAGTAATTATATGACTCCTCAACAATAAGGGGAAAAAAAAAACTCTCTTATCCACAAAACACCTCATAGGATAGTTTCAACGTCAATATTTAGACCATATTGGCTTGAACCTTGTCAAGAAAGAATCCAAGACAGAAGCGTCATGTCTTTCAGTCGAAGCATCGCGCCACTTTGAGGGTGATTTTGGCTAACTTTAAGGCATCCTCTCACTGATTTGAATATTGGGCTAGGTAGCCTTGAATGTCCTCTATCCAACCCAACCTTAAAAATGAGAAAATACCTCCTGCAAGGCCTTCAAAAATCCATTTTCCCAAGATTACTCCAGAAGCACCACTCACAGGTAAAAACAGTGGCAGAAGCATGAAAAAAAGGTTTTTTCGGGTTTTTCTCCAAAAATAGAGGTGTTATGAAAACATGATACCATATCCAAAAATTAAATGGAAATAGGATTCCAACCATATAAAAAAATCCCAATTTGGAGGCTTGTTGTACGGTACAACAACCCCCCATTTTTAACTTGTTCACATCAAATAATGGGGACCCTTTCTATAAATTTTTTATCTAAACACCTTTTATGATTTTATTAAGTCAATTATCTTAGGATTTTGTTAATTTTTCATTTTCTTTAGATTCTTGTTTTGATTGCTTGGTTGAAATCGTTTTTTTATAAGCTTCCTGTTGACACTTGTTTCGTCTCATTTGGTCAACCGGTTTGTAAATAGCACTCCTTTGAAGTCTAATCAATTATGTCGCTTGGGTTAAAAAATGCGGATTTTAATAATGCATTTAGTTTAAATACTAACCCCTAGATTAATTATTACTAACAATTTTTATTTTTATTTTTTACTTATACGGCCAAATCATAAAGCATCGGGATTTCAGTCATTTATTCCAATTTTCCAATTTTCAAATAAATTATTAATCTCGAAAAAATCCAAATTGTCAAAATGGTTGTTTTAGGTAAATCATCATTTTTTCGTAGTCTAATTTAACATCTCTAAAATAAGATCAAAAAACAAAAAAATAATTTTTAACATAAAATTTTGAATTAAATAAATTAATTATTATATTAAATATAATTAATTTAATTAAATTAAAATTTTATATTAAAAACAAATATATAAAAAAACAAAAAAATAAATTAAATTTTTGCATAAAACACATCGCATCGGAAATATTCATGTGAACATCCTTTTAAAAAACCCCGATGCAATGATTTTTCCCGATGCGATTGAGGCTCATTAGTTTCATCCGATGCGATTGAGCTCATTACCTCCGATCCGATTAAGCTTGTCAGCCCCGATGCGATTGAGCTCATTACCTCCGATCCGATTGAGTCACATTGAACTTATGCGATGCGATGAGGTCAATGTTCAAATCTTCCGATGCGATTAATTCAATGTTCAAAACTTCCGATCCGATTGAGTCACGAGGAGCAACTGAATTTCCAGAATTATATCAGATTTGACTTATCAACTTTGGAGGCTCATAGATTGAGTTTTACTTGGCCAAATGAGGCCCAGGACGGCTCATTGGAAAGAGAAAATCAAGGAGAACATTTCTGAGGAGGTTTCAATAACAGATTTGATCATTTATTGGGTAAAAAATCAGGCAGAAAATCAAGCTCCGAATTTCTAAAAATAAAATCAATTTTCTGAGTTTTGTTTTCTTCATTTTCATTTGTCCAGCCTCTTCTAATTGCAGATTCATGCATCAATAATATCCTTGATTAATTAAAATCATTATGAGTATCAATAAGAAGCTCAAATTTCATTTTTATTTATATAAATAGAATTTGATTGGATTTGTTTTAATGATAGAAATAATATTTGGATTTTATTTTTGCTTCTTAAATGATTTTTAATTTCTTTTTGCAGGAAAAACAGTAGAAGAGATATTGAGGAAAAAGATTTCAATCAATGAGAAGACTCCAGCAATTAAATATTGGAATTTTTGAGCAATTAAAGTTGGATTGGGCAGATTTTTCTTCAAACAAACTCTCTTCTAAAAATAGTTTTGGGAGGAATTATAAATTGCAGATTGCAAAATGTAAAAGAGAGAGCTCTCCTCTGCAATTCCAGACTTCTAGAAGCATTTCTGTAATAGGAATTTAGAATTGTAGATGGGGAGGAGAGAAAGTTTTAGATCTGAACATTATTGAGGGTTTATGCTTTATGTCTTTTATTATGCATACTGGGCAGAGTATGCATTTCTGCAGCTCTAGTCTTGAAAACAGAAATTCAAGTAATGTAAAGTACTGTTAGAGACTAGGATCAGAGAAGCAGATTCAATTAACTGGTATTTTTGGCATTTCTGTATCAAATACCAGTTTCATTTTTATGTTAATAAAATTGTTGTTTCATTTTATTCATGTTTATGCATTTCTGTTGATATGGATAATTTGTCTCAAATTGTTATGTATCTCTATTCTTATAGATTTAAATCTGATTTCTGAGTAACGATTTGCTCAGAAATCTGTCTTACAAAACTATTTTTTTTAAATAATAATATGTTGTGAATTTCTTCCACATATTATTGTTTAATTATTGGCTTGATTGATTTGATAATCAATATCATTTTTGTGAATTTCTTCCGGAGTGTTGTTGATTTATTATTTCAGTCAAATGGTCTCAATAGAATATGTTTTGGTACTCACAAATGTGAGCTAAATTGAATTTCTTCGTTGGTTTGACATTAATTAAAAGCCAAACATATTTTAATCCTCATTACTTAATTATATTGCTCTTAGTTGGGTTAGATTTTCATCTACCTAATTGAGATAGGATTTAGATTAGTTTCTTTTGCTTACATTATAGAATAAGCTTGCATTTAGAGTAAATTCTACATTCTTTTAAGTCCTCTCCTTAAAGAGGCAAAATTTTAGTTGTGGTTTGGCTGAACCCAAATCAGCTTAAGGGTCATTCTCTTGCCTGATCAGCAAGAAGAAGTGATCTGATATCCCTGTCTATTGGTAGTTAAAGATACATTATAAACCAATAGCAAATAGGGAGAAGGTAACTAGACCTAGTTAAACCAGTCGGAGCCACCACACCAAACGGAAAAGGAGTTGCTTTAAGGTCCGGACCGGGTGGTTATCCCCCAATGTTGTTGCAGCGATTTTCGAGGCCTCAACATTTTTGGCGCTAGAAGGAGGGCCTGAAACTTGTTGTCTGTTGGAGTTTTTTTTAATTTTAACATTTTATTTAATCACGATGGCTCCTCTTAAACTTCCAATTTGGAGTTGTATCCATGGACGTGCATCTTCCAATACTCCACCCGAAGTGGTAAGACTCTTGTCTCAGGTAAAGTTTGATGGTAAGAAAAATTCTTCTGCTTTTAATCATGTCTTTCAATTTATTCAAAATGTTTCAAATTATGATTTTCAAGGGATTGATGAAGGTATTTTATGCAGAATTTTTACTCTCACATTTGCGGCAAAAGCCAGAAGCTGGTGTAGAACTCTTCCAGTTGCTTCAATCCACAGATGGGATCAATTTGTTACAATTTTCATTTGTAAATTTGACGGCTATGATTATGAACAGGTATGTGAAGAAATTGAATATTTACGAAGGTTTGAAAATGAGTCTGTTAATGATTTTAATATTCGATTTCATTTAAATTGCTTAAGATTTAAAGACTAAGATAAACCTACGGAAGAAGAATCATTAGATTGGTTTGAATATATTTGTTCTCTTCCACCCATTCCCACTCCATATGAAATTAATTCAAGCTTTGTTCCATCCCATTACAATATAAATGAGAATCCCAATTTGGATGTGCAAATAAATTGTGATGAAGTGGTTTCACAAAGCTTGGAAAATATTTCTAATCAAATGCAAGAAGACAACAACAACAATTTTGGAGAAAGAGCTGCTTTGGAATCTGAAAATTACTCTGCGGGCAATTCAGAAAATCAGATCGCAAATCAACAAGTACAAGCAGCAATCGAAGTAAATAATAAAATACAAACTGCTGTACAAATTTCTGAATTCCTCCATGATGAGCAAATACCGAAATCACAACAACAAAGCAGCCTTCTTCAAGAAAGCATGAGCATACAAAGGAATGATTTAGAATCTGAGATTTACAATGAGCATAATGCACAAGAGTTCTCAAACAGAGACAGTTTTAAATTCATTGTTTCAGGTTCACATTTTTCCCTTTATCCTGATATTTTTAATGATGGTAATTTTTCCCCTCTTGATATTAATGATATTTCAGAAAATACAGAGGCCAATCTAAATGAATTACTATCAAGTTTTTATCAAGATAGAGAAGCAATTAACGATCATTCTTTTGCCATTAATGAACATGAAATTCTTGTTCCTCCTTGTTTGGATATATTGGATGAGATTGAAGATAATTCTAGAGAATCTTGTGAGGTCATTTATGATGATTACTCTGATATTGAGGATGTTGATTTCAATTTTTCTCAAAAGAATCCTCATGATAAAATTCAAATAACATCTGAGAATGAAGAACGCTTCAATTTAGAAATTATCCCAACCAATCCTCATTTTAGAGCAACAAATTATCTTCATGATTTCATTATTCGAGAAAACTTTCCAATTGATGATTCGTATCGTGATCAAGCTCTCATTCCTACTCATAATCATAATTCATTTTCTAATTCACAAGTTGGAATTCAAAATTACTCAAATTCCATAATTCTGGCCAATCCTTGTGAAAATGAAATTATTTCAAAACGATCCCAATTGTGTTGTAACATTAGTTGTAAAAATAATGATTTCATTTTAGTTTTTCTTTCACAGTTATTTTGTTTAAATTTAGATTTATTTTTTGATTTTATTTTGCAAAATTTTCACACTTTTCGCTGGCATATTGAACACCTTACTATCAAACACTCAATTGATGCATTTCCCGATTGGGAAATTGAAGTTTCATATTATAATCATGAGCATCAAAAGATATTAATATTTCAATTTCAATCAATGCTAATGTTTCATCAAAAGCTTCTATTTTTTCAAAGGCAATGTCGACAAGAGAATGTATTTTTGCAATCTGGCCAACAATTCAATTCAATTAATAATTTTCCATTTGTACATAATACTAACAATTCTTTCCAGGCCTTTGAATTTAAAAGCTCATCTTCACAATTTGTCCTGTTATCTCTTCCTTTGAACATTTTCCAATTTTTAATAGAAATCCATCCAGATTTCTATGATCCAATTAATATCCAATTAGAAAGGAAATTTCAAGAGAAAGAGATTTTAATTAAGTTGCTAACAATAACTGTACATTCTGATTTCAGATTTATTTTCCTCAGTTTAGTTAGATTTTTATTTTTATTACTAACATTTGAACTGTACATACATGCAGCAATTAAAATGAAAAAATGGCTACACTGGAAATATGACTATACCTAGTCATTTTCATGTATATGGTTAGAATAGGAGTAGAATTAATTTAGTTTGTTTGTTTTGTATAGTTAATTTTTTTTAACAGTTTTGTAGATTAAAAAATAAAACAAAGCAATCAGCCTTCTCATGCATGTTCACTGAAACATTTTCTCCTTATCAGAAAGTTTTAATTCTTGCTTTCATTTTTAAATTTCTTGCATCAATACCTCTACTATGCTTATTTTGAATAATGTCTTGATTAAATTCAATTGAGGTTGCACTTGGCATTGATCGCCTCAAAGCCACTTTTCTTCATTTCGAGATTTCCTTCTAAGATTTTCTTTTGGAATTTATATAATAAAGGTTGAAGATGTAAGAGCTTCATGATCTCATTATCCCATGAAATGTATGATTGTCTATGATAAGCTTAATTCCGACTCAATCATTAGTAGACCTTTCACGATAATCATATGAAGTTCATATTATCTTCCTCGGAATTTGCTAAAGCTGACCTTAAGGATGTCAATTTTGTTGAGTGCACACATTCAAATCTGTTTTGATATTTTTCTACAATTAGTGGCTTTATCCCATTCTAATCTTTAGTTTATTATTTGATACTGCAATATATTCATTCACTAAAGACATTATTGAACAGTCACAATAACAATACGGATTCTTCTCAAGTTATTCAGAATAAGCAGAGATAATAAATTGTTGTTTCAATTCAAAAGGAGAGTCTATTTTTATATTTATTTCTGGTAAATTTTATGTTTTATGAACATGAATGATTGATTTCATTCAGACTGATTGCACACTTAGATTTAAAATAAATAATGAGATGATTTTAATCAAAGGAAGAATTTGAAGATTTATGAGGTAAAATTTACAGACAAATTCCTTTCAGGTACGCATTTACAACTTTATTCTCATCCATTATTAGTTCATTTTTTATTCTTAGTTTATTTTTGATTTGTGTTCTGTTTTATTTGCAAGTCTTTATTTCTTTTCAAAACATAAAGTAAGCAGTAAACCCATTTCAAGTTCGCAACAGGTTCAGGGAAATTTTATTTTATGATTCATTAGAATTTCAGCATTCTTTAACTTTGCTTTCATTCATTTAAAAAATCCAATTGAAATTAAAAAGAGTATCGCAAGATTCATATCAGAAATTCTCCAACTTGATTTTCATATTTCCGATGCAAGATCTCTGACGTGTTACATCATTCAATTTTTCATAAAATATCAAATCACATATCGCATTGGAATAAATTGAAAGGTTTGTTTTTTATTACAAAATTTCTGATGCAATGAAATGGATAACAAACGCACATATCGCATTAGGCATAAGGTTAATTCTTCCATTCAAAAAACTCCAATGCGATAAAAACTTAATCGCAATCGCGAATTGGTAAAGTCATACCACAATTGGTTCATATCACAATTGATTAAAAGGTCAACTTTTTAAAAGTTCCGATGCGATGAAGTCTAATCGCAATCGCATTTCAGCAGAGTTCTATGACAGTTGATTCGTTCATTTCAAAAGTTCCGATGCGATCAACCCAATCGGCAATCGCAAATCGGAGAAACCTCATTTTGATATATCCATTTGCAAAAACTCCGATGCGATGAAGTTCAAATCGCAATCGCAAATTATTAAATTAGTCAAGGACTAATTTTGAAAGACCTCCGATGCAACAAGTCTAATCGCAAATCGCAAATCGGGAGGAAAATTGAATACATCCTTGTGTGCTCATTTTAAAAATTGTGATGCAATAATTCATCACCAATTGCTTATCGCTATCGTTTTTTATTAATCGCCAAATGCTCATTGCTCATCGATTTTCACTAATTTCCGATTGTTCATCGCTTATTGTTCTTCGTTCATCACCAATTATTATAAAAATCACATCACTGCTATCGCGATTGTTTTAATTTCAATTCCCTTGAACACAAAGCATTTCGTTTTTACATTTTACTGCTTGCTTTAAATTAAATAAAATAAATAATGATTTTGGGTTATAGAAATTTGGTTAGTTTGCCTTCTTCATATTTTTAATGTCAAACTACAAGAAGAAGTCAGCTAGTATTGGAGAAATTGATACCTTCAGGTAAGATCAAATGCAATCATCCAATGGTAAGATTCATGTACCCACTTTCATTAATTTCCATTTCATTACTTTAGTTTCAGTTTTTTTTTTTCAAAATTATGTTGATATTTGAATCTGTTGTGCAGCTCCTCATAAAAGCTTTCAAACATCTGCCAAATCATATTTTGGAAGCCCTATGCTCTTTTCCTGGTTTTATTTTCAAGAAGCAACGATAGTCTTCATTGAAACAACTACACTAGGAAGTTTCTGAACCTTTAATATATTTCTTTAAAGCATTTCTTTTATTAGAAAATGATTAAGATAATGCTTTGAAAACGACAAGATTGACATCAAACAGAAATTTTTCATTGTGGCTGAATTTTATCATCACTGCTATCTGAAACCTAAAGCATTTACAACCTTGCAAGGTATAAATTTTATGGATCTCGACATAAGAAGAAATGATTACATGATTATTTTATTTTACTTCATGTTGTTGAGACATTGGTATAAACATTTTTTTTGTTAGAGTTTGTATTTCAAAAGCTTGGATTTTTTCTTTTCCACTTTTTTGCTTCATTTTAATTTTGTTTGCTGATTTCTTTTTTCACTTTAGTTTAAGAATTCTTTTCCTTTGGTTTTCAATTTTGATTTTGGTAACTTTGTTATGTTTTATATGGAAGGCTTTTATTTACTTAACAATGGTTGGCATACATAGGAAAAATTGTTAATAGTCTCCTATTAGCTTTTTCTTAAAATCTCTTAGCAAAATTTGTTTTTCTTATTATAAAGGTAGACATACTTAAGGAAGAGATTACAAAACAAGAAAAGTTGACGACGTATCGTGAAATCTGAGAAATTTCTTTTTCATCAAAATTGTAATTATTTTGAGATTTCAATACTTTATTAAGATCTTTCAAGATTCTATTATCAGTCAAGAAAAGTTATTTTTAACCAAGTAAAGACACTTTACAACAAAGCACTTTTAACTCTGAAATTATCCTTCTGAACTCTTAAGGAGTTAATGATTCTCCCTATTTAAAAAGAGTTTTATTTTTCTAGAGTGTAATCCAAAAATATATTTATAACTTAAAAGATAAGAGGTCTCATCACGAGCCTGCTTACCATGATCATAGGGGAAAAATAGGCTGACATTACCAACACTGTTAAACAAACCAGGGTAATGGCTTATAATTTCAAACAATTGTAAGACAAGGGGTCTCATCACGAGCCAGCTTGTTCAGTCCAATTATAACCAGTGAATGGCATTGTCAACTATCTGGCTACCAAACCAGGACAATGGCTTTTAAGAATAAAAAAAAAAATAAGCATATATAAATGGATTTATCTCTAGGTCAATAATTCTTAAATAGATAGGATTCTGAATCATTGATGATTAAAAGGTAACCCGGTCGAGACTATAGATGTTTGCTGGCAGCAGTGGCTCTACCTGTGACAAATGAGTACACTTTAAAAGCTCGGCTGTAAAGTGACCCCTGCTTTATCTCTAGAACTAATTAAGGACTGATATAGAGTTATGAGATATTTTAATTTATGGGGAATTTCAAGAAAATTACAGTAAGATGATTGTTGCTTTTATTCAGATTAATGAACCTAGTCAAACATTCCAAAAATAATTTTCTCTTCTTTAATTATTTTTACTTTAATTTTAGGAAAATTTCATTTTTATCAAACAGAGATAACTGTTCCTTCCAGTGAATCGCCAATTGTTGTACGGTACAACAACCCCCCATTTTTAACTTGTTCACATCAAATAATGGGGACCCTTTCTATAAATTTTTTATCTAAACACCTTTTATGATTTTATTAAGTCAATTATCTTAGGATTTTGTTAATTTTTCATTTTCTTTAGATTCTTGTTTTGATTTCTTGGTTGAAATCGTTTTTTTTATAAGCTTCCTGTTGACGCTTGTTTCGTCTCATTTGGTCAACTGGTTTGTAAATAGCACTCCTTTGAAGTCTAATCAATTATGTCGCTTGGGTTAAAAAATGCGGATTTTAATAATGCATTTAGTTTAAATACTAACCCCTAGATTAATTATTACTAACAATTTTTATTTTTACTTTTACTTATACGGCCAAATCATAAAGCATCGGGATTTCAGTCATTTATTCCAATTTTCCAATTTTCAAATAAATTATTAATCTCGAAAAAATCCAAATTGTCAAAATGGTTGTTTTAGGTAAATCATCATTTTTTCATAGTCTAATTTAACATCTCTAAAATAAGATCAAAAAACAAAAAAATAATTTTTAACATAAAATTTTGAATTAAATAAATTAATTATTATATTAAATATAATTAATTTAATTAAATTAAAATTTTATATTAAAAACAAATATATAAAAAAACAAAAAATTAAATTAAATTTTTGCATAAAACACATCGCATCGGAAATATTCATGTGAACATCCTTTTAAAAAACCCCGATGCAATGATTTTTCCCGATGCGATTGAGGCTCATTAGTTTCATCTGATGCGATTGAGCTCATTACCTCCGATCCGATTAAGCTTGTCAGCCCCGATGCGATTGAGCTCATTACTTCCGATCCGATTGTGTCACATTGAACTTATGCGATGCGATGAGGTCAATGTTCAAATCTTCCGATGCGATTAAGTCAATGTTCAAAACTTCCGATCCGATTGAGTCACGAGGAGCAACTGAATTTCCAGAATTATATCAGATTTGAATTATCAACTTTGGAGGCTCATAGATTGAGTTTTACTTGGCCAAATGAGGCCCAGGACGGCTCATTGGAAAGAGAAAATCAAGGAGAATATTTCTGAGGAGGTTTCACTAACAGATTTGGTCATTTATTGAGTCAAAAATCAGGCAGAAGATCAAGCTCCGAATTTCTAAAAAGAAATCAATTTTCTGAGCTTTGTTTTCTTCATTTTTATTTGTCCAACCTCTTCTAATTGCAGATTCATGCATCAATAATATCCTTGTTTAATTAAAATCATTATGAGTATCAATAAGAAGCTCAAATTTCATTTATTTAAATAGAATTTGATTAATGATAGAAATAATATCTGGATTTTATTTTTGCTTCTTAAATGATTTTTAATTTCTTTTTGCAGGAAAAACAATAGAAGAGATATTGAGGAAAAAGATTTCAATCAATGAGAAGACTCCAGCAATTAAAGATTGGAATTTTTGAGCAATTAAAGATGGATTGGGCAGATTTTTCTCCAAACAAACTCTCTTCTAAAAATAGTTTTGGGAGGAATTATAAATTGCAGATTGCAAAATGTAAAAGAGGCTGCTCTCCTCTGTAATTCCAGACTTCTAGAAGCATTTCTGTAATAGGAATTTAGAATTGTAGATGGGGAGGAGAGAAAGTTTCAGATCTGAACATTATTGAGGGTTTATGCTTTATGTCTTTTATTATGCATGAGGGGCAGAGTTTGCATTTCTGCAGCTCTAGTCTTGAAAGCAGAAATTCAAGTAATGTAAAGTACTGTTAGAGACCAGGATCAGAGAAGCAGATTCAATTAACTGATATTTTTGGCATTTCTGTATCAAATATCAGTTTCATTTTTATGTTAATAAAATTGTTGTTTCATTTTATTCATGTTTATGCATTTCTGTTGATATGGATAATTTGTCTCAAATTGTTATGTATCTCTATTCTTATAGATTTAACTCTGATTGGATTTAAATCTGATTTACGATTAACGATTTTGACATAGAGAAAATAAATATAGGCAGGTGTAATAATTTTTCTTCTGTTGTGAATTTCTTCCACATATTATTGTTTAATTAATAAACGATTGATTTGATAATCATATCATTTTGTAAATTTCTTTCCGGGTGTTATTTGGTTAATTATTTTAGGTCAAAGTCAAATGGTCTCTGATAGAATATGTTTTGGTACTCACAATGTGAGTTAGGTCAATTTCTTCATGGTTTGACATTAATTAAAGAAAGCCGGACATGTTTTAATCCTCATTGTTGGTGTTGTTGGTATCTTTGCTCTTAGTTGGGTTAGATTTTCATCTACCTAATTGAGATAGGATTTAGATTAGTTTCTTTTGCTTACTTTATAGAATAAGCTTGCATTTAGAGTAAATTCTACATTCTTTTAAGTCCTCTCCTTAAAGAGGCAAAATTTTAGTTGTGGCTTGGCTGAACCCAAATCAGCTTAAGGGTCATTCTCTTGCCTGATCAGCAAGAAGAAGTGATCTGATATCCCTGTCTATTAGTAGTTAAAGATAAATTATAAACCAATAGCAAATAGGGAGAAGGTAACTGGACCTAGTTAAACCAGTCGGAGCCACCACACCAAACGGAAAAGGAGCTGCTTTAAGGTCCGGACCGGGTGGTTATCCCCCAATGTTGTTGCAGCGATTTTCGAGGCCTCAACAAGGCTCGAAGGAAAAGCAGCGCAATGCTTCTGTAAAGGTGAAATTTCCATATTTTGTCAAAAATCACAAAAAATACCCAAAATGTCCAAACCTTATTAAATTTTGGTCCATGGCCTCCTTGAAGGATAAAATAGACATTTAGGGATGCCTCAGCTATAAAATCGAAGTTATCTTTCTCCTTTAGCTTAATTAGGTTTTTTAAGCTTTTTCTTCAAATTCTTCACCCTGACTTTGGCAATTTGGTTCCTAGTGAAATAGTGTCTCGCCATGTGCCTATGGAGGTTATTATTCCTTTTTTCCTTATTCCAAATATTTTGAAGATTTAAATTCACCCTATCAAGCCATATCTCTTTGTCTTGCTCAATCTCAATAGCGATCAACTCATCAAAGGTTAGCTGACCTAATGGAGGAGATGCCTCTTTTTCTTGTTCTTTTTTCCTGGTTAACCCTCTTGTTCTTGGCCTCCTTGGCTTTATTTCAGCCTCTATCTTTCAACTAATCAAAATCTACAACTGCTTTGCATTTAACTTTGTCTGCCTCAAGATTTTCCTTTGGTTTTCTTTGGAGCAAATGTTTCACGTTCAATTGCATATTTTCTTGTTGTAGAAAAAGTTATCATGAAATTTTCCCTTGAGAGGTTATCCTTAAGCTCTGTTATCTCTGCATCCTTTTCCCTTATTATCTCCTCAGATGTTTTGTCTTCCACCTGATCTAACATTTCAACCTCCATAGGTTCTTATTCATCATGTTGTTGCAATGGTGACTCATCCTCATGCATAGGTGGTTGCTCCATGGTTTCTCTTTGCTCAATTGTAGTTTCAGGTGAAAGAACACCTTTAGTGATCATAGGAGAAAAAATAATCCTTTTACCCTTATCATAGGTTTGAGTTATTTTAGCTCTTGGTGTCTTTGGAACCTCTGCTTTTCTACTTGAAGAGCCAACCTCCTTTAGTTGTGTTGATTTTGATGGTATGCTATGAATGATGGGTGGACTAGTAGTAGGCACAGATGCAACTATCTTCATGAAAGTTTCCCAAGACATATTGATTGTTTAGAGCTGATGAAAAATTATAAGCTTGACCAAACCATGGTGGAAAAAATTAGCGTTATGATCTTTGCCTTTACTCTGTACCTTTTCAGTCATTTTGACCAAAATCTTGAATAGATAATGAGGCAAATTGAGTGGCTTGGTGGTAGTAAAGTGCATCAATAACCCTATGTGGTATTGGTACAATATTGAGAACCTTCCTTCACATGTAAAATACTTCATGATTAGCTTCATCAAAGGGGCATACTTGTCCCCGGATGTGGGTGCTTAATTTGATACAAGAGGTGGCAGCTCTGTTGCGTGGAACATGGCCTAGCCACATGCCCACGCATGGGGCTAGTCCTACAGCTCTTAAATACACCAGCTTCTTGCCACACATAAACATTATTGTCTCTGACTCTTACCTTAATGCTCATCCGGTCCATAAGCCTGAGCATTACTTCATGGTGCTGGTCCCTCCTTTGATTTCATTCACATCCTATAGCCTTCATTTCTCATCTCTCTCTTCTCAGAGCTCCTCTTCGCCCTCCAAGGCCCTCTGTGACCTTAATCTTCAGTTGGCCATGACTCCTCATCGCACTTGCCATCCCACTGCCTTGTCGCCTCTGCATGCCAGCCACCCCATGGCCTCGACACCTCTACAAGCCCACCTCCCCACTGTCTCTCCCTCAGCTCACACTCATTCATGCTCAATCATGTCATGGAAGCATAGGATGTGATGTTGACGAGATCATGGCAGGGGTCGGTCCTCACGTCCACCCATCTCAATTCATGCATATAGTCACTCCCCGCCTCCATAGGAAAATTTGTCTCAGTTCCATTATGATTACTCCTTGGAAAGACCTTGATTCACCGCCATCATCACTGTGAGATTATAAGAGATGCCTTTGAGCTCTACTGGATCTAGTTCTAGAAAATGCCTCAAGAAATCAACTATTTCTCTGGCTCCCCCTCGGCACTCCCGAAAATCTGAGGCTCTTCTAGTCAAAGCAGGAGCACATTCCTCAAGCAGCAACGGAAGTGCAGAGCGTTATGTGGATGAAAAGAGGAAAGGCAGTGGCAGCCTTGTGCACACCTCCACCACGCCTGAGCCTAATGCACAGCATTCTAATAAATACTAGGATTCTTCTGATGATTATAGGTGTCTCATCATTGAAGAGCCTCCGCCTCAGCCTCTTGACACATAGCATGAGAGGTTACATCTTTTTGTTTTGTTTCATATCTTAGATATCATGTTTTTACTGAACCATTTGATAAAATCTTGGTCTTTTATTGTTAACGCTGGTTTCCCTACTCAGGGCAGCAATTTTTGAACCGGTTTCCCCATCTGGGGTGGTCATATTTTTGTCTCTCTGAACTCTTCTCCCTCCAGAATTGGCTAGCATAGAAATTCTGAAGGCAAGCTTCGAATTGTATATTATGTGAAAATTAATAGAATAGTCTTATTTAGAAAGAAAAAAAAGGGCATACTTGTCAAGAAAATTCCTAAAATGAAAGATGTGCTCAGGAGCATCTTTGCAACGAGGTTTTAAGAACATTTTATAGTTCTCAATGTCCAAGTCCATCCCTTTGAACAATATTTCTCCATGGTTCGGGATACCTGTTTCTGAGGTGATAAAATCTACGGATATGGTGAATTTAATACATGCTATGATAGCCTTATCTCTCCTAAAGATGGTAACAAAAAGGCTTGTCGACTGAGCATGACAACCTACCTCTTGGATTCTCTCACAAAACCTTAAACAACCATTGTTTTCAAAATATTTATTAACATAAGGATAAGCATTGATCTCCTGCAAATTGGATGGACCAAACCTGGAATTATGACATCCCTTATGGACCCTCTTCTCACCCTCCATGATGTTTTTCAACAAGGAAAACTTTAGCTTGATGTAGTGGAAAATGAACGTGAAAAATTAGGAAAACAGGGGATAGTGGTAGAGTGGTCTTAGGGACATAAATGAGATGGAAGGGAGTTAGGGAAAAATACCTAAAAATTTGGGGAGGTAGGGTGATGATTTGGCTACAATATTCAAGTGAAATATTTGGAAATGGGCACGAGAAAAGTGCCAAAAAGGTTAAAAGACAGAGTTTTCCTAGTTTCCCTGCAAAAACATATCGAAAACAATCTTTTGAGTGAAATTGGTAGCAAGGAGGGATATGAGTGATAGGTAATGATTTTATAAGGCATATGGGTGATGTATGAAGTTTTGTAGATGATGAAATTATATTTTTCCCAACTTAAGCGACCAAACATGAAAGAAACCAAAAACATAGTGGAGAAAACCTAAATGAGGGAATCCACCCTTTGCTAAAGAAATTCACTTTGAAGTAGGTATAAGGAGCATTCACTTACTGGTTTGGAGGTCTCTGAACCTTGAGAATTATTATTTGACCATTGGATATTTTTTTTGGAGCTTGGAAGCAAAATCGTAGCACCCTTGCCAAAAGCGTAGCGCAACTACCAAAAGCATAGCGCAGTTGCCAGAAGCGTAGCACATAGAAGTTGGAACAATTTTTTGTTGATTTTCTTCAATATTTGATGGTTCTAGAGTGTTGTGAGTATGAGAGGGGAGCTATATTGAAAATAAAATGATGAAATGAACTCCAAAGCTCCATTTCCTTTTATAACTCACAAAATTTGCTTTTTTTTTCTTTTGTCTTCTAGTGAAATCATAAACACTTTGAGAAAAAATTATTTTTTGAAAAACTTTGATCAAGTAGCATACTTCTTGAGAAAATACAAACTTCCTTTACTTTATTTTCCTATCTTTTCTAACTCCGAATGAAGGCGATTTGTATGGTGAAAATGACTCTTGTTTGCCTTCTTTCATGACATGAATGGACATTATGATGGCGAAAAAAAGTAAACCTAGACCATGACCTAGATGGAGGTATGTTGATTTACCTATGACCCTAGATGATGATGATTGTCATTACCTTGAAATGATGATGACCATGAATGGGTGAAGGGATTCGAATTCATACCTAGACAACATTCAGTGAAAAAAAAATTATTTCGGAATTGGTTTGAAAACATGAAATTTTGACCAAGGACCACTACCAAGTAAACCTGAAAGAGTGTATTTGATCACTGAACATTTTTACACTAACACTACCAATGGCTCCCTAAAAGGCGGGTGATGTGTCCCCTTTGATTGTAAGAGAAGTGGAGTGTTGGTGCACTTGATCTTCCACTTGCTTGGTTGCCTTTGTTTTTGAGTTGATGGAGGGAATCTTGAGGATCCCTTGGCTTCCTTTAGGAGTTAAGGAGGTGGAAAACCCTCCTATAATTTCTCCTTTTTGTCTACTCTGAGCTTTTATTGAACAATATTCAACAAAATTGGAATATCTTCGTGATTATCCTGCATTTAAACCATATTAGGCCTTATAGGTATGACAATCCTTAAGCACCATCTAGTACATTAAGCAACATATGACCATAATGTAATTAAATGTGAGAAAGAAAGAATAACAAGGCTAAAAAGGTGACAATTGACCCCTTCAATTATACCTAATTATGGTGCTCATCATCACCACCATACCAAATGGTTGCTCATCCTCTAAGAAACTTAGTCATCCTTCTTCATTTCTTTCAGTGCTTTAGTGGCCCCTCTGACCTCCCAAGGAATAAGTGAAGGAGTTCCTTCAGGAGGGTAGAATCCAGGATTCTTGTATGCCTCCTCCCATTCTCTATTTTCCTCATCTTGGTCTTTCCCTTCACCCATTCCTAGTAGCAAAGGTGGACTGAGTTTCAAGCCAATCCATTGTATTTTCATTGTCTGCATAGCCCTATTGTATAATGGTTCCCTTTCTAGGGCACTCCTCAATCTCTCTAGGTTATGATATTCCATGTTTCTGAGAATAAGAGGGAGGCCATTCCACCTTCTTTGACTTTCCATTACACATTCATCTCCCAACAACCTAGAAATATCATCAAAATTTGTAATGGCTTGTGCTTGTGTGTTGAGGTAGTTGTCTTCAAGGTTGGAATCATTCTCTATCATGAGGTGATTGTTGATTACTCCCCTAGGGCTAAATATTTTTTCCCTTGTCTGTAGAGGATCTTTGTTTTCTCTTCTCATCACCTTATTTACTTCCTCTTCTCTTTCTTCCCCATTGACCATCCAAGAATCTAATTCCATTAACTGCATATCCCCCAACCTAGGGCTAGGGTCTCAAATGTTTAAGTCTGTCAAAATAAGGTTGTGCATGTAGGATTCTTCCATCTTTGCCTTGTCTCCCATGTTGTACTGATTGAAAAAGTCAATGAATAGCCTACACTTCTGAAAAGGTAAGGAACCATGAGAGGCTAATGTCTTAATATAAAATTTGAGCCAATGTTCTTTGAGGTAGATGGCATAGGCTTTTTATGGATATCTGTGGTGGATGGGATCCATGCACAAATATGCCATGGTGGCAATTTTTTTGTCTTTTTTCTGAAGTTGAATTTTCAATATTTCATTCTATGATTGTGTTTCCTGAAGATGATCTTTCAACTTAGATTATCTGAGTCTAACATCAGACAAATCCCTTCCCAACTCAGTGACCTTCTCCTCCAGGATCCCTATGTCAGGCACACCTTTTTTTGTATCAATTTCTATACAATTATGAGTGTGTGCTCTTTCTTGTTCTAACTAATAAAATAAGGGGACTGCAATATTATGAGGAATCATTCTCCCCCCTTCAATAAATTTATAGTAATAACTGAGATTTGGCTGAGGGCTAGGGTGTGAAACCGATGATATAGCTTTAGGGATGGATTTTTGGGAGGTAGGATCCTCCTTTTTCTCCTTCTCTTCCTCCCCTTTGGCATCTTTCCCTTCAACTTGTGCATATTTCTCAACTTCTTGGGCCTCTTTCCTACATGTGGGTGCCTTATCTCCTTCCCCCAAGGCTTCCTTCTCTGTTTCTGTCACTGTTGGAGTTGTTGAGTCTCAAAAATGTTCTCCATATTCATACATATTTTCATTATGTCATAACCATTTAGCTCTTATTTCATAGCCATTTGACCTAAAACCCTACATCAAATAACCATTTACATAAATATATGGGTTAGGATCCTTGTTTTCCAAAGTTATTTATTTTATGTATTTTAAGTGAATTTATGATTAGAAACTAGAAAATTAACATAGTTTCATATATCTATATGTGTTATGAGTTTTGTGACATGTGTAGGTCAAAAGGAGACTTCTAGAAGACCCTTATGTGGCACTCTAAGGCCAAATTCGAATTTGGTTGGAAAAGATTATGGGATCAAGAGGATATGTGTCTCACTTCCTTGTTGTATTGAAACTCTAAGAGGATATGTGTCTCATTCCTCAAGTTGTGTTAAAACTCTAGCAAGACATGTGTCTTATCATTTCCTATTTTGATTGTAACTCTAGAGATGGAGGGAGAGATTCATGGACTCCCATTAATGAGATGTCTCCTCATATTTTGTATAAATAGGAGAAGCTTTCTCTTATCATAGGTAATGAGAAAGTAATGAGGAAGTAATGAGGAAGTAGATTTGTAACAAAGCTTAAGATGGAATGGGATGTAGATTTGTGAAGTTTTTTCAATAAAGAAGTTCCTTGATGGTGTTTTGATTACAATTTTAAGGAGCTGAAGAAGGATTACACCAAATTGGTAGCAGAGGGCCCCTGCTATTCAAAGAGGTTTTACATGTTTTCTAGATAAGTTGTTTTCAATTCTGTTTTGTCATATTTCCTTACTTAGATTGCTTTCTGAAATCATAGCTTTTAGCATAATTTTTCATGGCAGCCCGGGCATTTGCATATCTTTTGACTAATGACATGGAATCAATATTGTTCTGTTGTTAATTTATTTTTTTCTTAGTTTTTGTTTAATTCCGGTATTGCTTTGTTTATTTCAGTCTTGCACATTTGCTTCAGTAGTTAGATTTAGATATATTAAATTGCTCATGTCATTTTCAGTTACCTCCGAAAGCCACAGCTAGACTGATGGTGAGGGATTGTATTATGAAATGTGTAGTTTGATATTAGTTTCCTTGCTGCAAATTTAGATATATTAAAATGCTCATAACATCTTTAGTTGCCTCCGAAAGCCACAGCTGGACTGATGGTGAGGGATTGTATTATGAAATGTGTAGTTTGATATTAGTTTCCTTTCTGCAAGTTAGATATATTAAATTGCTCATAACATCTTCAGTTGCCTCCGAAAGCCACAGCTGGACTGATGGTGAGGGATTGAATTATGGATGTGTAATTTGATATTAGTTTCTTCTGTATTTTGATATTAAACTGCTCCTGCCGCTAATCATATGAAAGCCACAGCTGGACTGATGGTGAGGGATTGTATTATGAAATGTGTAGTTTGATATTAGTTTCCTTTCTGCAAGTTAGATATATTAAATTGCTCATAACATCTTCAGTTGCCTCCGAAAGCCACAGCTGGACTGATGGTAAGGGATTGAATTATGGATGTGTAGTTTGATATTAGTTTCCTTTCTGCAAGTTAGAAATATTAAATTGTGCATGACATCTTCAGTTACCTCCGAAAGCCACAGCTGGACTGATGGTGAGGAATTGAATTATGAATGTGTGGTTTGATATTGGTTTACTTTCTGCAAGTTAGATATCAGTTACTCAAGTTGTTTATGGTTACTTCCGAAAATCATAGCTGGACTAATGATGAGGGATCAGAAGACAAGTTGATGTAATCTGATTTAGATTTACTTTATTACAACTTTTGGATTTCTTTCAGCATAGTTTCTTTTGTGTTTAGACAGCAGCAAGAATAGTTTGGTTTCATGCTCACTAGTTCACTGTTTTGATTTATTAGATTAACAACACCTTTTTCATTTCAGTAGCACATTTTCATTTCCTTTCAAGTTTTGTCATTGTATGTTTCAAATTCCTTTTTCAGTTTCAAGTTGGTAAATCATTATAAAGGACATCATTGCCTTGAATATCCATAGCCATACTTGTCTTTTAGAATTTCATAAAAATCCAAAAACGACAAAAAGTAAGAGATAGGTTATCTTGCACATATAGTGCGCCACACTTCGTCAGCTTACGAATCCCTGGTTGATAATTTATGTTAGCAATTTAGGACACACTAAATTGACCAAACATTTTGGCGCCGCTGCCGGGGAAGTGTAACTAGGTAATCTTATTTCTTACATCTAAAAAAAAATTAATAATTCTTGAGTATGCTCTCTTCCTGCACTTTGTGTGATCTGGAGGATCAGAAAAAGAATTGTTATGTGAAAAAGAAAAAAAAGAGAGGAGACAATAAAACTTCATCATTTCAATTGATTCAACAATTTAAAAAAAAAAATTTGTTTTCATGAAAAACTTTGATTTCAATAAATTGTTTTGTTTAATGAATATATATGTGTATTTTTAAATTTTTGAAAATATAACATATATAATTTTATTAAACAAATCAATTAAAAAAAAAAATGAAAAAAAAAAATTAAATAAATTGTTTTGTTACTAAGATATGTGTATATTTTTTATTTTTGAAAATATATATATAATTTTAATAACAAATCATTTAAAAAAAAATTCAATAAATTGTTTTTGTTTAGTAAATTACATATGTATATTTTTAATTTTCCAAAATTTAACATGTGTAATTTTATTAACAAAACAATTTAAAAAAAAAAAAATAATCATTTTGTTTAGTAAAACATATATGTATATTTTTAATTCTTGAAATATAACATATATAGTTTTATTAACAAAACAAATAAAAAAAAAACAACAAAAACAAAACAACAACAAATCAAATCAATAAACAAAAATCCATGAAATAGCCATGGCATTTTTTTTTTTTCAATAAAACAAAACACCAAAGTTTCTCCACGTTGAGAACCTTTGCACAGGCTCATAACTCCATCTATTCAAAGAGGCAAATCAGATATGACAATTCAAATGCATGCAAAACAATTCAATTCAAACCTAGCGCCCCATTTCAAAACAATTCAAATGCATGCACAGTCCAGTTTTCTGAGAATAACATTTTTTGCAGAAATCGTGCTCTTGTGAGTTCTGTAGTCACAATCATTCAGAGATGATCAATTTGATGCCTGTTGCTTATGGCACTGCTGTAAATTTTGAACCAGCAATCCAGGTGAATATTTTGATTCTGATCATAGCAGCAGACCTGCGATTGTACAAATGAAAGAGCGGCCTTCTTGGTATACTGTTCACTGTAATACGCTGTCAAATAGTAATGACAGAGCATTTTTCTGTCCATTCCTGTAGATGAAAAGGGAGATTGTGATTCTGAACAGTCCAGGGATGAAAACAAGATGCACATGAAACGCAATTTTGAACCACGTTCTGAAGAAAACGATTTTTGTTGCTGAGGCAGAACCCAGAAAAACGCAAACTATTATTGACATGTCATTTTCAAACACGTTTTTTGATCGATTGGAGATGAATTTAGAAAAAATAAAACATGGGTTTTTTCGCCAACATGGTCAATTAGATAACCCAGAAACCGTTTTAAGAAATTCGTGCCGATCTGGGAGAAATTATCGGTTCTTTGAAGGCCATTTTTGCCTGCCGCGTGAGGAAAAACGATTTTTTCTGAGTAAATAATTTGAAAACAGCACTCTGCATTGATAATTCGGTTTCCTGATTTCTAGGAAGAAGAATTCTAATCAAAATCAAACTCTTATCATGGAATTCAATGCACATTCCACTCATTTTTGAATTTAATTCAATTTCGTTTTCTGAATGTTGGATTTCACATCTCCTTTATCATCTGCCCAGCGATTTTTGGTGCTTCAATGACATTATTAAACACCAACCATTATGATGTTTATTTCAAAGGGATGCCACATCACTATGGAAAGACATTAAGAGGGCATGGGGATGAATTGAACAAACTACAGGAGGATATTATCAAGCACATGGTCGTGCAGATGGCACAATGAACCTTAGTAGCATAAAGGTAAGCTCAATTGAGATTGAACGTGTCTGTAATGGCAACTGCTGCAATTGAAATTCCAACTGAGGGGGGTGGTCCTGAATGGTTACTGATTGTGATAGTCCTCAAGGATCAAACAGATACAAAAAATAAATTTTGAAGAGATGAAAGATTATATTTTGAAATAACAATCATGCCTTTTATGTTCTTCAATGCTTACCAATATATTATTTTTCATCTTATGTGATCTTCACTTACCATTCTATGGTCATTGCAAGGTCACGATTGGTCAATGTATCTGAGTTTGCTTTATTTAACATCATTTTTTTGAAATTTAAAAAATTGCATTTATCTTTTGTTGTTAAAAAAAAAAAAAAAATCAGTAATTTTGAATCAATGAAATGAATAAGTTATTTGCTCACTTTTTCTGAAGGTATTGATTAAATTTGAACTGATGATGAATGATGAATGGCTAACTTTTTATTCAAGATTTTTAGCTACAGAAACCGTCGACATTCTGCAGCTGAAGTCCAATTCCGCAGCTGTTCTTCAATTCCGCAGCTGAAGTCCAATTCCGCAATTGTTCTCCAATTCCGCAGCTGAAGTCCAATTCCGCAGCTGTTCTGCAATTCCGCAGCTGAAAAACCTCATTATTCAAATCAGCCTAACTTTCTCATACAAAATCAGATTTTGATGATTTAAGTATCGTTGGAAAGGTCTCAACAAGATCTATACAATGAGAAATCCATCATTAGAGTTTGAAATGGCAAATAATGAAATAAATTGCTGAAAAGAAGCTACATTCAACTTGAGGCACTAATTCCAAAACAGGTATAAATTCTTTTGATTTTCCTTTGAGAACTTGTTTCATTAATACAAATTCTTAGTTTTGTGTGTAAATATCATAACTAGAGAGATTGATCACCTCTCTCCCTTTGATAATCTTACATTCCATTGCAGAAGAAGTATTAGTTTTTTTGCAGGTTCCAGGAGGAAGGACAAATGACTACAAGATAATGGTGTCTCTTTAAGAGGCCAACTTGTTTCATAAGAGGATGATCAGCAACAAAGAGGAGGAAATATGCTGATGCAAAATCAGATCCAAACACTTGAAAAACTTTCGGATACTATTGTCTCCATCACATCCATACCTCATAATAAACCATTCACCTCATTTCACTTCATATTTTCCATTTACATTCACATCCACTTTCCATTTCTTTTTGTCCATTCATAACCTACAAATAAAAGCAAGAGGCTCATTCACATGCTTATTGCCCATTTCCATTTTCATCTTCCATTTCCATCTTCCATTTCTTGTCATTTTCATTCCGCAAATAAGCCCTGCTTCAATGCAAATTATTGAGTCCATAGTCCTTTGAGTCTAAGTTCTTTGTAAAAAACACCTTGAGGCTTGCATGCCTTAATGGCAAGTTCTCATGCTGACAAACAATGGGAATACATTAATGTCCCTTGTTCGTCAGATCTTCTAGGTGACTCGACATCGGCAAAATCATTCGTACCTAGCAAGATGTGTTTGGGCATCTTGACTCTCATTGTCATCAATGGTGAGAGTTCTCGTGTTGACTAGTGGCATCCATTAATGGCCACTAAGTCAACGATTTCCTACTATGTTCGACATCAGAACATCTTTTCACATAGTAGGAATTATGCCAATGAGTTTTGAAGACATGAAGACTATTATTTTCAGCATTTTGGAGCAGATTCAGCAAGTTTTAGTAGAAGCAATAAAAAGTCATATCATCTCTTTATCCATGACTCCTCTTGTTCAGCCACTTGAAGAAGAATATGATCAGAATTTTGCAGCCACCACACATACACAACTCATCCACATTTAAGGTAAGTGAAGGTATGTTGTTTTCTAATTTTTAGTCATGTAATTTATTAGAATGCTAAAATTGTAACTTTGGAAAAATTCCTCACTCCCTTTTCCACATTGTCATATCTTTAGTTGGGGGGGGAAGGGACATCATTTCATATCCACATGTCATACACTATCACACATTTTCATTTCATTTCCACCCACATATACTTCCCAACCAACTATTGTTGCAACATGATCAAAAAGATTATATGCCTTGCAAATGATCAATTCATTGATGAAGTAATTGATTCTAAATGTTTTCATGAACTTTGATGCAACAAAGAAAATAAAGCATTATTACACAAGAACCAATGCTTCAAAAAAAAAATGGTTGTTACACAAGAACCAACCATTGAAAAAAAATGGTTGTTACACAAGAACCAACCATTGAAAAAAAAAAAAATGTTGCAATCAAATGTATTATACTTTGCCAAAAAGGAAAAATCAAGAAGCAAAGTTTGGAATGAATCTATCTGAGTCAAAACTCATAAAAGATCAACTCATGGACAAATGAATCATTGCAATGGTTGCATGAGGACATGCAACAACTTCAGTTGGGGGGTATGTTGAGTCTCAAAAATGTTCTCCATATTCATACATATTTCCATTGTGTCATAACCATTTAGCTCTTATTTCATAGCCACTTGACCTAAAACCCTACATCAAATAACCATTTACATAAATATATGGGTTAGGATCCTTGTTTTCCAAAGTTATTTATTTTATGTATTTTAAGTGAATTTATGATTAGAAACTAGAAAATTAACATAGTTTCATATATCTATATATGTGTTATGAGTTTTATGACATGTGTAGGTCAAAAGGAGACTTCTAGAAGACCCTTATGTGGCACTCTAAGGCCAAATTCGAATTTGGTTGGAGAAGATTATGGGATCAAGAGGATATGTATCTCACTTCCTTGTTGTATTGAAACTCTAAGAGGATATGTGTCTCATTCCTCAAGTTGTGTTGAAACTCTAGAAAGACATGTGTCTTATCATTTCCTATTTTGATTATAACTCTAGAGATGGAGGGAGAGATTCATGGACTCCCATTAATGAGATGAATCCTCATATTTTGTATAAATAGGAGAAGCTTTCTCCTATCATAGGTAATGAGAAAGTAATGAGGAAGTAATGAAAAAGTAGTAGAGAAGTCTTTTGTAACAAATTTCAAGATGGAATGGGATGTAGATTTGTGAGTTCTTTTTAATAGAGAAATTCAGTTCTTTGATGCTGTTTTGATTACAACTTTAAGGAGCTGAAGGACTTCACCAAATTGGTAGCAGAGGGCCCCTGCTATCCAAGGAGGCTTTTACATGTTTTCTAGATAAGTTTCTTTCAATTCTGTTTTGTCATATTTCCTTACTTAGATTGCTTTCTGAAATCATAGCTTTTAGCATAATTTTTCATGGCAGCCCGGGCATTTGCATATCTTTTGACTAATGACATGGAATCAATATTGTTCTTCTGTTAATTTATTTTTTTCTTAGTTTTTGTTTAATTCCGGTATTGCTTTGTTTATTTCAGTCTTGCACATTTGCTTCAGTAGTTAGATTTAGATATATTAAATTGCTCATGTCATTTTCAGTTACCTCCGAAAGCCACAGCTGAACTGATGGCGAGGGATTGTATTATGAAATGTGTAGTTTGATATTAGTTTCATTTCTGCAAGTTAGATATATTAAATTGCTCATAACATCTTCAGTTGCCTCCGAAAGCCACAGCTGGACTGATGGTGAGGGATTGAATTATGGATGTGTAGTTTGATATTAGTTTCCTTTCTACAAGTTAGATATATTAAATTTCTCATAACATCTTCAGTTGCCTCCGAAAGCCACAGCTGGACTGATGGTGAGGGATTGAATTATGGATGTGTAGTTTGATATTAGTTTCATTTCTGCAAATTTAGATATATTAAACTGCTCATAACATCTTCAGTTGCCTCCGAAAGCCACAGCTGGACTGATGGTGAGGGATTGTATTATGAAATGTGTAGTTTGATATTAGTTTCATTTCTGCAAGTTAGATATATTAAATTGCTCATAACATCTTCGGTTACCCAAAGAAAGCCATTCCAGGTGATGAGTGAGGGATTGAATTATGGATGTGTAGTTTGATGTTAGTTTCCTTCTTGCCAAGTTAGAAATATTAAATTGTATGACATCTTCGATTACCTCACATGCAATTTGGGTGATGGTGAGGATTGAATTATGAATGTGTGGTTTGATATTAGTTTACTTCCCCTTGATTAGATATCGATTCTCAAGTTGTTTATGAACACTTAGAAATCATAGGTTGGACTAATGATGAAGGTCCAGACAAGTTAGTGTAATTTGATTTAGATTTACTTTATTGCAACTTTTGGATTTCTTTATTTATAGTTTCTTTTGTGTTTAGACAGCAGCAAGAATAGTTTGGTTTCATATACACTAGTTCCTTTGTTTGATTTATTAGATTAGCAGCACCTTTTTCATTTCAGTAGCACATTTTCATTTCCTTTCAAGTTTTTTCATTGTATGTTTCAAATTCATTTTTCAGTTTCAAGTTGGTAAATCATTATAAAGGACATCATTTCCTTGAATATCCATAACCATACTTGTTTTTTAGAATTTTATAAAATCCAAAAACGACAAAAAGTAAGAGATAGGTTATCTTGCACATATAGTGCGCCACACTTCGTCAGCTTACGAATCCCTGGTTGATAATTTATGTTAGCAATTTAGGACACACTAAATTGACCAAACATGAGTTTCCTGCAAAACATACAGAGTTTCATTTATAAAAATTTGTTTTGCATGTAGAAAACCCTCCCTTACTTCCTTTTCCTTATTTTCTATATTTTGAAGGTCTTTGGGGGTTGGTATATGTGTAGGGGATGCCAACCTAGATGAATGTCTCCTCCTATAGGTCACAGGTGTCCTCTCAGGTGAGGTGACCTCTTGAAATTTGCCTTCTTCCAACCTTATCTCATCATCCTTTTTGGTTGACTCCTCAATTGTTATATGGATTTTGGTTGGAGTTTGTGGCTTCCCCTACCTTACCCTGGAACTCTTTATAGTCCTGAAGTATATGGGCATTTGTCTTTTTCTCTTGGCCTTCACTGGTGTGCTCAAAGAGGATAAGGTAGCAGCCACTTCTTTCTCTATTATCTCAGGTGATATGTTGGTCTATTGAGGAGAGGTATTAGTGTCTAGCATAGGGTCTAATATTTCCTCCTCACCTCTCTTCTCTTCCTTCTCCTTTGTTTCTTCCTCCTCTATTTCATCTCCCTCTTTTTATTCTTCTTTTCCTTTCTCTAATTCTAGGGTTTCTGTGTTTTCTTTTTCAACCTCCATCTCTTCTTCTTCCTCATTTTCTCCTTCTGTCTCTTTAGCCTCCCCTTCTTCTTATTCTTCCATTCCCCTCTCTCCAATAGTAGAGGTAGAGTTTTGTCCAATTTTGGTGGCTATGAAGGCATCCCTATCCATATCTATGAATGAGGACGAGGGCACAGGGAGGTTGAATCTATTTAGAGAGAAAATCACTATAAGCTTTATGAGGCCATGGTGAGCTAAGTGTTGATACTTCTTTTCCTTCACCTTGTGGCTCATGTCCCTAATTTAATGAAAGAGGAAATAAGGAATTCTCAGTCTTTTTTATAGAGAGATTTCTCCTCGAAATTTAATTTCATTCAACAACCTAAAGTGGTATCCATAAACCACACTAATTTTTCCCTCACAGGGAATGAATTTCATAATGTAAAGTTCTACTTCATCCCAAGGGTATAGAAGGCTTTCTCTCCTCACTCCATTTTTGTCTTCAATGAATTCTTCACCTAGCAGAAAGAAGCTCTTTTTATCTGCAGTTTTGGACATCCTATATTCCCTATTCCACTTGAATCCTAGGGGGAAATTGGTGATTCTGCTAATTAACCCAGGTGTAATTGTGATAGCTATGCCTCCAACCACAGCGGTGGCCCTCTCATCTGTTTGTAATTGCAGTGCCACTGCAAATTTTTGAGCTATATCCTCATCAAATCCCTTGAGGAGCTCGAAGAAACCTAACCACTGGTGGTTCCTGAAAATCTCCACCACTTGAGGGTGCGATCTTATCCTTTTGATATATGTGGGCTCCCTCCTGTTAAATCATCCGCCGACTTTATGGATGTGTTAGGAAGGTGGTTGAATGATTTTTCTTGAGAGTTATTGGTGAAGTGTGGCCTTAGGGACTATATTTTTTAAATAAACTCAGGCTACCTTGATTCAACCTCTTAATTTCTGAATTAGTGCCCACTGTGTATAAATTTCATGGAAAATTCACAACTTTGGGGAGTGGCAACCACATTCCTCTGACCTATGGTGATTTTTTTCTTAGGAGATGGTGGTATTAGGAGTTAATACACCTATGAGTGGTTCTTATTTTCACTTTTTTTCACAATTGATGAACCTTTTATGAATTTTCCTGTAGCCTCCACAGTTTCCTGTAGCACGAGGTTTGCATGTAGACTCGGCCTTGGTGCTACATTCTTCGATGGCTCCTCTGACTTTCCTTTCTTCCATTGTGTTGTCCTTTGAGATAACCTAAGGTTGATAAGTTGTGCCAAAGCATCTAAAATGTTTGTTTGTTTTTAAATAATTAGATGACCACTGAACAGTTTTCTGAAACAGGTGATTTTACTTAGAAAGATCTTTGATTAAATAAAAGGTTGTTCTTTAATTGCATATGGTTAATTTGATTTAAAGTGGGCTGTTAGAAGAATATAGAAGTATAAATTATTTAATAATCAAACAGAGTATTTAATCATTTATAAGCATAAATAATGAAAACTATGTTTTCATTATCAACAAAATATAATTAAGTCATAACAGGAACCTACGTGTAACTAAGTTTCAAGAGGAATTTACAATAGTCGATAGCTTTGTAAATTAATCTCTTAATCCAATTACAACTTCACAATGAATCAAAAATGAAACTAAGATTCAATTAAATTTTTAATTGGATAAATGTTAATGAAATAAATTATATGAGGAATACATATTGAAAAACAGAATAGAAGTAACTTACAGGAACACAAACTATATGAAGTAAAATTCAGAATCCTTTATTCAATCAAAAATACTCCAGCTATTACAAGTATGTTTGATAACTAGCTCAAGGGTGCAACCTCGAATACTTCAATGAATGAAGTATTTATACAAAATGTAAAATATTACAATCAATGCCTAAGTGACAAGGCAAACTACATTTTCTGAAAATGAACAGAAAGGAAAGAAATCGATCTAAAAGGAGTTCATCTGTGTTTCTTGCCTTGTTCTACTGGAAAATTGTTGCTGAGTCACCACCTTTTTAGTATTGCGCTGGAAAAACTGAGTGTTGTGTTGACACAATGACTTATCCTTTAATCTTGGTATTCGCAAAGCTTGTCCCACCGCTCCTCATACGGAATTGAAACTTTAATAACCTTGCGGTTGATTTCATCTACCTCAGTGTACTTTGGATGGAAGGTTTGGCATCATTAGAAAAGATTGATAGAAATCCTATAATGGCCTCATCTATATATTGATCAGAGTAGTATCCAAGCAGGTAAGATAGGACAGTGGTTATCTGCTTGGTTCTCTTAGGGAATAGGGATGAAGGATAAGGAAGATTTATTTCAGGAAATGCAGCATCTTGGGCTAGGAACAATTCTAAAGTTTGGTTTCTCTTAGCAAGGTCTAATCTATGATATATTTCAACCAGAGATTCATGAGAAAATGGGGAACCATCGTTGAATATAGGGGCTAACGTCATTTTTTCAATGGCCTGAAGGGTTATGGTAAACAGAACTTGACCATTGGAATTGACTATGGCTCTCTATCTTGGCAAATAGGAGGCATGACATTTCATGATGAAATCAGGAGCACTATAGGTTGGAGGAAATATATAGCGAGGTAGGTTTGACTCCTAGAGCTGGATTTCATCAAATTTCTCAATCCATTTTTCTTCAAGCCAGCTATACATCTCAAGAATATCAATATCAGAGTGTGTTTCATAGATCATGTAGTCTCTTTCAGCCATAGGGATATGATGAAGGTCTAGAGGAGGAAAAATCAGAGGATTAATGTTTTCCTCGGGTTCTTTATCCTTGGGAGCCATAATGACTACATCTGACGATGGAATTGATTTTCAACAGAGGGAAGAAAAAAGGTTCTGTGAGCAAAAGCAAATTTTGTGAGCAAGAATAGGGAAGGGAATGAAAGATGATATGATTGGGTGTTGCTCACGCAATTGTAGCGTCTCTGGATCAGTGGACAACCTGCAAACAATGAAGCGTTATAATTTGTAAACAAAAGAAGAGGTTTTCAGAGAGGCTTCTAAGTTTTAATAGAGCAAATCTTGTTTCCGTTTATGGCACGAGTTAATGGATAAGTGATTAAGTTTATAACGGAAATATGGAGGGAAGGCATTTAAGTGGCTAACGGATAATGAGGTGGCAGCGGAGGAGTGGTGAACGCGAAAAGGTGCAACGGTCATCAAAGGTAAGTGGTATAATGGAAACAGCTTTCGGAGGGGGGGTAAGATGGTTTATGGTTTTTCCTGAGGGGGGTCCGAAATCGCGGACACAACGCATAAGTGAAGGCGCCCTACCACATTAACCCCCCCCCCCCCCCCCCAGTGATAAAGTTCGGATGGTAGAGGGGGGCAGAAAGGCCATGAGGACCATTGGATGCCGACAGGTGTGAGGATGATTGTCAGATATGTGGGAATGTGGGAGGACGGTAAATGTGTTGATGTGGAATGGTGGGGTCGACTTTTATTAAATAAGTGGCGGGAATGTATGAAGGGATATTTAAGGAAATGTAAATAAAGGTGAATGTTAGGATATGCTTTAGGTATATGAAATGAAATGGGAAAAGTGGCAAGGCATATTAATATGGTTTAACACTTAGGATATGGGTTAATAATTGATATTTAAAACACATAAACTGTTGCTTTTGTGGGCGCATTTAGACTAGCAGCCAATCAAATATTTTAAAACAAAATGAAGCTTTCATTTTTCTTTTTGCTTCCCTAAAATTTTATTTTAATTTTCCTTCTTTATTTAGGGCAGCTAACACCTATCATTTTATTGATATGGATGCCTACAAAACATAATAATTTTCCTAACATTTTTAACTTTTTTCATTCTTTTGCATCCATATCCTACCTTAACATTTTCAAAATTATTTAACTACTTATGCTAACTTATCAAAACTAGAAAATGTTACAACACCAGCTCCATCTGGGGATTGCTTCCCCCTGTGGGATGGAGAGAATAAGAAGATCCAAAATCCTTCTCCTCAGGCTATGGAGTCTTTGTTGAAACATATACTCACTTGAAATTTTCAAAAATAAATTGTAATATTCCCAATTATCCATGAGCTAGTTGGAATATTCAATTTTGTTTTATTGCCTTGTTTAAAGAATAAGAGGGTAAAGGAGGTCCATAATTCTCCTTAATAATGAATAAATCAATGCCAAATGTGAAAGAGACAAATCTTGGCAGCTTAATTAAAGCACCCTTGGTGTGAAAAGGGCTGGATCACTTTGACTGGGTCAACCTTGACCAAATCAACAGCGATGTCATAGAGGAGTGGTCATCAATGAGGGACAACACAGTTTTAGATGGAGATGCTTTGTGTGAATGTAGTGATATTTTTGGATGTGGCTTAGGGTTTTCAAGCTCATATTATATTTAAGGAAAAGGATGGCAGCCATATTCATTATGTATGGGTTTATTATATTTCTGAATATATGGTTTGTTTAGACATATATCTTTCTCTTGTTGTTCAACTAGGATAGAGTGTTGTTTAGCACAGGGTGTTCCTGATCGAGAATCCCACCTCTTTCCTTGAGAGGCCTCTTGGGAGAGTTTGTACTACATTTTCCACTATCAGGCTTAAGGCCAATCTTCTTCTTTCAACTATATTGTAGATCCTGTTGAGGGTTTGGTTGTTTTTGCAGGTAGCAACAAGTGGTGATTAGATCTCTAGATCTAGGCCATTTCATTGCTTATTTTCAGTGGAGGAGGCTTCCTTTCCATTGGGAGGACAGTATTGAAGGCCATTGAGCTTATTTTCAGATCTTGGCATCAGGCCAACTAGTTATTCATCCCCACAGTGCAGTTTACTTCCAAATCTGTGTTATTTTTGTAGGATGAATTGCAGGGTGGTTTGGCACACCATTTGGAGAGCTGATTTTCAAGTGAATGGGATCTGCCTTTCACTTTGAGGATCTATTGGAGTAGGATATTTAATTGGTCATATCAGATCAGCCACACTTTCCAGATCTGTATTTTTCAGTATATTTGCAGTCTTATATCTCAGATCTATAACTTGTATTTGGTGTTTTGCTGAAAACCCTTAAGGGGTTCTTTAGAGGAGCTTCTATAGTGCTCAGATCTGATATAGATCTATATTTTGAGGCAAATTTCAGCCCTATATATGATTTATAATAATTTTCTATAGCATAGCCAATAAAATAACATTGTAAGGGTCTTCCAGCTTTTCTACATAGTTGTAGCACCTCTTATTGAGGGATTTTTTCCATTAGAGGTTTGTATTTCTTGTTATGCATCTTATGGCCCATTTCTTATGTATATTTTGCTGCTGTAATAATATATGAAAGGTATCCATATTGGCCTCTTGATTTTAAATGATGATCTGCAATATTGTTCCAACATTCTGCACTATATTCCTTCTTTTCCCATTTGAAAATATTACAGTGGTATGGGAGATCTTGGCATAAACTGCGCATCTTGAAAAGCCAATATGTCATCTGAAGAAGGAGAGCCTCTTACTGATAGAGAAAGGAGGTATCAAAGAAGGAGCCACAGAAAATTTGATTATATAAATGACAAAGAAGACAAGGGTAAAACCCCTTTATCTAAAGGAGAAGATGAAGAGAAGGAGTTCCCTAAGATCCTTCTTAGAGCCATGCAAGAAATTTCTATAGATATCAAGGACATGAGAATGGACAGATTCAAGGAATACCCTAAAGGATTTCATCATGGTGAAGCCTCTGGCATATCTCACCACTAGAATGATCAACTAGTGCATCAACCACAAGTTTCCCAATGCTCCACTATGCCTACATTCTTGGTTGTGGGAAATGATGGGTTTCAAGAGAAAGAATCCCTTGAATACTATTTTATGGAGTATGAATCTCAAACTCAAAGATCCAAGTACCACTTGAGTTTTCAGGAGTTTTGTAAAATCAAGGACAATAGAATACCAAGGCATCACAATAGAGGTGGTGGATTCATTCAGAATCATGATCGACACCACACTATGGGCGGATTATTTTTACCCAACTTTGATGGGTAATCCAAGTGCACTGCCAAATCATGGGTAGAGAAACTTGACATCTACTTCCAGTTGAACAAAATTCCAGAAATGGAGGCCATTAAGATTGCAGTGCTTCACCTTGAGGGTGAAGCACATGACTAGTGGTTCCATGGCTTGTCTACATTGGGTCATGCCAATGTGACTGCATATTCAGAGTTCACTAGAAGGCTAGTGGAAAGATTTGATAGAAGAGATCTTGAAGCACCATTCATGGGGCTTGCAAAGCTAAAACAATCAGGTAATGCAAAAACTTACATCTCTGAATTTTTAAGACTTTCTGTTATGGTTCTTGATTTATCTGCAGCAAGAAGGGTGTATATGTTCATTAATGGGTTAAATGAACCTCTTCATGGGTTGGTTAAGTCTATCAAGCCCACTACCTTGCAATATTCCATTGAAAGGGCTAGAGACCTTCAATATGTCGTGCCAAAAGAAAAGGCAACATTTTAGCATAAGCCCTCTTTTCCATCAAAGGGAAAAGAAGACAAGGCTCCTCCTTCAAAGGAGATTCAATATAAAAAACCTCTTGATGATGATTTTTGGTAAGAATTGAGGAGGAGGAATATTTGCTTCACATGCCAAGAAGCTTGGGCTCCCGGACATAGATGTGCAGCTGGAAAAGCACATTACATAGAGGTCTTCTCAGATGATGAGGAGGAAGAAGAAGATGAACCAAGAAGAGGTCACAATGTTGGAATAGCAGGAGATGATCCATGAGACATCATTATCTTGTGGTAAACCACCTGGGGGACCACCTGATCTAGATTTGGTGAAATTTTTCTCACATCTTGATGCTCCATTCATAGATCCAAGAAGGATGGGAGCATTAGAAGACCAAAATACAGTGTTGAGAGTATTGGGTAGGCTCAAGGAGGAGGGAGATATTCTCCCACTATCACCATTACCCACTCTCTCATCTCATACTGCGCTGAGAAGAAATGCTATAGAATTGGAAGATGACACCATCATGGGGCAAGGAGTCCATTCTTTGGCTATGGAGACTCAGAAGATGATCTCACTTAGAGAGAAATATTCCATACATAATAGAAGATGGTGGCCACACATGCATGCTTTTATTAAACCAAGGAGGTATTGGATAGATTATAGCCTCCCATGGGAGACTAAGTTTCAAAAGCCTCAATATTTACTTGAGCATGTGCATATACAAGAAGGGCAGCAAGGAGGGGATCGAAACCCTCCAACATGTACCTTTTCTATGGGAGATGTCAAGGCAGAGAGCAACCATATGACAGATGTTCTTTGTGATAGATCATCAGCGTTGTCACTATGGAAGATTGATCCATATTGGAAATCCCAACTGTTGGTGGATTATTCCAAGGATCTTTTCACATGCATGATACTTGATGACTAGCTACATGAAGAGGGATATTCAGTCCAAGAAGGATTCATTTATTATCATGGTAGGATCTTCTTATCTAGATCCTCCAAGCTCAAGGAGAAGTTGCTACAAAGGGCTTATGAAGAGTTCTTTTTCAGCCATACATGTTCCATGAAGGTATACAACACTATCATGGGAAGATACACTTGGAAGGGCTTTGAAGAGGAACTATATCAGAATTTTCAAAGATGCATGAACCATGTGGAGTTGGGAGAGCAACATAACTCTATGAAAGAGTTCATTCAGACACCTCCTTCCTCTTTTGGAATGATAGGAGATAGATCTATGCACCACTCCATTTGTATGAGGAGAAATGTTGGTGAATAACATGCTTGTGTAACTAATGTTTCATTTTATTATTATTTGCATTCTTTCACCATGTATATGTAGGTCATAGCTCCAAGAAGGAGCACTATACCATATAAACTTCATGGCCAACTTTTGGCCACAAAAATTTTTGAACATGGCCACTCCCTTGGAGATCAAAGGGAGATTTTGTATCATTATGGGTGCATTCCAAAAGCACCAAATATATCTCACACTTTCAGCCATAGTGAGATGAATTGGGCAGCAAGTAAGTGGTGGGGAAATCACTTACCACATCATGATCTGATGCAGTCAGGAGATTTACTGTGCTGGTTCCATATGTGAGACTATGACCCACCTCCATTTATGCAAATTTCTGTTTGTATGCACTTAGTTTTGATCCCATACATTGATGATGTACTTATACTTTTTATGGGAATGTTTGGAGGGAGGATGGGAGGAATGTATGTGCCCTATGGGAGGGAGATTCTCCATGTTCACTATGCTACATTTTTCAGGGATAACATTGGGAAAACCATGTTTGTTTCATTTGAACTATTGTCTCCTTATGGGATGGATTATTTGCATATCATGAGAACTTTGGAGGAGAAATTCATGGAGGGATGGATTGGTGAACACTTAGATTATGAGGGAATATTATCACATGTTGGTGTCACCAATGGAGGAGGAGAAGATTTGTAGCACTCACCTTGTTAGTTGCTTGAGGACAAGCAACATTTGGGAAGGGAGGACTATAATATTCCCAATTAGCAATGAGCTAGTTGGAATATTCAATTTTTTTTTATTGCCTTGCTTAAAGCATAAGAGGACAAAGGAGGTCCATAATTCTCCTTAATAATGAATAAATCAATGCCAAATGTGAAAGAGACAAATCTTGGCAGCTTAATTAAAGCACCCTTGGTGTGAAAGGGGTTGGATCACTTTAACTGGGTCAACCTTGACCAAATCAACAGCGTTGTCATGGAGGAGTGGTCATCAATGAGGGACAGTGCAATTTTAGATGGAGATGCTTTGTGTGAATGTAGTGATATTTTTGGATGGGGATTAGGGTTTGCAAGCTCATATTCTATTTAAGGAAGAGGATGGCAGCCATATTCATTATGTATGGGTTTATTATATTTCTTAATATATGGTCTATTTAGACATATATATTTATCTTGTTGTTTAGCTGAGATAGAGTGTTTTTTAGCGCAGGGTGTTCCTGATCGAGAATCCCACCTCTTTCATTGTGAGGCCTCTTGGGAGAGTTTGTACTAAATTTTCCACTATCAGGCTTAAGGCCAAGCTTCTTCTTTCAACTACAGCGCAGATCTTGTTGAGGGTTTGGTTGTTTTTGCAGGTGGCAACAAGTGGTGATTATATCTCTAGATATAGGCCATTTCATTGCTTATTTTCAGTGGATGAGGCTTCCTTTCCATTGGGAGGATAGTATTGAAGTCCATTGAGCTTATTTTCAGATCTGGGCATCAGGCTAACTGGTTAGTCATCCCTACAACACAGTTTACTTCCAGATCTGCGTTATTTCCTTAGGAGGAGTTGCAGGGTGGTTTGGCACACCATTTGGAGAGTTGAGTTTCAAGTGAAGGGGATCTACCTTTCACTTTGAGGATGTATTGGAGGAGGCTATTTTATTGGTCATATCAGATCAGCCACACTTTCCAGATCTGTATTTTTCAATAGATCTACAGTCTTAGATCTCAGATCTATAACTTGTATTCGGTGTTTTGTTGAAAACCCTTAAGGGGTTCTTTAGAGGAGCTTTTATAGTGCTCAAATATAATATAGATATATATTTTGAGGCACATTTCAGCCCTAGATCTGATGTATAATCATTTTTTGTAGCGGAGCCAATAAAATAACGTTGTAAGGGTCTTCCAGCTTTTCTACATAGTTGTAGCACCTCTTATTGATGGATTTTGTCCATTGGAGGCTTGTATTTCTTGCTATGCATCTTATGGCCCATTTCTTATGTATATTTTGTTGTTGTAATAACATATGAAAGGTCTCCATATTGGCCTCTTGCATTTAAATGATGATCTACAATATTGTTCCAACATTTTACACTATATTCCTGCTTTTCCCATTTGAGAATATTACATAAATAAACTCTCTGAATATTTACAGATGTTGAATGAAATGGAAAATCAATACTGAATATAATGTTTCAAGTACTTCCCATTGACAGGCAATGAGGAATACTCTCCTTCCAAATTCTATAGGAAAAATGTATTGTTTCCTTTGACTTCTACAATGTTGAATGGACCAAACCATAAGTTGTCAAATTTAGCATGCTTTCCTTTGTCTTCTCTCCTTGTATGCCATCTGAGCACAAGGTCGCCTTTCTTAAAAATTATTTCTCTTGATTTTTTGTCAAACAACTCTTTCATCTTGTTTTGATACTTTCTTAGCTGAAACTAAATTTCATCCCTGACTACATTCAGCTCAATAATTTGGTTAATCCTTCTTGGGAAATAATCTTTTTCTTCATTATATTCCTTGAGAAATATCATAACAGGTAAAGCTAAATGAGTAGGAAAATTGTTTCCTTACCATAAACTAATTGGAAAGGAGACTTGCATGTTGATCTCTTAGGAGAAACTCTATTTTCCCAAATAGCATGAATTAAGTGGTTGTCCCAACTCTTTTTATGATCTTCAAGATTCTTATTAATGACCTTAACTTAGCTCTTGTTGGAAGATTATGCAAGCCCATTACCTTGAGGATAATATGGTGTAGAATGATGTAGTAGGATTGAATACTTTTTATAGAACTCTATCATTTTAACACTACTGAAGGTTGTTGCATTATCTATTACAATTTTTTGAGGACATCCAAATCTTGATAAGGTATTATCTTCAAGGAATTTAATCACAACAATATCAATTTAATTTTTAATAGGCATGGCTTCTGCCCATTTGGTAAAATAATCAGTAGCAGTTAAAATCAATTGGTGTTGGTTACTTGATTGAGGATGGATTTCCCCAATAAAGTCCAGCCCCCTTTGCAAAAAAGGATCATTAACTGATACTGGAACTAAAGGAAGAGATGACAGTTTTTGTTTCCCTGCAAATAATCGACATTGTACACAATCCTTTACTCTTGCTCCAACTTCTTTAAAAAGTGAGGGCCAATAAAAACCTGCTTTCAAGATCTTGTAGGCTGTTTCTCTCCAAGCGTAGTGTCCACCACAAAATCTGGCATGGAATTGATTTATAATTTCCTCTATTTCATTTTCAATTAAACAAAGAAGAAGAATATTCATAGGGTCTTTCCAGTACATATTAGCATTGATAATGCAGTTTTTATTGATTTGAGCTTTAGAGCTTTGCACTGCTTCAAATTAAGATCGGCTAGACATTGGAAATCTCTGAGAAACTACACAATATCATAATACCAATCAGAAAGTAGATATTTATGATCTATTTGAACAAGAATGGATTGATCAGAAGGAAGAGGTTCTCGTGGGTTCTCTCCTTCCTTGAGAGAAGGAGGTTCTTTTGGATTCTCCTCTGATATTCAGGAAGGTTCTTGTGGATTCTCCCTTCATATTGAAAGAGGTTCTTGTGGATTCTCTTTTGATGGTGAAGGAGGTTCTTGTGGATTCTCGCTTATTGAAATTTAAGCAACTAGATTTAACCCTAATACTTTGCAGTTGGATTCAGCTAATAATCTGGCTAGGCCTGTAATGTCCCAAATGGGGAAATTTTTGCAATGCTGGGAATATCTTGAGATATTCCTATTTTCCACTCCGGGAGTATTAACAATCAACACTGAACTATTTCAGAGATTGACTGTAGGGGAATTTACTGGATATGTCATCTTCACATGGAAGAATGAGATCCAGAAGCTACCTGCCCCACTAGCAAACTCTGCCAATAGAACTTGTCAAGAGCTAATAATTCCCTTCAAGGAATTTCTGCACCAGCTGTCCATGAGGACGCTGTATAAGGAATCCCATGTGAAAATAAGGCCATCCAATGCTGGGATGCCTTTGAAAACATCTAATACAAACTCCCTGCATAATATAATCCCAAAGAAACAACCCTAAGGGGGTTATTCAGATCTCCCACCAACATGTGCACTGAAATAATGCTCAATGAGAAATCCTTCAGCAGTATTAAAACTTCAACAAGTAGCAGAAGTGAAATAATGTCTCACATAATACAAGAAGAGTAAAAATCTGATATAGAAGGTGTAGCAGCAAATTTTATATAAAATCCTTGAGGAAAAGACCTCTCAAGGTGAGTACAAATCAGCCTCAAAGGAAGATATACATGCAATGAAGGAAATACACTGCTACATGATCCAGCTACTCACTAACTGCGCATTCCATAGGGGAAAATGACTGCAAACTGATATACATATGATGATATAGTAATGAGAGATCAAATAAAGATGGGGGAGCAAGATCTCAATCCCAGAAAACATTATTACAACAATCCCCAAGGGATTGGCTAAAATACATGAAACAGTAAAATGCCAGAGTTGCAGTGTAGCTGCTGCAACTCAATAATAATACAAGAAAGAAGAAGGAAGTAGATGATGCAATAAACTATGAAACCTCCTCCAATGATATCCAAAATGAAGGGTCTGATCCCCTCACTGAATATTGCACTCCATATTGCACAAAATGAACTCCTCCGGAAAACCCTCTCTGAATATAACGCTGTAAGAAGAAGGGACTGCGTTGGGCATGAGAGAAATACATATGACCTGATGAAAAATCTGAAATATGAGCTCCGGAAATCTCCTTTTCTGATTTCCTAGAAAAGGAATGAGCTTCCCCTCTACAAACCAACTCCAGAAGTGAGATGACGAAGGTCCCTCACTGCAACACCAGCAACTCCAGTGTTCTCTTGCTACAAGAATAACGCAGTAGATGTAGATGAATGCTTTGGCCTTAAGCCATGGTGTGAGTAAGATGAATAACAATCTCTCCATGGCCTCCTATGGAAGAGAAGGGCATTCCTAAATAGGAATCCCTCTTGTGCTAAACAGCAACAAGTTGAAGAGAGCTTCAACTTCGAATTCTATTCTCCAAAACTAATCTCCACAATTCTCTCCTTCATCTTTTATGCAATGTGTGCATGGACCCCACTCACATTAGGGTTTCTCTCATTTGAATTTCCCTCCACTCCAACTACGCAATCTTCTTGTGCAATCTTCCCCTCTTAGGGTACGTTGTTGACTTGGTCAACCATGATCTAGCTCACTTGCCTTTGGCCCTTTTTCACACTTGGGGCTGCTATCTTAAGCCACTTAAGTGACGTTTTGCACCTTAGGAGTGTTTATTATGTTTCTACATGGGCTCCCTCACCCACTTATTCACTTTTATTAATATAAAAGTAAAATTAATGTCCCAAATACTTTATTGCAAAATTTGGGACATTACAAGGCCTTAACCTTTTACTAGATTTTTTGTTTTAATATCAAGGTCAAATTCAAGGATTTTAGCAATCCATCTTCCTCTCTTTCCATCAGTATCAGGCTGGGTTAAAACAGTTTTGACAACATGATTGGGAACATAGGCAGTAATGTGTGAATGCAGGACATAGGTTCTAAAGGCTTTTAGGGCTTGGATCAAGGAATAAGCTTGCTTTTCCATAATATCATACCTAAGTTCAACATCCCTCATAACTTTGGAAAAGAAGGCTATAGGTTGGTCATCACCATTGGAGTTCTTTTTTAAAAGTACAGCAACTAGGGTAGTTTCAGATGCAAAAGAGAATATGCTAAAAGGTAAAGAATAATCAGGACTAGCTAAAGTAGGGACTTCAAATATTGCCTTTTTTATTTGGTCAAAAGCATACCTAGCTGGAACTGTCCATTTGACTTCATTTTTTTCTTTAGCATATCAGTTATGTCCTTTACTATCTCTGCATAATTGGGAATAAACCTTCTAAGAAAATTAATCTTTCCAAGGAAGGTTTGAATCTCTTTCTTATTCCTTGGTAGAGATAGAGTCTGAATGGTTGATAATCTCTTTGGGTCAATTCCAACTCCATCCCTGGAAATTATATGCCCTAGTAATTTCCCTTCCTTTACAGCAAATAGATATTTCTTCAGATTGATGGATATGCCAGATTTCCTGCACTTGTTAAAAATTTTGCTCAAGTGTTTTAGATGATCTTCATCAGAATCGGAGAAAACAGTTAAATAATCTAAATAAATAAGAGTAAATTCAACAGTTTTACCTTCAAACGCAAGATCCATTTCTCTCTGAAAAGTGGCTCCTGCATTAGTTAACCCAAATGGCATCCTAGCATACATAAATGTACACCAAGGTGTGGTGAAAGTAGTTTTCTCTTGATCAGTTTGACTTACCATGATCTAGTTGTAACCTGAAAATCCATCTAGCATAGAAATCCTACTTGATCCTGAAAATTTCTGAAGTAAATAATCCATTTTAGGCAATGGGTAATTATCTTTTAAGGATGCTTTGTTCAGGTTTCAAAATTCTACACATAGCCTAATTTCTCCATTATTCTTTCTCACTAGAACAAGGTTAGCTACCCAATTAGAATACCTTAAAGGTAAAATGATATGAGCATCAAGTAGCTTTTTGAGTTCCTTTTCAATGGTTGGAAGTAGTATGGGATCAATTCTTCTTAATTTATGTTGGAAGGGTTTTGCCTCTGGTTTTAAAGGAATCTTATGCTCTATTAAAGTTGTATCATAAGTTTTTAATTCATTATAAGACCAGGAAAACACAACTTTGTAATTTTTGAGAAGATTCAAGTATTTATGTTTCACATCCAAAGGCAAAGCTGATGATAACTTAACATTCCTTACATCATTTAAATTCCCAATATTGCATTCTTCAATTTCTTCTTCAAGTGATTTAGACAAAGGGTTTTTAGAGACATCATTATCATCAAAAAGTTTTTTCAATGGAATTAATCCTTTAGGAATAAAATTATTAGATAATTGAATGATATCGTGATCACAAATTTTAGAATTAAATGAATTTTATGGATTTTGATGATTTAATTCTTGAATATCTCTGTGGTCTTCTTCAATTTGCATATTTGAAAATTCATCGATGACTTGAAGGAAAGAATTTAAATGTTCATCATCTTCGAAAATCTACCAATGGTGTTACTGAGAAAAAATAATGCTAATAAGCATACCACTGGAGTCCCAAAATTATAGCTGCAACATGTCTTTTATTTCACTGAAAAAGTTTGTACATAAGCTCCACACTACAAATAACAACTATTCAACCTCTAAAATCACTTGAGTTAGACTACATATAGAAAATAGAGAATATTCCACCTCATTGGGTCGAAACCTGATCCAAAATACATCATAAATGCACCCTAAGAGTCATTACCTAGAATTTAGAGAGAATATAGGAATAAAACTGCTCCTCTGTGTCTAAAACCACCTTTGATCACCAACCTGAAAAACAGAAATAAGTGGGTGCATAGGTGTGATTTTTCTTTTTCTTTTTCTCTTTTTCTTTTGTATATTTTTCTCTCTTTTTTGAGGACAGGTGGGCTGCTTCCACAGAGGTTTTCAACGAAAAAGCCTGCCTTGGGTGCCTCAAGGAGGTTTTCACCCAAGGATCTTCTATTTCTTTGTTTTCTTACTTTTTTTGCTCCGAGACTTCCTCATGGAGGTTTTCAACCCTGGAGTTGGCCTTGGGCGCCTCAGAGAGGTTTTCACCCATGCCTCTTTATTCTTTCTTTTTCTTTTATTTTTTTTTAGGAGGGGGTAGTGCTGGAAACTATGGAGTTTCCGATGACATACACCTACCTATTTATTGAATTTATAAACTCAGCCCTAGATAGGGGCTTTTTGTATAATTTGAGCCTGTAACCATTGACAAACAAGGGGATCCCCTCCTCATCTATGGTCCTGATCTGAATCGCGTTGTTATCATAGCATTTTTCCACTTTTTAAGGTCCCAACCATCTTGTCATTAATTTTCCTTTGAATTCCTTGAACCTTGATTCGTAGAGCAGCACCAAATCTCCTTCTTTAAATTTGTTTTCCTTAATGTGCTTTTCATGACAAACCTTTGTATGTAGCTGAATCACTTATGTGTGAATGAGTTTCTGCATTCCGAACTCATCCAAACCATTTAACTGCGACAACCTTTCTTATTGGGCCTTTGTGATATCTAGGTCTAACTCAGCTGCCATTCTCAAGTTGTTGTATTCAAACTCAATGGAAAGAAAATCTTTCTTCCCATAGACTAAGTCATAAGGATTGAACCTTGTGGTTTTCTTCCAAGCAGTATTATAGGCCCAAGTGCCTTCCAACAATCTTTCTCCCCAATATTTCATACTGATTCTCATAACCTTGGTGACGATATTCTCCAAGGCTCTGTTTATCACTTCCATTTGGTCGTTTGCTTAAGGATGGTAGGTAGTGGAGGTTATATATTTTATCTTGTGCCGCATAAGAAAATTTTCAATGAGGCAAGATGTAAATTGAGACCCCTAATCAGTTACTACCTCTCTGGGGTATCCAAACTTGTAGAAGACATTATCTCTCATAAACTTTGCTACTTTATCCTTTGTTTCCACCTTTACAACCCTTGTTTCAGCCCACTTGGTTAGGTAGTCAGTGCAGACTGTGATATACCTCTTCTGCCCATATGGTGGATCAATGGGTCCAATGAAGTCCATGCCCCACTTATCAAATGGATCTAAAGCCACTTGAGGGTGCAGAAGAATTTCATCCCTCTGTGTAGGTTTCCCCATCCTTTGGCAGTCGTCACACCTACTAGTGTATCTCCTTGCATCTTGGTGGAGGGTAGCCCAATAGCAACATGCCTACAAAGTTTTGAATGTTGTTATTTTTGCAGAAAAGTGGCCTCCACAAGGACTATCATGACATGTTGATAGGATGTCAAAAAATTCTTCCTCCGTCACATATCTTCTGAGAATTTGGTCAGGGCCCATCTTGAAAATATTTCCACTGATCCAGGTGAAAGGGGCACTTTTTCTGATGATATTTCTCTTCTCCTTGAATGAGAGGTTTGGAGGGAACTTTTCAGCAACCAAGTAGTTATCTATGTTAGCAAACCACGTAGAGAGTGTTGAGATAGCAAATAGATGTTCATATGGAAGCTGGTCATCCACCATTCCTTCCTCATCTATAGGAAGAGTTAGTCTATATAATAAATCTGCAACAATATTCTCCTTCCTTGGTTTATCAACAATTGTCAGGTCAAACTGTTGTAATAACAACAACCATATAATTATTCTTGCATTAACATCACATTTATTCATTAAGTACTTGATGGTTGCATGGTCAGTGTGTACAAATTTCTGATAACTATTCATGGGCTAACTATGGTTGTAAATACTATGTTTTGCAGCAAAAGAAGGAGGTGCTAAGGTGGCTTAAGAAGGTCTTGGACTCATGGATTCAAATCTGAAGGTGTCTTGGAGGTGGTGGCAGGGTTAGTTGAGGTATAATATGGTTTCGGGGCTGAAGGAGAGGCTAACTAGCATTGCTATAGGATCTACTATAGGTTTCATGTAGTGCTACAGGATGTCCTATCAATGCTACAGGAAACAGGCCGAGGGTGTTTTGAGGCCAAAATTGATGAGGAAAGGTGTAGGTAAGTTGAAATGAAAGTGTATTTAGGTGGATGGAAGGTGGCAAACCCCTTGGCCCATCTCAGATCTTCTTTCAAAGCCCATCTTTCACTTCTAAGTTTTCTCTCGGTGTGGTGGTGAAAATATCAAAAACATGGCTGAGGGTGATTTTTTTGAAAGGAGGTTGGCGAGGGTGCGAAATGGAGTTAGGGATGTTGGTGGAGTCCTCCTTTGCTTCTCTGCTCAAACATTCAATAAAATTACATGTTCATGCAATAAAAATTAACACATCTATTGTGAAGAAGGTGGAAAAGATGAGTTAAATTTGATAAGAAAACGTACTTATGCATTCAAATAGAAATCTAACTCATTATTCTCAACATGTTCATGAAAAATACAGCAACCTATCTATTCTTTCCAATAAATCATAAACTGAAGAGAAATTTTGGGCATGTGGTGAAGATCTGCCCTCCTCAAGCTCCAATGAAAGAGGTGAGAGAGGGAGGCTTTGACACACATATTTTGGAGTTTATATGCTATTAATGTACCATGATCTATAAGAGCCTAACTACAGCAAATGTGAAATGGAAGCAAACCAAAAACAGTAAAATGAAATGTAAGCAAACTAGCTAAAACTCGTGAAGTAAACTACCTACAATGGCATAAAAGTAAACATAAATACACAAGAGATAGACTGAAGCCAATGGATTGGGCCCTAACCCACAAGCTTATCTCTCTGAAACCAAATTAGTGAAGGACAAACTAAATACTCATTTTATTGCAGAAATAGTCTCATTACATAACCATGAAAGTCACAAAATTTAATCATAAGAGCTAAGAGTCTAATAACTTCCTCCAAAATTCGAATCCTAATGAGGTCTTGCTCTGCCCTATTTAACCTAAATGGTAGCTACCAACAGCTCCCTAAAAATTAGGTGATGTGTCCCCTTTAATTGCAAGACGAGTGGAGCTTTGGTGCACTTGATCTACCATTTTATGGCATCATTGCCAGGGAGGTGTCTAAGTAGATTCTTTGATTATGTTTTAGCATTATTTTATGCTTTTCTTTTACATGCAGTTCCAAAAATATTGAAAAATAAAAAAAAAATAGTTTGACTTTCATGCCTCGTAGGAGTAGGGATAACCAAGGAATTTTTTTACTGAAAACTCCCACATCCCCACACAGTCACCCTTCACTCTTCTTCAGTGACTGTGAGGTTAAACACACCATTGGTGAGTCTCTTGAACGCTTTGAAAAACCTATTGGAGAAGAAGAAGAACTTGCTTCACCTAAGGAACCTGCTTCACCAATCCAAGCCATGGCTGAGATTGGGACCCAAGGAGTCTTTTCCATTAGAGAAACAGATGGGTAAACTAGGATTAAGAACATCAATCCCTCAGCCCTTCCACATTTCCATGGACTTGCCTCTTAGGATCCTAACACCTTCATGTTTGAATTTATTTTTGTCTGCAAGACCTATGACTATGCCTCAGATGATCAAAAACTTAAGTTATTCCCATCTACCCTCAAGGATGTAGCCTTGTGTTGGTTCATGGGTCTGCCTGGGAACAACATCACTACCTCGGCGCAGATGCAAGAGGCCTTTAACAATAACTACAAGGACTATTGTAGTTCCAAGCAAAATAAAGAGGAAATATTTAGGATGACTTTAGGGCCTGATGAATCCCTAGAAGATTATGATGAAATATTCCAGCTAAATTATTAAATATCCAACTACACCCTTGATCCAAGATCACTTAAACTGTTACTTCTACGAGGGATCAGGGAGGAGGTGATAGAAACCCTTAATATGCTATCAGGAGGAGATATCTAATAGATTCCTTATGAGGACATCAAAACTATCTTTGGGAACCATTCTAAGGCAACTAGGAAGAAAGGCACAACTTGGAAAAGTATGACCAACACCCCTTCCTCTTCCACCTCCATCAAGCATGAGAATGGAAATATTTTGGAGGACTTCACGAGTGAGATGCTACACACCTTGCTTTGCGAATGGACACAATTCGGATCAAGAGGAAGCAAGAGGAAGCAGAAAGAGCCTTAGCTATCTTCTACCCTAGATGTACTATAAAACACCCTCAGAATGAATTTCCATTGAATTTCATAGAGTTTTTCTTAGTATTTGAAGAGAATCATGCCACGGATAAGTGTCCCTCCTTACCTAGGCTCAAATTTGCATATCAAGGTGGGGAAGTAGGACCAGAGCAACTTTTTTTCATTAATCAGAGAAGGCATCAAGGGCCTAGGTCATATCAGCAGGGCATGCAAGGTGCACCTTAATCCTATTACCATAACAATCATAATGCACCAATGCAGTCTTGGTACAACTCGACTCCTCCATCATGGCCTACACCTCCTACTTGGCCCTACAACCCTCCATATCACCCGTAGCTTGTGAACCAACCATTTCAGCAGTATGTTGTTCAACCACCTCAGTGGAGTAACCCATCACAAGGGTGGAGGCTTCAACATAATCAACCACATGCTCTACTACCTCCAACCCAACCTCAAACTTGGCTCACTCATTCTGCTCCACCCAAGCCACCTCAGATGCCTGCACAGCCCAATATAAAATGGAACAACAAGCAGGCACAGCAGGTTTATAGTGAAGAGACATCCTATCCATATTATGTTCCGGAGATACATGAGATAAATCTCAGGTCAGGAAGAGTAATCCCAGACAATCATCCTACATCTCCACTTGAAGAGGTTGAGGAGGAAAAGGAAGAAAGTAACACTCAGATACAACAACCTCCTTTTCCTGAGCACTTGATCCACTCTAGTTGACACACCCCAGAGGAGACTAAACTTCTAGGAGAAATAAAAAAAAATTATGTGAAAATACCCCTTCTCCAGGCCATTAAAGATGTCCCTATTTAAAATAGGCTCATCAAGGAAAAGTGATTTAAGAAACCTGGGAGAAAGAAGAAAGATACCCACACCATCAATGTAGTAGGACAGTTTTCCGACTTAATGTTGGGAAGGGTGACCTTCCCGAAGAACCGGGACCCTGGTAGTCCAGTTGTGTATGTACACATAGATGGTGTCATAGTCCCCAATACTCGGATTGATGTCGGGGATGCCATCAATGTAATGACCAAGGAAACTATGCTTAAACTCAACCTCCAAGAGACTTTGAGGAAAACCACAATGGTTTGACAACTTGCAGATCAGTCCAAGTAACTCCGAAAGGAATTTTTGAGGATGTTATTTTTTGAATAGACTCTTGGGATTTCCCTATAGATTTCATGTTTCTCCAGCCAAAAACCAAGTTTAATGTACATCCTCTCATTTTAGGGATACCTTGGTTAGCCATTATTGATGCTTATATCATCTGTCGGGTTGGAAACATGACTATAAATAATGAGCCCTTGTCTAAACAGCTGGTATTATATCCTCCTGCCCAGCCTTCCATTAACCATGACCTATCTTTATGGCTGGAGGATGAAAAAGAAGAATATGAATTATACAACACTACGCCCTACCCCATTTGTACCATAGTTATTGTTCTTATAGGGGGTAAACCTGATGAGGATGACCTCATCGATCAAATCATTCAGAACCAGGCCCCCACTGATAGTCCACTTGATGACCTATTCAAAGAGTATCAAAGATAACCTTGGATGGAACTACACTCATTGGATTCAACTTCTGAAACCACCAAGGTTGTGGAATTTGGCCCATCAAAATCTCTGAAAATTAACTCATCCCTATCAACTAAAGAATAAGAGCAGCTATGCCAGCTCTTAAAATAAAACCTTGATGAAATTTCTTGGGACTACAAAGACATGAAAGGGGTGCATCCCTCGGTGTGCACACATCATATCTACATTAAATAAGGGTGAAAGCTTGTGTGCCAACCCCAAATAATGATGAACCCAACTCTAAAGGACATAGTAAAGAAAGAACTACAGAAATTATTGGATGTAGGTTTCATATATCATATATCAAATAGTGAGTGGGTATCTCCTCTTGTCCTAGTCCCAAAGAAGAATGGAAAATGGCGAATTTGTGTTGATTACCGGGAACTGAACAAATCCACCAAGAAGGAACATTTCCCCTTGCCCTTTATAGATCAAGTTTTGGATGGCCTTGCAGGAAAGAAATTAATTTCTTTCCTAGATGGGTTCAGTGAGTATAACCAGATCCCAATCATCTCTGAAGACCAGGACAAGACTACTTTCACATGTCCCTGGGACACCTTCGTTACAAAGTCCTTCCCTTTGGGTTGTGCAATGCCCCAGCTACCTTCCAAAAATTTGTCTTGATCATTTTATCTGAGCTATTCCATGACTCAGTTGAAATATACATGGATGATTTCACACTTTATGGGGACGACTTCCAAGAATATCTCTCTAATTTGGTAAAGGTGTTGAGAAGGTGCATTGAGATGCCTCTCTCCATTATTCCGGAAAAGTGTGAATTCTTAAAAATAGGAGTAGTATTGGGCCACTCAATATCACAAGCAGGAATAAAGGTTGACCCGAACAAATTCACCATCATAAAAAGGGTGTCTTCTCCTCAAAAGCAGATAGATGTCAGAAATTTCCTAGGTTTAGTTGGCTACCATAGAAGTTTCATCAAATAATTCAGCAAATTGGCTTCGCCATCATTTAGTTTTTTTGCCAAATATTCTAAGTTTATCTGGTCCATTCTCTGTCAAAAATATGTTGAGCTTATTAAGGAAAATTTAACTACCGTCCCCATTTTCCGAGGTCTAAATTGGGCTCTGACTTTCCACATCCACACATATGCATCAGAAAAAGCTGTGGGGGCTACTTTGGGGCAGTTGGAAGACAAATTACCCTATACCATCTATTTCATTAGCAAGAATTTTTCCAAGGCTAAACTCAACTATATTGTCACAAAAAAGGAATTGTTAGCCATCGTCCATGCTTTAAAAAAATTTATACATTATATCACTGGCTATCATACCTTTGTACACACTAACCATGCAGCCATGAAGTAATTAATGAATAAACCTGATTTTAATGGCAGAATAATTAGATGGCTTTTTTTATTACAGTATTTTGACCTGAAAATTGTTGATAAACTAGGGAAGGAGAATGTTGTTGCAGATTTATTATCTAGACTAACTCTACCTGTATATGAGGAAGGAATGGTGGATGACCAGCTTCCAGATGAACACCTTTTTGTTATCTCAGCACTCTCTCTATGGTTTTTTGACATAGCTAACTACTTGGTTGCTTAAAATTTCACTCCAAACCTCTCATCCAGGGAGAAGAGAAAGATCATCAGAAAAAGCACCCCTTTCACCTGGATCGGTGGAAATATCTTCAAGATGGTCCATAAGAAAATTCTCAAAATATGTGTGAGGGATGAAGAATTTTTTTACATCCTCTCGGCATGTCATGATAGTCCTTGTGGAGGCCACTTTGCTGCAAAAATAACATCCTTCAAAGCTTTGCAGGCAGGTTACTATTGGCCTACCCTCCACCAAGATGTCAAGAAATACACTAGTAGGTGTGATGAGTGCCAAAGGATGGGGAAACCTACACAGAGGGATGAAATGCCTCTGCACCCTCGGGTGGCTGTAGAGCCATTTGATAAGTGGGGCATGGACTTAATTGGACCCATCGATCCACCATCCCGGAAGAAGAGGTATATCATAGTCTGCACTGACTACCTGAACAAGTGGGTTGAAACAATGGCGATAAAGGTGGAAATAGAGGAGAAAGTAGTATATTTTCTAAGAGAGAATGTGTTCTACAAGTTTTCATGCCCAGAGAGGTAGTCACTGATCATGGGGCTCAATTTACATCTCGTCTCATTGAAAACCTTCTGAGGCGGCACAAGATAAAGCATAAAACTTCAACTACCTACCATCCTCAAGAAAATAGCCAAGTGGAAGTGACAAACAGAGCCTTGGAGAATATCCTCACCAAGGTTGTGAGTAGAAACAGGAAATATTGGGTAGACAGATTGGTGGAAGCCACTTGGGCCTACAATACCACTTGGAAGACAACCACGGGGTTCACTCCTTATGACTTAGTCTATGGGAAGAAATCTCTACTTTCCATTGAGTTTGAATACAATACCTTGAGGATGGTAGTTGATTTATACCTAGATATCACAAAGGCCCAACAAGAAAGGTTGCTATAGTTAAATGGTTTGGATGAGTTCGGGATGTAGGCACTCCTTCACAAAGAAGTGATTCAGTTGTAAAGGAAGGTTTGGCATGATAAGCACATTAAGGAAAAGACCTTTCAAGAAGGAGATTGGGTGTTGCTCTATGACTCAAGGTTCAAGGACTTGAAATGAAAATTAATGACAAGATGGTTGGGACCCTACAAAGTGGAAAAATTCTATGATAATGGTGTGGTTCAGATTAGGACAATAGATGAGGAGGGGATCCCCTTGCTTGTCAATGGTTACAAACTCAAAGTATACAAGAAGCCCCTATATAGGGATGAGTTTATAAATTCCATAAACAGGGAGGTGTATGTCATTGGAAGCTCCAGAGTTTCGAGTGCCTCCCCCTCCTAGGAAAAAAATAAAATAAAAAGGCATGGGTGAAAACCTCTCTGAGGTGCCCAAGGAAAACTCCAGGGTTGAAAATCTCCATGAGGTAGTCCTGGAGCAGAAAAAAGAAAAAATAAATAAATAGAAGATCTTTGGGTGAAAACCTCCTTGAGTCACCCAAGGCAGGCTTATGGGTTGAAAACATATGTGGAGGTAGCCCACCTATCCTCAGAAAAAAGAGAAAAAAAATACAAAAGAAAAGGAGAAAATAAAAAATAAAAAAACACACCTATGCACTCACTTATTTTTGTTTTGCAGGTTGTTGATCAAAGGCATTTTTAGACACGGAGGAGAAGTTTTCTTCCTATATTCTCTCTCTCCTCTTCCTACCCACTCCATGAGTGAATCTATCATGCATCCATCCACCCATTTCGTCCCTTCAGGTAAGCAGAAAACACTTTTTTTTCTCTTGTCTGTAATTGCTACAAGATGTCCTAGTTGTTACAGGATTTCCCGTAGTGCTACAGGAAACTCATATGAAAGAAAGGAAGCTCTCTCAAGGGCATATAAACTTTAATAAAAGCATGAAAATGGATTTTTTACCTATACCTAGCACTCCTAACCCTCACTCCACTCCTTGCATGAGTACTCACTCTCTAAACCCTATTTTTTGCCACTAGCAGCTAGGTTACTTATATCTGGACATGGTACCTCTACCCTAACCTCTCCATCACTCCAATCACTCCATAGCTCCATCCCAAACCTTCATACACCATTTACCTTCATTTCTCACCATCTGGAGCTCCAAAGAAGCAGAGACGGAACTTCCACAGGAAGTTGATTACTTCATGTACAAATCCTATACATGGCACAGAAAGGTCAAAATGTGAGAAGAAATCGATGGAAATGGATTCAAAGTACCACCATACTCCAAGAGGATGATCACAACAGCAAGAGAACCTAAGGACCTCCATGCAGCACCTGAAAAAAAAAAAAAAAAAGGTTAAGAAACTCACTAATAAATAAGTTGCTCACTAAAAAAATGTATAAAACAAATGTAGCAAAAGGAAAAACAGTCATTGCTATCACCAAACTCCATCTACCTGCATCAAATGATTTATGAAACTCCTCATAAAAAGGTAGGCTCAATTATGGCCCTTCACCCTCTCGCCCTACACTCATGTTGACCAAAATGAATTAATGTTGAGAATTAGAGATTAAAAAGGAAAAAAAAAGTGACCAGTTAACTTGTCCACCCTCGTGAAGTTAAAGTGAACGAGAAGTTGAGTGTGCATGCCACATGGGCAAGTAAAATTAGTAAAGGGTGAGTTCACAAGGACATGGAGGTGATTCCGAGGTAGAGGTAATGATTAAGTGGAGTGGGACCAATGGTCCAAAAGAGGAAAACTCGTGCCACAGTACAAGTCATCACTCCGCTCCAAATTCGGTTAAGTTTCCATAAAGGGAAGTGTTGGCTCATTTTTCTCATTTCATTTAGCATTTCAAGATTAGTGGGAGGAAGGAAATTCAGAGGATCCATCAAAGAATGAAGCACCAAGGTTGAGTCTACATGAAAACCCTATGCTACAGGAAACTGTGGATGCTACAGGAAACTTCACAGAAGGTTCAGCAGTGACCAAAAGTGAAAAGAAGAGTCACTCATAGGTGTTATTAACTCCTAATACCACCATCTCCCAAGAAAAACAAACACCAGAGGTCAGAGGTAAGTGGTTTCCACTCCCCAAAGTTGTGGATTTTCCATGAAATTTATACACAGTCAGCAATAATTCGGAAATTAAGAGGTTGAATCAAGGTAGCCTGATAACCAGTGATATAATGTCTAAATTTGTTTAAAGCATGGAAAATGGATAATAGTTCATTTTCATTGACAATATAGTTGAGTTCAACCATGGACAAATTCTTGTTAATGAAATAGATGTCATAGGGTAATTTGTCTTCGAACTTCCCCAAAGCTACCTCCACAGCTTTGTCTAATGCATCTGTGTGGATGTGGAAAGAAAGAGCCCAATTTTTACCTTGGAGAATGGGGTTAGTAGTTAAATTTTCCATAATGAACTCAAAATTTTATTAAGAGAGAATGGACTAGATAAACTCACAATCTTTGGCCAACAAACCAAATAATGGTGAAGCTAGTTTACTGAAGTGTTTGATGAACCTTCTGTAGTAACCAGCTAAACCTAGGAAACTTCTGACATCTCTCTGTTTTTTAGGAGAAGGCACCCTTTTTATGATGGTGATTTTGTTTGGGTCCACCTATATTCTTGCTTGTAAAATTGAGTTGCCCAGTACTAATCATGCTCTTTTTAAGAATTCACACTTTTCTGGACTCAAGGAGAGATGCATCTCAATGCACCTTCTCAACACCTTTCCCAAATTGGAGAGAGATTCTTGGAATTCATCCCCATAAGGTTTGAAATTGTCCATGTATATTTCAATCAAGTCATGGACTAGCTCAGAGAAAATGCTCAAGACAACTCTTTCGAAAGTAGTTGGGGCGTTGCACAGCCAAAAGGGAAGGACTTTGTAAGCGAAGGTACCCCAGGTACATGTGAAAGTAGTCTTGTCCTGGTCTTCAGGGCTAATTTGGATCTGGTTATACCCACTGAACCCATCTAGGAAAGAAAATATTATTTTTTTCCTGCAAGGCCATCCAGAACTTGATCTATAAAGGGCAAGCCTGGGAAATGTTCCTTCTTGGTGGCTTTGCTGAGTTCCCGGTAATCAACATAGATTCACCATTTTCCATTCTTCTTTGGGACTAAGACAAGAGGATATACCCACTCACTCTCTGATATAGGATAGATGAAACATGCATCCAATAATTTTTGGATTTCTTCCTTTACTATGTTCTTTAGAGCTAGGTTCAGTATTCTTTGGGGTTGGCGCATAGGCTTGCACCCTTCTTTAATGTAGATATGATGTGTGTACACCGAGGGATGCACCCCTTTCATGTCTTTGTAGTCCCAAGCATATGCATCAAGGTTTTCTTTCAACGGCTGACATAGCTTCTCTTCTTTTTTACCTGATAGGGATGAGTTAATTTTCAGATATTTTGATGGGCCAAATTCGACAGCCTTGGTGGTTTCATAATTTGAATCCACTGAGTGCAATTCCATCCAAGTGTGGCTTTCAGACTCTTTGAATAGGTCATCAAGTGGACTATCAGTGGGGGGTTGGTTCTGAATGATTCGATTAATGAGGTCATCCTCATAGTCATCAGGTTGCCCCCCTCTAAGAACAGTCTTTATGGTACAAATGGGGTAGGGTGTAGTTTTGTATACTTCATCTCCTTCTTCTTCATCCTCCAAACATAAAGGTAGGTCATGGTCAATGGAAGGCTATGCAGGAGGATATAATACCAACTATTTAGACAAGGGCCCATTCTTTATAGTCATGATTCTGACCTGACAGATGATATAAGCATCGCCAGTGGCTAACCAAGGTCTCCCTAAAATGAGAGGATATCCATTAAACTTGGTTTTTGGCAAGAGAACGGGGAAATTTGTAGGGTACTCCCAAGATTCAATTGAAACCATAACGTCCTCAACAATTCCTTCTGGAGCTACTGTGGACCGATCCGCAAGTTTCAGAATCGTGTAGTTTTCCTCAAAGTCCCTTGGAGGCTGAGCTTAAGCATAGTTTCCTTGGTCATTACATTGATGGCAGCCCCGAGATAAATCAGAGTATTGGGGACTATGACACCATCTTTGTGTACATCTACAACTAGACTACCAGGGTCCAGGTACTTCGGGAAGGTCACCCTACCCAACATTAAGTCAAACAACTGTCCTACTACATTGATGGTGGGGGTATATTTATTCTTTCTCCCAGGTTTCTTAAAGAAATTCTCCTTGATGAGCTTATTTTAAATAGAAACATCCTTAATGGCCTGGAGAAGGGGTATTTTCACACACAAATTTTTCAGTTCTCCTAGAAGTTGAGTCTCCTCTGGGGTGTGCTGACTAGAGTGGATCAAGAACTCAGGAAAAGGAGGTTGTTGGATTTATGTTTTACATTCTTCCTTTTACTCCTCAACCTCTACAGGTGGAGATGGAGGATGATTTTCTGGGATTACTCTTTCCGACCTGATATTGATCTCATGTATCTCCACAGCATAAGTTGGATAGGATGTCTCTCCATTATAAACCTATTGTGTCGGCTTATTGTTCGGGATTGGATTGGGTTGTGTAGGCATATGATGTAGCTTGGGTGGAGAAGAATGAGTGAGATGGGGTTGAATTTGGGGTGGATAAAGTAGAGTAGGTGGTTGATTATGTTGAGGCCTCCGCCCTTGTGATGGGATACATCATTGAGGTGGTTGAGGAACGTACTGCTGAAATGGCTGGTTCACAAGCTGAGGGTGATATGGAGGGTTGTAGGGCCAAGTAGGAGGTGTAGGCCATGATGGAGGAGTGGAGGTGTACCGAGACTGCATTGGTGTATTCTGGTTGTTATGGTAATAGGAATAAGATGCACCTTGCATACCTTGTTGATATGACCTAGGCCCTTGAGGTGTTCTCTGATTTATGAAATAGAGTTGATCTGGTCCTACTTCCCCACCTTGATATAAAAATTTGAGCCCAGGTAAGTAGGGACACTTACCTATGGCATGATTCTCTTCGCAGCCTAAGAAAACGTCTATGACATTCAATGGACATTCATTCCGAGGGTGTTTTCTAGTACATCTAGGGCATACAATAGCCAAGGCTCTTTTTTCTTCCTCTTGCTTCCTCCTGATCTACATTTTGTCCTTTTTCAAAGCAAAGGTGTGAAATATATCACTCTTGAAGTCCTCTAATATATTTCCAATCTCATGTTTGATGGAGGTGGAAGAGGAAGGGGTGTTGGTCATATTTTGGCTAGCTCTACCTTTCTTCCTAGCTTCCCTAAAATGGTTCCTGAATACAGTTTTTATGTCCTAATAAGGCAGTTGATATATATCTCATCCTAAGGATTTGTATCACCTCCTCCCTAATCCCTCGGAGAAGTACTAGTTTGAGTGATCCGGGATCAAGGGTGCAGTTGGCTCTTTTATAATTTAACTGGAATCTTTCTTCATAATCTTCGAGGGACTCATCAGGCTCTAGAGTCATCCTAAATATTTCGTCTTTAATTTCCTTTGACCTACAGTAGTATTTGTAATTTTTGTTAAATTCCTCTTGCATCTATGCCCAGGTAGTGATGATGTTCCCAGGCAAACCCATGAACCAGCACAAGGTTGCATCCTTGAGGGTGGATGGGAATAGCTTCAATTTTTTATCATATGAGGCATAGTCACAGGTCCTACAGATAATAGAAAATTCAAACATGAAGGTGTTAGTATCCTCAGAGGTAACTCCATTGAAATTTGAAAGGGTTGAGGGACTAATGTTATTCATCCTATTTTCCCTATATGTTTCTCTAATGGGAAAGACTCCTTGGGTCCCAGTCTCAGCCATGGCTTGTGGTGAGCACTGGTATTGCACCAAGAGTGTTGCAACACCCAAAGGCTACTCTAATTTAATTTATCAACCTGGGGTTCGTACAAACTTGGAGGTGACTGTGTTATATACACAGCATATGCATTCTACTCTTGTCATCCTCTTCTGAGTCCTACAAAACGGTGTTATTTATAGGGTTTATGAGTGAAGTCTGTCACACTTCGAAATTAGACCTAGAACTACCAAATACTCAAAAAATTTACTCTATCAACAATAAAAGGACTATTCTAAAGTAAGAAGATACATCTAGCTATTCTACAAAGAAAGCAATCTACAATCTAGGCTATGGAAAGAAATAGAAGCAAACTAGGAAACATTCATGAAGTAAAGTGATAATTTGAAATTGAAGAAATAAGGCTAATCTAATCACTCATTTTTGGGCCAAATGGATAAACAAACTCTAAATACTTCATGTTTTAGCTATCATGCTTTTAATCATGCATATAATCATGACCTAATTATGCTTGTAAATGCATTATTTTGCAGCAAGGAGGAGAAGGAGCTAAGGTGGCTTAGGAAGGTCTTGAAATCATGGATGCAAGGTTGAAGGTTTCTTGATGGTTATGGCAAGTCCATATGAGGTTGGTGATGGTTTCTGGGCTAAATTTGAGGCTAAATGGTGCTACTATAGGGTCTACTACAGGTTTCTTGTAGTGTTATAGGAATGTCCTGAATTGTTGTAGGAAACATACCAAGGGAAATCTGAGGCCAAAAATGATGGATACAAGTGTAGGGGAGGTGGAATGAAGGTGTAATTGTATGGATGGAAGGTGGCCAACCCCTTGGCCAAGCTCAGAACATCTTTCAAAGCTCTTCTTGAACTTCTATGGTTGCTCACGGTGTGAAGGTGAAAATCTCAAAAACAGGGCTGAAGGTGATTTAGTTGAAAGAAAGTTGATGAAAGGTGATAAATGAAGCTAGGCGTGCTGGTGAAGTCCTCCTCTGTTGTGCTACTTGAACCTACAAGAAAACTACCTGTTCATGCAAAAAAAATTGGCAAATCTCTGATGAAGAAGATGGAAAATATGTGTTGAATTTGACAAGAAAACCTACTTAAGCATTCAAACAAAAATCTAACTCGATATTCTCAACCTATTCATGACACTAAAATAACCTATATTTTCTTTCCAAGAAATCATAAACTAAAGGGAAAATTTGGGCCTATGTTGAAGATCTGCTCTCCTCAAGCTCTAATGGAAGCTTTCTAAGTTTATGTGATATTGTACCCAGGTCTATGCAAGCCTAACTACAGCAATGATAAAATGAAGCAAACTAAATACAGTAAATTGAAATGTAAACAAACTAGCTAAAACTCCTAAAACAAACTAGCTACAATGGCATAAAGATAAATATGAATACACATGAAGAAAGAGACTAAGGCCACTGGATTGGGCCCTGACCCACAATCCTAACCCTCTAAAACTAAATCAGTGAAGGACAATTTGAATACTCATCTTATTGAAGAAAATAGTCTCATTACATAATCATAAAAGTATCAAACCTACTACAAGAGCTAAGAGTCTACTAGCTTCCTTAAAATTTCATATCCTAATGAGCTCTTTCTCTGCCCTATTTAACCTAAATGGTAGCTACCAAAAGCTACCTAAAAATTAGGTGACGTGTCCCCTTTGACTACAAGAGAAGTGTAGCTTTGGTGCACTTGATCTCCCACTTGCTTGGTTGCCTTTGATTTCGAGTTGTTGGAGGAAATCTTGAGGATCCCTTGGCTACCTTTGGGAGTTAAGGAGGTGGAAAACCCTCCTAGAATCTCTCCTTGATATCTACTCTAAGCTTTAATTGCAAAATATTCAACAAAAGTTGAATATCTTCATAATTATCCTACATTTAAACCATATTATGCATTCAAAGTATGACAAGCCTTAATCGCCATCTACACTAGCAACATATGACCATAATATAATTAAATGTGAGAAAGAGAGACTAATAAGGCTAAAAAGATGACAATTAACCCTTCCAATTATACCTAATGATGGAGCTCATCGGCTTAGATTGGTGAAGCAGGTTCCTCAGGTGAAGCAGGTTCTTCTTCTTCTCCAATAGGTTCTTCAAAGTGTTCAAGAGACTCACCTATGGTGTGTTCAACTTCACAGTCACTAAAGAAGGGTGAAGGGTGACTGTGTGGGGATGTGGGGGCTTTCGGTAAAAAAATTCCTTGGTTATCCCTACTCCTACGAGGCATGAAATTCAAACTATTTTTGTATTTTTCAATATTTTTGGAACTTCATGTAAAAGAAAATAAAAAAAGAATGCTAAAACAGAATCAAAGCATCTACTTGGACACCTCCCTGGTAACAGCACCAAAAAGTGGTGAGCCTTGGTATTGCACCAAGAGGGTTGCAACTCCCAAAGGCTACTCTACTTTACTTTATCAACTCGGGTTTCATACAAACTTGGAGGTAGCAGTGCTATATACACATCAAATGTATTCTACTCATGCCATCCTCTTATGAGTCCTACGAAAGGGTGTTATTGCTAGGGTTTCTAAGTGAAGTTTGTCACACCTTTGAATTAGACATAGAACTACAAATGAATCAAAACCATTACTCTATCAAAAATAAAAGGAATATTCTAAAGCAAGAAGATACATCTAGCTATTTTGCAAGGAAGGAAATCTACAATTTAGGCTATTGCAAGAAATAGAAGTAAACTAGGAAACATTCATGAAGTAAATTGTTGAATTGAAATGCAGAAAGGAAGACTAATATAATCACATATTGTTGGGCCAAATGGCTAAGTAAAATCTAACTAATTTATGTTTAACTACTATGCTTTAACCATGCATCTATTCATGAGCTAATTATCCTTGTAATTAATACTCTATTTTGCGGCAAAAGGAGGAGGCGCTAGGGTGGCTTAATAAGGTCTTGGACTCATGGATTTAGAGATGAAGGTGTCTTGTAGGTTTTGGTAGGGTTAGGTGAGGTGGAAGATGGTTTCTGGGCTGAAGGAGAGGCTAACTGGTGTTGCTACAGGTTTCCTGTAGTGCTACAGGATGTCCTGTCAATGCTACAAGCAACAGGCTGAGGGTGTTTTGAGGCCAAAAATGATAAGGAAAGGGGTAGGGAAGGTGAAATGAAGGTGTATTTAGGTGGATGGAAGGTGGCCAACCCCTTGGCCAAGCTTAGAACTTATTTCAAATTCCATCTTGCACTTCTAGGGTTTCTCTTGGTGTGGTCGTGAAAATTTCAAAAACAGGGTTGAGGGCGATTTTGTTGAAAGGAGGTTGGTGAAGTGTGAGAAATGGAGCTAGGGATGTTGGTGGAGTCCTCCTCTACTGCTTTACTCAAACCTGCAAGAAAACTACATGTTCATGAAATAAACATTGACAAATCTATGATGAAGAAGATGGAAAAGATGAGTTAAATTTGATAAGAGAACCTACTTATGCATTCAAAAAGAAATCTAACTTAGTATTCTCAAAATTTTCATGACAACTACAACAACCTATCTATTATTTCCAATAAATCATAAACTGAAGAGAAATTATGGTCCTGTGGTGAAGATATTCCCTGCTCAAGCTCCAATGAAAGAGGTGAGAGAGGGAGGCTTTGACACACAGCTTTTTGAGTTTATATGCTATTGTACCATGATCTACAAGAGCCTTACTACAGAAAATGTGAAATGGAAGCAAACCAAAGACAGTAAAATGAAATGTAAGAAAACTAGCTAAAACTCGTGAAGTAAACTAGCTACAAAGGCATAAAAATAAACATAAATACACAAGAGAGAGACTAAGACCAATGGATTGTGCCCTAACCCACAAGCTCATCTCTCTAAAACTAAATCAGTGAAGGAAAAATTGAATACTCATTTTATTGCAGAAATAGTCTCATTACATAACCATGAAAGTCTCAAAAGTCTATCACAAGAGCTAAGAGACTAAATTAGTGAAGGACAAACTGAATACTCATTTTATTGCAGAAATAGTCTCATTACATAACCATGAAAGTCTCAAAAGTCTATCACAAGAGCTAAGAGTCTACCAGTTTCCTCCAAAATTCAAATCCTAATGAGCTCTTTCTCTACGCTATTTAACCTAAAAGGTAGCTGCCAATAGCTCCCTAAAAATTAGGTGATGTGTCCCCTTTGATTGCAAGAGAAGTGGAGCTTTGGTGCACTTGATCTTCCACTTTCTTTGTTGTCTTTTATTTCGATTTGTTGGAGGGAATCTCGAGGATCCCTTGGCTGCATTTAGGAGTTATGGAGGTGGACAACCCTCCTATAATCTCTCCTTGTTGCCTACTCCAAGCTTTGATTTCAAAATATTCAAAAAAATGGAATATCTTCATTATTATCCTGCATTTAAACCATATTAGGCATTCTAAGTATGACAATCCTTAATCACCATCTACACTAACCAACATATGACCATAATGTAATTAAATGTGATAAAGAGAGACTAATAAGGCTAAAAAGGTGACAATTAACCCTTCCAATTATAACTAATGATGGTGCTCATCACTTTCTATATTAATAAAATAAGGTTGAGATTTTCTACATGTTTATTTTGTTTATTTTTCAGCTAGCTGAAGAATATATTTTCCAGTTTTTGTTGTTGACTTCTGGTTCGAAATTGTGCACATTGTTCAGCAAAAGATTGCATGTCAAAAGGCTCGTCAAATTGTTGTCCCAATAGAAAAGATTTTAGTGAGTATTAAGTATTCGACAATTTCTATTTCAAATCAATGAATTATTAGAGACCCAAATTTGTTTTTAAAGGAAGAAAATCAAAAGTCATGGCATATGTTTCTAAAAGATATGGGGGGTCGTGAGAAAATCAAAGGTGAAATTATAAAAAAGGTTGCATTATTTGGAAGGCGTGGAATATTATTAAATTTTTAAAAGGGAAAATTAAAGACCCACTCTCATAATAATTTTGGGAGGCCGCGAAAAATTAAAGACCATTGAAGGACAACAATGAGAGGAGCCAAGGGTTTATTTCATTAGAGGGCAAGTTTAGCGGCTGAGTGGGGCCAAGTCCCAAGTGTCGATGTGGATACTTAGTTGCAGAAGATCAATGGTTGGAGGTTGAGTCTATATGTCTCTTAGAAGTCGAAAGCATATTTTCTTGGAAGGTCAAGATTATTTAATTAGGAATGGTCGAGCATGATTTTATAAGGCACAGTTTAAATAGACTCAACCTCCCTATATTGTTTTGATCCCTATATTGTAGCATTATCAATCCTCCATTTAACGTGCATAAAATCTTGATGTGTTGGTTCCATATTCCCACAATGAAGAATGTGTGATTTAGCACCTCTAGTTGAGCGTGATCCTCATAGATTTGTGTAGAATGAAATTTTTGTACACCTAGGCATGATTCGCAGGCGAATATGTCATCTAATTCGCTGACTGGGTGGTGACCCCAAGATATTTTACCAAACTCGTTGTAGGAGGTATCCGCAGGATGCGTTGAATAACAACATTGTCTTCCCCAATGACCGTGTTATCCTCCTGTACTTGATTGAAAAATTCAAGTTTTGTCCTAGCATTTAAAATTCCAGATCAGTGCTGCCAGGAAAGAGGCCTAAATTTTGGGCTTATTCAGAGGTTAAAAATCATCTGTTGAAGTAACATCGAGCAGATTTGTTACCATTCTGGTGCCTTTAGATTAGGACGAAATTGATCTGTTGATGACCAGATCCATTATCCAAAGTGTCTTCCTGAAGATCATAATTCTGGTTATTACAGATTGTCACCTTCAGATAAGGCCATGTTCACCTGACAAAGATTTATCAATCCTCTAAAGACCACCTTGTTGGAGCATAAATATAATGTAAGAAGTATTTATGGGCACTCCATTATACATTTCAGCTAAGTCTGCGCACAATTCTAGGTTCCTTCATGTGGCATTTACATTATCAAACCATTATATGATTGTGCATCTTCCTACTAGTAGTATGTAGCAATTATTTGTGAAAATATGATATGATATTTCATACTTGTGCATTGTATAAATATGCTAAAAAAAAATCAAAAAGAAAACAATAACCATAGTAGTTAACCTTACACGTTTTTGAAGAACTTTCACTGAAGATATTCACTAAAACTCAGAAAATAGTGGCCTCATTATCACAATGTACTTTCCCTCATTAAACTAAACCATGGGGAGGCTCACGGCACTCATGAAAGAATTGAGAATATTGAAAAACACACAAATTAGTTCCTTGAACCACCATGCATCATTGACAACAAACCTTTATTAAGAGGGGTTTATGCATCCTCAAGGGTTTATGATGTTATGAGGAGGGTTTTCAAACTAATAGTAGAGACTTTTCAGGATTTGGATAACACTGAGGGCCCTACCTTTCGGAATATTCTAGATATTCTACAGTTCATGGATTTGGTTAGATATTATGACCTCACGTTTGAGATGGAGTGTAACGACTTGATCCTGCAGATGTTCCAATGCTTATTCAGCATTAGGAAACATCATTCTAACATGGTCATAACCCACATGCAGTCCATTTTTTCCTCATGTATGGGAGGCAATGATGCCATTTGTAGGAGGTTGCAGTCTAAATTTTTATCCATTTGGAGGGAGGAACAGTTGGTTTCACCTGTTGCTTATGAACTAGCCAAAAGGTTGGTTGAGCAGAACATTGTATTTTTCAGGAGATGGTTGACCCAGAAGGACTTGAGGTGGATTTATGGTGACCAAATATGCAGCTATAATGATATGAGGAGGAAGGCTCTTTACTTCATTTGCAATGAACCTTGGGGATCTGACCACTCATGCATGGGTGAGACCGAGGATATGACAAGGGTAGATCAATAGGAGATTCCTTCTGACTTTTAGGATGAGGATTCTTCTTTGGATGAGTACATGGGTTCATACTAGGATGCAGCTGAGGAGCATGAGAATTCATGTGGGGTTGTTGACAGCATGCCAAATTTATATTTCGGTGTGTATAGTGAGCAGTCATTGGACCCTATGGGAGACATTCAAGGTGAAGAGTCGTCAATGAAAATTCAGCATGAGCAGCATATGGTGGAGCATGAGTCAGCTAAGGAATATGATATGCACAATATGCATGATAATCCTTTTGTGGAGAGCCAGTTGGAGGATCATGTTGAGCCCATGATAGAGGAGGATTAGCAACCATATTTTTTACCAACCATTGATGAGTAGATAGATGCATAGATAGCCATAAGGTTCATAGTACTAGCAAACACTTGTTGTTAGGAGGTGTTGGAGTCTAATAGGATAGCTTTGCAAGAGGTTAGTAGACCATAGGATCATGGAGTTTCTATATAGATGAGATAGGATCCTTTTCAGATAGTGGTGCATCCATCTTTGGGCCTACCCACTCATGAGGTGAAGGTAGATGCACAAGAAGTTGGTAGAGTTGTAGTACTTTCAGGGAGCAACCCTTTCCAGGAGTACATACATAGGGCTTGGAGAATAGCTTGCCCAATTTTACCAATTATAGGGAGAGGAGCAGGATTTCTTAGATAGATGTTTTTATTTTTTGGGAAAAGCAGCATGAATTAAGTGTGGACCATCATCAAGATAATAGACTTGTTCCATACACAAGTGTCCATGTTTTGGATTGGCGAGAGACCATGAGTTGGTATCCAATTGCTGGATTATAATTCTTAGTCAAGGGCATAGTACATCAAGATCCCTTAGAGGAAAGGATTACTACATGTTTCAGTGGGCAATGGTATGTGGACTAATAATTCATCAGTATTCCAATAGCACTAGCCCAGCATTAGCAAATTTGGGTTGACCTTAGCCTATGCTAGAGGTTGGATTAGAGAGAGGTGATGAGTTTTTATTCTACAAGTGGAGCATCACCTATGATCAGAGACAAAGCACAGCTCGAGCCATGGGGTATGGATGAGGATGATTGGTTATGGTGGTTTTTGGATACAGGTGGATCCATGGATGGAAGATTAAGTCAATGGTTTGTTTGGGATCCAGGTATTGAGGGACCCATTCATGTTTGGTTAGCTTGGAGGCATGGTGTGGTACAATGGTTCATATGGGATATTGATATATGTTTGCAGGTGCCTCTATAGTGTACAGGTGTGGATTGCTTGAGGGCAAGTAATCTTGGGGTGGGAGGATTTGTCATGTCACCATTTTTATTTTCCTCTATAGTACATCAAGGATGGGTTTCCAAGGTATGTGATGGCTAGGTCACAGGAGTAGGATTACATCATCAGGGGTACCAGGGGATTTTTAGGGCTTTTTACAAGATCTAATGTCATTCTCTTGGAATATTCTATTATTCGCACAACTTTCCTTTCGTTTCATTGCATTCCAATAACTTTCATAAAACAAGGTTATTACTGGGCATAATGATCCAAAATTATTCAGGAACGCAATAAAATATAGAAATAAACATAAACGCAGATATTCAGTAGGAATAACACTTCATTTAATTAATATCAAATACTAAAAAATGCTTACACTGATAGAATGGAAAATAAACTAGCTCGGGCAATGGTAGCTTATCTCTGAGAAGAGATGTGGCGGCTACATGCCTCTGAACTATGTTACACTAAGGCTCAAAGGTCTAATTATAATTGAGAAACAATGGAAAACCCTAAACATCCAAAAATCTAACCCTATGAGATGAAGCGCAAAAACTATGGGCCCCATGTGGGTAAATTGGTACATCAACTTCCCGGGGACGTAACTTTGGCATACGATCTTTGTTTGACACACACAATACCTCGTTAGAAATATATATATGAGAAATTCAACTTTCAAGTTACCAATAGTAGACAATGGCCCATGCCGGTCCTTTTTTTTCCCAAAAAACTTTGTTTAGGGCCTCAAAACAGCTCCGGAAGTTCAGGACCTAGAAAAACTGCCAAAAATAGTAAATTGTGCTATAATTAAGGAAAATGAAAAATTGAAAGAAACAATGGTGCGGGTCCAAGTGGAATAGGTGGGTGGCCACCAATATCCACCTCGATCATTCCTCCCCCCTTAGGAAGAAATGGTCCCCATTGCGTTGAGTTCCTCCATGAGATGAGGAAACTTTTGTTGAACTTGGTCCCTGGTGAGCCACTTGCCTTGGTGCAGGAGTTGGCCAGCTTTAACAACCTACTACAACTGGATCTTCTGTTGGTGAGTGTTATTTATCTGCATGTCCATGATCTTATTATTTGTGGCATGTTCCATGTATTCAAGGTTTAAATCTGTTGGTTTGAGTTGTTCTGCGATGTCTGATGTGTCCTGAGTAATGGTGGAAAGTATGGTCGAAGGCGATCCACATTGAACACTAGGTACAGGCCAAGGAATGGAAAAATTTTAAGCTCAAATTCATTGTCTCCCACATCCTTGATAATTTTTTAAGGCCCATATCAGAGTGGTCTAAGCTTATGATGAGCTTCGGTTAAGCGTTCTTTCTACAAATTCAACCAAACTTTGTCACCCACCTAGAACTTGTGTGGCACCTGATGTTGATCATGTCATTGCTTGTACTTAACATTAGCTTCGTCCAATATGTCATGGACCTGTTGGCAGATGGGTTGAATGTGTTCAATGAAGTTGTTCGCCTTGTCGTCTTCAGACTAGACATGAGTTGAATCTGTCTGAGTAGCTACAAATGGTATGGCCACATCAATGGGACATAGTGGCTAGAATCCCAAGCCCACTTGAAAGGGGTTGTGTCTAGTTGAGTTGTGGAGAACCTGGTTATAGTTGTGCTCGAAATAGGGGAGGCTTTCATCCCATGTGTGTGGATGCTTCAAGTTGTACATGCGTAGAATGTGTACAATCATCTCGTTGACGACCTCCGTTTGGCCATCAGTTTAGGGGTGGAAAGTTGTGGACTTAGTGAGCTTGGTGTCTAGCATTGACCAGTTACTTGTCCAAAATGTATTGAGGAACATGTTATCCTAATATTAGATAATCAAATATGGGATCCCAAAGTGTACCCACACTCGTTCAAATAAGAGTTTACCATTGGCTTCTACTATGATATTCTTCCTGCGGGCCACCATAATGGCCATTTTAAATAATATGTTGACAACTAAAAAAACATAGTCGTTTCCATGCTTGGTAGAAGGAAGGCTTGACATGTAATCTATGGAGATGGATTCCCAAGGTCGACTAGCGGTAGGCAGTGGAGTATATAGGTTTTTCTTCTTGATGGTTGGTTTGGAAATGGCGCAGTCAGTGCAGGATCTGATGTACTTCCCAACATCCTATCGAAGGTTCGGCCAATAGAATTACTTCTACAGTACTTCCATTGTTTTCTCAACCCCGAAATGTCCAACGGCCCGACTATAGTGTGTTTCCTAAATCATCTTGGCATGCTCGCTTGAAGGAACATAGAGGCATCCCAGGTGGCATAACAGTGCATCTTGGAGGTGACAATTTGGAACTTTCTTACCCTCTAGGAGTTTCTGGTATGTGTTTCTGAAATATGGATCACTTTTGTAGAGATTTGACTAACTCGAAGTTTTGTGCCCACAAGAGTCGAGCATAGTGGTTAGCGCCACAATCGGCAGTCAGCTAAGGAAATACGCAACATTATTAGTGCTTCCCTTCTTGTACTTGATGTTCAAATGGAAATATTGCAGGTATGTGGACCATTTCTGAAGGTGATTGTTATGTAACTTCCCTTGTGTCTATATGAACTACAGGGGTCAGTGATCTATGTGTATGACCGTTTCCTTCCCCAAAATATAATGCTTCCATTGTTTGCAAGCCTGCACAATGGAATACATTTATTTATCATAGGTGGGATACTTTCAGACTGTGTCTGAAAGTGTTTCACTATGGTATGCCATTGGATTCCCTTGTTGTGTAAGTACTGCCCCAATAGCATAGTCATAGGCATATGTCTCGATCTCAAATGGGTGTTGCAAGTCTGGTAATATGAGAATTGGTGTAGAGAAAAAGTGATGCTTCAACTCTGCGAACACCTTCTATTGAGATTTATACCAAAATAATTTTGCTTTTTCTCCTCCCTTGGTGACTTGACTCAAAGGCAAAGTGATATGAGAGAACTCAAACATGAACCTGTGGTAGAAATTGGCAAGACCCAAAAAGTTGGGAGCTCTGTTAGAGTGGTTGGGGATGGCCAATACAGAATGACCTGGATCTTAGCTAGATCGACATGCACCCCCCGCTCATCAATAATGTATCCCATATATTGAACCTAGGTCATGCCAAAAGTGAATTTCTCCAAATTCTCATACAAATTTTGTTGTCGCAGTGTTTCGAGGACCTGTCGAATGTGGTGGAGGTGCTCTTCCAAACTTTGGTTGAAGATCAGGATGTCATCCAAATACACCACCGCGAATCAGTTAGTGAATGGTTGCAAAATGTCATCCATTTGTAGGTTTTAACCCTATATAGAAATTATATGTAAACAAATTCTTAAAGATAGAAAATAAACAATAGCGAGAGCATAAAACATAAAATAGATACACAGAGATTTGTCCCCTGAATCCCAAAACCGGGACTACCAGCTTGATTTTTCATTATATTCATTTTAGTGTCACAACACATATATATACATGTCGAAGCATTCATAAACCCCAATCCATTAACCATGGATTATAACATAATCGTAGTTCCCTTGATCAGATCTACAAAATAATAGGGGCCGAAAACCATCATGCCCCAAAACCATGTGCAAACCCATGCACAAAACCATGGGCGGGTCCGCACACAGAAAAATAAGGAAAAATTAATAATTTCCTAGGGCACTTCCCTAGACCCCACGCAAGGGGCTACCCACCCCCTGCTAACCCCTGGACACGTTAGCTTCTCCCCGCACCCCCCCGCGCGCCCCGCGCGTGCGACTAATCATGGAAATAATATAACACATACCCAACATTCTCCCACTTGTTGTTTTCTTTCCACATAGGGCCACAGGAGAGCTTAGTCATTAGTCAAGCCCTGCAACACCCATTGTTTCCCTACACCAAGAGAACATATGAGTGCTCACATACTTTGTCAATTCATCTGCAAAATTCTTCAAAGTGTCCACCTTTACCAGCAACACCTTTTTATCCTCAACCATGTCTCTCACAAAGTGATATTGAACATCAATGTGCTTTGTCTTTGAATGATAAGCAGGGTTCTTAGCCAAGAAAATTGCAATTTGGCTATCACAGTCTATCCTTATAACTTGATGCACCAACCCCATACTTGAACACAATCTTTGCAACCAAAATACTTTCTTGCTTGCATGAGTGGCTGCTTGTATTCTGCCTCTATAGTTGAAAGAGCCACTACAAATTTTATTTTACTCATCCAACTGACTGCACCTCCAAATAGGCTAAGCACATACCCACTTGTAGATCTTCTTTGTTTCAGATCTCCAGTCTAGTCTGCATCAACAAAACCATGTATTTCCAAAACTTTTTCCAATCCCAGTGTTTCCTGGTAGAACAAACTATAGTCACTAGTGCCACGGAAATATTTGAAAACCCGCGTCACTGCTATCTAGTTCTCCTTCCCTAATTTTGACATAAACCTGCTCAATACTCCCACTGCATGTGCAATGTCTGGTGTAGTAAAGACCATTTCATACATCAGCTTACCCACTACACTTGCATATAAAACACGGGACATATCCTCCTCTTATTCTTGTGTCTTGGGACACTGTTTGGTGGATAGTTTTACACCTATAGGAATAGGAACCCTCACCAGTTTACTATCCTAAATATTAAACCTCAACAATATTCTCTCGACATACTTCCTCTGGTTTAACCAGATCTTCATCTTTTCCCAATCTCTCTTAATTTCCATGCCCAAAATATAGTTTGCAGCACCAAGATCCTTCATGTCGAATTTGGAGAATAATTGGGTCTTCAAATCTTGGATAATTTCTTTGTCATTTCCAATCAGAAACATATCATCCACATACAAGACCAAATAAATAACATGGTCACCAATTAATTTAAAATACACATAATGATCCTCTTTGCTTCTGGTGAAGCCAAGTCCCCGTATATAGGTATCAAATTTTTGTTACCACATCCTTGGTGACTGTTTCAACCCATATAGAGACTTTTTTAACATGCATACCAGTTATTTCATACCCTTCACTGTAAAGCCTTCAAGTTGCTTCATGTATATCTCCTCTTCCATATCTCCATGAAGAAATGTTGTCTTCACATCCATCTATTCTATCTCAAAATCAAATGCAGCAGTGACAGGTAAAATTAATCGAATAGAAGTAACCTTGGCAACAGGAGAAAAAATATCACCAAAATAAATTCCTGCCACATGGGAATAACCTTTTGCTACCAACCGAGCTTTGTATTTCTCCACCTTGCCTTCTACATTCATATTCTTATTAAACATCCATTTTATCCTGATGGGATTCCTTCCAGCCGGCAACTCCACCAGATCCCATGCCTCATTTTGTGCAATTGTGCCATTTCATCAACAATGGCCTCCTGCCATAGTTTTCCATCCTTTGAATCCACTACCTCCCTAAGAGTTATGGGATCATCATCAGTGATATTTAATTAAAAATTTGAATAGAAAGCAGATGTACTATACCTTTCTGGGTGGCTTCTTTCCCGAACTGATCTTCTCACAGTTGGATTTTGTGGCTCTTCCTCTTCTAAATCGTGTTTTGTTGTAGAGTATGATTCATCCTCCTTTAGGTCAAACTCTATCTTCTCAGGTTCCTTTGGTAGGACTCCATGCCTAACAACATCTTTCAGCTCTCTAAACACCACATCTCGGTTGTGCGCAACCTTCCTTGTTTATGGGTTCCAAATCTTATAACCTTTTAAACCATCCTTATACCCAATAAAGATGCACCTTTCAGATTTATTATCCAAATTCGTCATTTTCTCCTTTGGAACATGTACATATGCATCACATGCAAATACCCTCAGATGTGAAAGAGAGGGTTCTTACTAGTCCATGCCTCATGTGGAGTCTTATCCTCCAACGTTGATGAAGGTGATCTGTTAACCAGGTAACATGTAGTCTCCACTGCCTCTGCCCAAAATTATTGTCCTAACCCAGTACCACTGAGCATGCTTCTTTCCTTTTACATCAACATTCTATTCATTCTTTGAACTCCTTTATTTGTTGAGGTAGAGAGTCTTAGTTATCGGCTATACCACACTTCTTAAGGCATCCTTCTAAATTTTCTAACTCTCCACCATTATCTATTCCCAAAGACCTTTATCTTTCTCTGTCTGTTTTCCACCTCGAGTCTAATTCATTTAACACAAGACTTCATTTTCCTCAAGAAATATATCCATGTATTCCTTGATAAGTCATGTATGAATGAAACATAGTACACATACTTTCTCAGTGATGGAAACGACACCTGTCCAAACACATCACTATGCACAAGATCTAATATCTTGTTTGCCCTCTTAGCACCAGAAGGAAAACTCACCCGATTCTGCTTCCCATATACACAATTCACAGAAATTGAAATCCAGAGAGAAATTAGACATACCTTCTACCATACCATTACCATGCAGTATCTGAAGGCTCTTCACTCCAATATTTCCAAGCCTTTGATGCCATAGCATGGTCTTTTCTCCACAGACCGCTAGGCTTTCCACTCCACTTTCAGGAACCACAGAACTGTTGCACCCATCAATAACAGTGCTACCCTGAACCTTGTACAAAGTTCCAATCCGAACTCCCCACATTAATACCAGTGCTCCCCGAACTATCTTGTAGGTATATTTCTCGAACATTGTTTTTACACCTACAGCATCCATCTTGCTTACAGAAATTGGATTTCTGGCCAATGCAGGAATATTTAGAACACCAGGAAGTGTTCTAATCCTTCCACCTTACAGCTTCAGCTTGAATTTTTCACGTCTGACGACTCTGGCCTTCCTATCATATCCTAAGAAGACATCACCAACATCATACTTCTCATACTCGGAAAACCAGAAGTGAAAGGATGCACCTGAGTCAATCAACCATGCCTCATGATCTACATGTGTATTTGAAGAAGAAGCCAAATACACATCCCCACCTTCATCTGAGGTATTTTTTGCCTCTGCAGAAGGCGCATCATCAAATCCCTTTACTTTCTTAGGAGCTTTAGATCTGTTTTCCTTTTTGTAGTGCCCTTCCTTTCCGCATTTCCAACACACCTTTACATGCTTTCTTAGAGATTTAGATCTCCCTCTAGATTTATATCTCCCACTCGAAAAATTATTTTTGTTTATGTTCTACGACCTTCCTCGTATAGATAAGGCATCCCCATTCTGGCCCTCCATATTTCTCCGTCTCATTTCCTCTGACAACAAGGATGAGACAATTTCATCAAAATTCAAGGTAGTTGTATTGCTACTTATTGTAATAAACAAACTGTCCCACGAATTTGGTAGAGAACACAACAAAATGATGCTCTTATATTCATCTAAGATTTTAATATCAACGGATGAAAACTAAATTACCATATTATTGAAGGCGTTCATATGCTCTATCACCAAGTCTCCATCCTTCATCCTCAAGTTATACATTTTTTTTCACAGGAACAATTTATTCACCAGAGACTTAGATTGGTACAAAGTCCCTAACTTGACCCACAAATTATTCGTCATAGCTTCCCCAGATACATTCAACAATGCTGAATCTGAGATACACAACCGTATTGTGCTCTTTGCCTTCTGATCCAACTTTTCCCAGTCTTCATCTCACATTTTTGTTGGTTTAGTACCTGGATCTACCGCAATCCACTGATATTTATCCACCAGCAAATCCTCCATCTTAAGCTTCCACAGCTCAAAACTCTGACCATTAAATTTATCGATCTCTATCTTTCCACTGCTCGTCATCTTCTTTCACCACAAGAATCGATCCCGCAAATCTCCCACTGAACAGGGTCTACCACAGGCCTGAGAAAAAAACCCCTCAGCAAAAAAGGCGTCCCCTTGAAGCCAAAATAGCTCTAATAACAAATGTAGGTTTTAACCCTATACAGAAATTATCTGCAAACGAATTCTTAAAGACAGAAAATAAATAATAGCGAGAGCATAAAACATAAAACAGATACATAGATATTTTTCCCCTGGATCCAAAAACCAGGACTACCAACTTGATTTTTCATTAAATTCCTTTTAGTGTTACCACACATATATATACATGTTGAAGCATTCATAAACCCCAATTCATTATCCCTGGATTAGAACATAACCGTAGTTCCCTTGACCGGATCTACAAAATACCAGGGGTCGAAAACAATCATGCCCCAAAACCATGTACAAACCCATGCACAAAACCATGGGTGGTTCTACCCACCAAAAAATAAGGAAATGACCCCCCCGTTGTGTCTGGTGCAACGTATAGGGGCGACTATCGCCCCCCCTATGATCCCCCCCCCCCCTGTGCGTGTGTGCTACTAATCGTGGAAAAAATATAACACATACCCAACAGCATCATCCTCATGAAGGTTGTGAGAGCATTTTTCAACCCGAAAGGCATGACCAGCAATTCAAAAATTCCCTTCTTAACTTTGAAGGTAGTCTTCCACACATCGGAGGGTTCGATTGGTACCTGGTGATACCCAGACTTCAAGTTAATCTTGCTAAAATATTTGGCCCCCTTGAGTTGGTCCAGAAGGTCATCAATCCATGAGATCAGATACTTATTCCGGAAATATACCTTTTTCAGTGCCCAATAGTCAATACAAATTCTCCATAACAGAGCGTCGATAAATCGATCCATTGGGTAGAGGCGCGCGTGGGGTCATATCGATGGAGTACTTGACCTAACAATGCAGAGGTACCCCTGTGGGTGGGGTGAATATGTCCCTATATTCCTCCACAACCTTTTCCATATGTTGTTGTCGTGCGAAGGTGCCCTATTTGGAGGTCGTGGATACAGTCTTCTTCTTTCCCTGAGGATGGATCGCGAGGAAAACAAATTTCATGGTTTTTGAAATGAGCTTACTACATGGTTTTGCAGTGATCAAAGAGATGGTGGTAGGTGGTGCTACCTCTGGTATCCTATACAACTTATTGCAAAAAGTAACAATAACAGCATGAGGCCAAGACTCATACACACCATATTGCTTCCACAAGTATGGTTTGCCTAATAATACATCACAAACATCAAGAGGAGCAATATCACATAATACCTCATCCATGAAGGGCTTGATGTTGTAGGGAAGGTGAAACTGTTGGCTGACCCGGAGATCTCGTCCTTGGTGAAGCCACCCGATGGTGTATGATTGTGGGTGTGTTGTGGTCGGCATGCCCAACCGCTTAACGACCTCTTCTAAAATGAGGTTCTTTTGGCTCCCATTGTCGACAATGAACTGCATCGGGGAACCCTTCACCCACATTTGGGAGTGGAAGAGTCACTCCCCCTCTTTTAAATCTTCGGGTTCCTCCTTTTGGATCTTGGTGGTGGCAATAGTGGCATTGGGATCTGCATCGATAATTTTCTTCCCTTTGTCATTCTCCTTGTCGGGTTCTGACTCAAAGTCGGAACATGCATCTCATTCGGAAGCCTTCAGCTCAGCCATGAGTGATTTCTTTGCGTGACACTCACTTGTGTTGTGAGTGGAGCTCTTATGGAACTCACATCACTTTCTTATGTCCTTCTTTCGCTTTGCGGTGTTGTTCTTTTCTTGCAGATTTGGTGGGTTGTCCTAGGTCACCTCACCTTGGCTCTATCCTTTGTTCTACGGTTTGGGGGCACCTTTCCCTTGCTTTTAATTCACAGATCCAAAGTCTCGCTTCTTTTGTTTGAATTTCTGCTCAATATTGGCAACATACCGGTATGTTGTACCAAGCGAGGAATGTCAAGGAAATCCATTTCCTCCTTAATGTTTATGTGCAGGAAACTCCAGTACTTCAGCACTAAATGTTTCTCTGAATCTTTAATACCCAAATTTGTGTGCAGGGTATGGAACAGTTTTTTTAGCTCATGCACATCTTGATCTCTTTGTTTTCGCAGCATAGTCCATTGTATTACTTGTCCTCATAGCTCCTGAGGGGATAATATTGTTCCTTGATGGTGTCTTGAAAATAATTCCAAGTGGGTGCGGCTGAGAACAAGGATGACTCCCTCTTGTACTTTGTCTCATAGTAGGTTTCCCACCAGTCCTTGACATGGGGGGTGGCTTTGAGGAGTGCAAAAGTAATCTTTTCCCGATTGGAAAAATCATGAACCGAAAAATATACTTCTAATAGATTCAGCCATCTATCTATGGCGTATGCATCTCTTTGGCCCTCAAATATGGTAATGTCAAAGTTTACTTTTACCTTAAAAGGAGTGGTGCCTCCAAAGTGGTTGCTGGATGAAGGTGCGTCATCAGTGGATAGTCGTTGAAGGATCTGGGAAAATTTATCCATCATCGCATTCCTTTGTTTCTCAAGGGCCTCCTCGAGTAATATTTTGATAGGATCTCATGCTCCCTCTTCTTTCTTTTATTCCACCATGGGAGGTCGTCGGGGTTTGTGAGGCTGATCTTGCAAAGGTTCAACCAGATCGATCCCTAACTCCTTATATCCCGACCTCGTTGGGGACATGCAAAGAAAAATTGAGAAATAGCAGACCAATCTGATACCAATGATCCAGACTTATGCAGGAACGCAATAAAATACATAAATAAACATAAACGCATAGATGCAGCAAGAATAACACTTCATTTCATTAATATCAAATACTGAAAAATGCTTACAGACAGAATGGAAAATAAACTAGCTCGGGCGATGGTAGCTTATCTCTGAGAAGAGATGTGATGGCTACATGCCTCTAAATGTGTTACAATGAGGCTCGAAGGCCTATTTATTATTGAGAAACAATGGAAAACCTAAACATCCAAAAACCTAACCCTAGGAGATGAAGCACCAAAACTATGGGCCCTGTTTGGGTAAATTGGTACATAAACTTCCCGGGGACGTAACTTTGGCATACGATCTCCATTTGACGCTCAAAATACCTCGATAGAAATATATATCCAAGGAATACAACTTTCAAGTGACCAACAGGTCGATGACCCATGTTGGTCCCCATTTTCCCAACAAAATGACATTTAGGGCCTCAAAATGGCTCCAGAAGTTCAGGACCCGAAATACTGCCAAAAATAGTAAAGTGTGCTACAATTAAGGACACTGAAAAACTAAAAGAAACAATGGTCGCGATCCAAGTGGAATAGGCAAGTGGCCACCAATATCCACCTAGATCACATAACTTAATTAATTATGATCAAGTTGGAATTTCGAGAGGAATATTTGACATAACACCTTATTATAATAGCTCGTTGGAACCAGAACGAGAAGGTTTACAAGATGGGATACTAAGAAGTTATTTTTGGTTGCTATAGTGATTATGGCGAGAGATTTACCATTTTCCCAGATTATAAATTACTTTAATTATTCATTTAATTAAAAAATGGAAAAATGATTAAATGGAGGAAAAAGGCCAAAAGTGACTTAAGTGGAATAAAATAAATTAAAAAGTCACTTATGATAAAATCAAGAGAGGAGATTCTAGAATAATTATAAAATAATAATATAAGATGCTTCTAGAAGCTTGGAGTTCTATCCATAATATCTATAAAAGAGGAGGAGGAGATCATTTAGAGACATCCTGAAGTTGAGTAATTCTTTCTTATGGAGAGTTTTGGAGAATCGGGAGTTCCCAGCTTCAGCAGTAGTCCCAAGACAGAAACCCTTGAGTGATTTAGTGAGATTGGGCGAGTACCCATCTCTCTTCTTGGTGAATTCATCCAGAATTTACAGGTTGCATCTTATTGATTTTCAGTTTAGATTTTAGAGGCTCGGTTTCAGCTTGTAGCATATATTTGTGGGAGGTCATTCTCTCAGCCATTTCCAGTAATTTCATGTGCTATCTATATTAATAAAATAAGGTTGAGATTCTCTGCATGTTTATTCTTTAGTTTCAAGATGTATTTTTCGATTTTTGTTATTGATTTGTGATTTAAAATTGTGCACATCGTTTATTTAAATTAACGGAAAAAAATTTGAAGCAATATCCAGCAAATTTATCATTTGGGAAATTACACAATGCAAAACCCCCCAGTGGGAAAACTCCCACCTCCCATCCCCAAGGCACGTGACAAAGACATTTAAAACATGATTGTGAATAGAATTCCTTCCCACCCTATCCCTATTTTCTACACAAATGAACTCATGCAACAAAAGTGACTATGAAGTGACACTATGCGGTTATCCAAGTGAAAATATATTTCAACATACACCAATGGATGGTAAGGGCTAGGAATATATGAATTTCATGTCGGATAAAACCATATATACAACTAGACTTCATATATACAGAAGCACGCATACATTCAACGTTAGTAGGGCGACAATGCAAATCTCCCAGAGGAGAAAACTCTCACCCACTATATCCAAAACACATGACAGAGATAATTAAACCACGACTATAAATAGAAATCCCTCCCACACGATCCCTATTTTATACACAAACAAAACATGTATTTTCTCTTGAAATAATATATTAAAATCAAATATTAGATTGGCTTCTATGTTTATTTAGCAAGTCTAATCTTTTATTTGCCAAGTCCATTTTGATTTGCAAGAATTGAAGCCTTGATTGTTTTAGATTGTGTCTTGGATAAGAAGGTTGTTTTAGATATCTTCTACTTTCGAAAATTCTACAATAAATATTTTTTTAAACAGATTTAGAATTATCGTTTACTTTTATTAAGAAAATATATTGAGTTTTATAGCATGATATTGAATTGTATTACTTTTATTTAGCCTTGTGTTGTTCCTCTAATTGTTTTGCTGATGAGAACAATGTGAATGAATTTCATAAAGATTGAATTATCTTCCTAATTTTGGTTAAAGGACTAGCCTTCCTTAACCACAAAGAGTATTCCATGTATTTATACACAATATTGGCAATTTTCAACTGATAAAAATAGTATAAAAATAAGTCGAATTATAAATACATGGAGAAACAAATAAGATATGAAATTTTATTGATAAAAACAAAATCATCAATAACTAGATAGTGATGTTTAACGGTGTATCTTGATTTATTAGTGCAAACAAAAAACTTACAAAAATAAAAACACAAATTATATTCCAGTAACATAAAGTTAACTTAAAAATTAAATAAAAATGAATAAAATTAAAATTAAAACATTTCTAGAATTTATATATGTTCAATCGATTTAGCAAAGCATAATCATATAATAGCATGTATTCATATAGTTCAGCCAGGACAAATTCAATTAAATCTCGTTAAAATTAAATTCTCTTGGATAGTGTATATCCAGAAAGTTTTATATTTTAAAATTAGGTAATGAAACAGCCTAATAATTTGAATTTGAACGTGTCAATTTATCAAATATCCATTTATACCAAAATAAACATAAAGAAAACTTTGGAAACATAAACACATAACATAGAACAATAATAATCGTAGATACAAGGAGTGAAATTTCACAACGTTCTGATGAATAGAGTACCAATACATGTGTTAATAATGCCTTAAATTAAAATTTTCAATTCCATCAACAGTGGGCCCTTACAATGTACAAAAATGGGTCTTTTAAACTATTTAGAGAGCAACTTCCCTCATAAATGTTTCCTAATTAAAATATTACATTACAAGACTCTTAACATTATGTTCTTTATATCTCTATGATGAGCCCCTATGCTTAGTGCATTGCTTTTTCATTTTCGCTCTTCCTTTTTTTGAAATGTCACCTCTATAATGACCCTCCGCTTGAGTGCTCCCTTTCTTAGGCCGCGAGAAGAATGCATAACCTTCTTATTATTCTAAATTTGTGATCTCTTCTATCACCAACTATAATGGTACAACTAACTTTGGCACCCTATACAGCTTGGATGTGACCATCTTTCTGAAACGTGAATCTCTTTAACTTTAAATATTTCTCCTAGTCGACAAGAAGAATTAATTGTTACTTTGTAAACTTCAAGTAGGCCAAACCAAGCTCAGATTGCAATTAATAAGGGGTACTAGGCAAATTTTGAACCATTTTATCCAACAGAGCTAAAACATTAAAACATTTACATAATGAGTCTACTAATAATCGTCTAGAAATTGGTTCTTCACTAGTAACCAGAACATATTCTTGGTGCCCCTGAGCCTTTTTAAGTGATGCCCAAAGTTGCTTCTCAAAAATAAACCAACCGGATCTTTTCCAAAATGATGGTATCCCCAACCTTTGAATATACCCCCATTCTGCCTTGAACTTGTTAATCGTTACACATTATTTTGTCACATTCTTGGAAATTGATGCCATACCCCTATCCTTCGCAACGTGAATCATATTTCCATTAAAATATGAAGAAGATGGAAGAAAAATCATTCTATGGAAGATAAAAATTTTGTGAAAATACCTTGAACAACCCTAATTCCAAAGGATGTCGCAAGTTATACATTGATAAACTATGACACAGCTTATTTTTTGCAAGTTATACATTGATAAATTGTGACACTGCTTATTGTCGCAGGTTGCATACCTGCTAGAATGTGATATTGTTGCACTTTTCTCATTCAAAAGGTGCGACATTGTTTTAACGAAGGTAAAATAAATACAAGAAGCTTCTAGAATAGAATCCTTGTGGATGGCATCTCCTCTTAGTAATGTGGTTTTAACTCACATTCCTAACTTTTTGGATCTCAACCTCCATCCCTTATCCTCCTATCCTTTCCCAAGCCTACAAGGACAACCACCTCCCATTGTGATGGCTAGTTAGCAAATCTTAGAAATACTTTTGGAAAGTTGGTGAAACTCTGCAGAAATATCAAATCTTTGATCTCAATACTTTTGAAGGCAAGGAATTGAAACATGGTACGGTTGGAAAGGGACCTACGACTTCAAGGTGGCTTCAAGTTGTAACTTTTTTCTTCATTATAATATAGTTACATGTTTCTTTCCCACAAATTATTTTCTATCTATTTTACAATCTTTGGTATATACTTCCTTAATCATATGTATAGTTTTTATCAAATCATTTTTGGATTATATGTACTTTGATGGTTTATTTGTTTGTGTCACTTGCAGGTCTTTGCTTCGAGCATTGAGGAGGAAAATGTAAGCCACAACAAACAATCAACAAGGAAAACCTTTGTAAAAAGGTATGAGTTCATCCCACTCTCATTTCCATTGATAATTTGATTGCAATTAAACCTAGGGAAAGTTTCTTGTTCCTATCTATTTTTTTCTAGATCTGGGTACTAGATCTAGGGAGATCGCTCTCGTCTGCAAGAGTGATTTGTCTGGTAACAAAATTGGCTACAATAATGGGGATAAATCTTTAAATATGTTCTTCAGTTTCAATTTGAGTGATTGAATCCTTGTTTTCTTTATTCTTTATATTTTCTGAGCCATTGGAGAGCCATATCTAACTCTTGAACCCTAGATCTATTAAGATCTTGAAAGATTTTTTTTTTTCTTGATTTTTGTGTCAGTTGCACCCTTCTTTGGGAGAAAATTTGACACTATCGCATTGTGCTAGATTACAAGCTATGACACAACTTCTTTGTCACACTATGTTTTACTTTCTATGGTCTTGCTGTAATTGATCTTAGATATATTTTTGATATGGTTTTTGAGTTGGTTTAATGTTTTTTTATAGCTTAAACTTTCCAGATTGGGTCTCTTTTGTGTGCCTTTTTGGATTTTTGTTTGAGTGTATGTTGGAAGTGTTGTTCTAATTTGTATTGATTTTTTCAGTGCATTTTTTGTTTGCATATTTTGGCTTCATGATTTTCTGCATCATCATTGAATTCTTTCATCTTGTTTGAAGTAAGGAAAAAAAGTTGCATTTTAATTTTTCCAGTGCATTTGGAAAGCAAACAAAAAAGGAAAAATCTTGCATTCTAGTTTATAGCTGGGGTAATTTTTAGCTTGCATTTTTTTTTATTTTATTTTTTGGAATCGTGCATCCTACAAGTTCTTTGATTTGCATTCAAAGAGAGGTTCATGTTTCTTTCATTGAATGTTACACTAGTTTCTTTGCTTAAAACCTCTCACCCTTTACTATAGCTAGAATTCATCGAAATAAAATCTTGCATTTCATTTCGTTGCACTTGATATTTTGACATGGTCCACTCTTATTCTTATTGTGTAAAAAAAACCATTAAATTAATGCTTAATAAATTTGATTTGATGCTTTTTCATTTCTATGGTAGAATACCTACATTTAAAACTTAAGTGTAGGGCCTTGGAATAGGTGGTGATTTTAAACTTTCCAAGGATACAAAACAAACATTGGAATATTGATTTAGGGAATGAAAATACATTTATTGCATCATTTTTTCTAGAAAAATCCTCTCACAGAGGAGTTAAGAACAAGGTCACATTGGGTTTAGCGAATTAATCTACGTTGTTGCGTTGGTCTTAGTGGCGTTGATTTTCATGTATTAGAAATGGTGTTGAAAAACACTTAGGTATCACTTAGGAGGAAAACGTAGCTTTAAGGGATATCTCAAGAGGATTTCGGGTTTATTACCCCAAAGTCAGGTTGTTGTAGGTGGTAACCTTAGTGGCTTTTATCTTAGGGCTCATACATAAGGTGATGACAAGGGGGCATGTATGTTGTACCTGGACCAAATGTTGGTCAAACTCACTTGGGCCATCCTCGAGGTCCTCCACTCTATGTGAGGGTACTTGCACCGGGCGTGGACCGTTAAGCAAGTCACCAACGTAATTGATCCACATGCTCTCTAATTCCTGATTATATTGGATTTTATGTTTACTTCCTTAGATTTTCTAGCGTGTGTTGTTTATTTTTCTATTTAGTAGGTTGTAGGTTGAATTTGATGGAAACAATTTATGGATTTTTCCAATAGAGGAACCCATTTTAATGGGTATCCTTGTCTTTTTCCTTGTATTAGAAATAATGGTCCTCCTTATATGGCTATGTTGTGCCTTCTCGAATTCACGATATGTTTACCAATATGGCTTTTTTCAACTTCGTTGGTCCCAAACACCCATGATGCTCCTCAACTGAGTTCTCCACCTCAACAACATCAACCTCATGTTGACCCTTTTCCTTTTTATCCCATTATGTATTCTCCCCTTTCTTCTTCCTCGCCTAGTGAAAGTATTGACGCCAATAACCAAGGAGCTAAGAAGAAGAAGAAAAGGAAGAATAAGAAGAAACAAAATAAATAAGGGGGAAACCAACCAACCATTACTATGAGTTTTGATAATGTTGAAAAACCTTCAAACATACATCAAAATCCCAAATTCTTTTGCAATATTTATAATGGTTACCACCTTCTTAACGATTTCCTCGATATTCCAAAAGTCTTATAAGTGTGATATAAGGATTCTTATCAACTCATTGTTGGTTCATCAACCAATGATTATAGGGTTCCAAGGAAAAATGTTAAAGTTGTCTTTTGTTGTAGGTTATGTGAAGGGAGTCATAGAACTCACCTTTTACCTCGTATGGATGAATCCTCGAAATTTTTGGAAAACCCTAGTGTTTCTGAGCAACAAATTTCAACTAGTTTATGTAACTTCTTTCAAAAACCATTGTTGGTTGATGAAGTGATCGGTCTAGTTCTATCATGGGTCGATCCCACTTTTCAATAGATCCCACTCTCCCCTTAGAGAGTGAAGACTGTAACACTCAAGTTATTTTGGTCAATTCAAATCATTCTCAGCAAGGGGGGATTTCACCTATTTCAATGAAACCCGCTCCAAGTACTAAGATCACTTCCTTTGATTGGAATAGATTGGCAGAGCCTTTTATTCCTTCTTATATTCCTTTCCAAATCATTGTTTGGGCTTGTGATATGAAAATATGTCACACTATTATATATGAAGGTGATTATGGTAGCATTATATCCTCGACTACTTGGAAAGTTATAGGTTCCCCTTAGCTTGTGTTTGTTACTCATAATATGTTGGCTTTTATCAGAAGATCCAGTGAACCTTTACAGATCCTTCCTCGGCTACCTATACCTTGGAAGGAAAAATTGTATGTATTGATGTTATAGTAGTCCAAGGCCCCTTAGATTTCAATTTTATCCTTGGGCGATACTATGTCTATGGTATGAAAATTATCATTTCCACACTCTTGTGAGTGATGTCCTTCCCTCATAATGAAAACATTGTGGCTATTGACCAGCTTTCGTTTGTTGGTCCTGGTCTTACTACCAACCATCTGACCTCCCTAAACATTCACTATATGAAATTGGTTTCCCCCACCATGGTTTAATTATGTGGAAACTTGTCATCTGCCTTCACTTTCCAATGAAAAAGAGTCTCTCATTGTATGCTCAACTTATTTTGACCTAGATCAGGTAGTTGACATGGTAAAATTAAATGAGGACATTAGATCCTGGTCTTCCTATCCCTATTGAGTCCCTTGACATGTACTCCTTCCATAAAATTGGTCTTTCATCCATTTAAAATCTCTTAGAAGCCATGATTAAGGTGTGTCCCTTGACATGTTTTATTTTCAGAGCTTTATCCTCTTAAAAGCCATTATCAAGGAAATATATCCCAAGCATAGTTTTTCTCTGTTTCAAGCTTGTGTAAAAATGAAACCTATCCCAAGCATAGTTTTTCTTAGTTTTAAGCTTCTATAAAAATAAAACCTATCCTAAGCATAGCTTTTCTCTGTTTCAATCTTGGGTTAAAAATTAAACATGTCCCAAGCATAGATTTTCTTTATTTCAAGCTTGTTTAAAAGTGAAACCTATCCCAAGCATAGTTCTTCTTTGTTTCAAGATTGTGTAAAAATGAAACCAACCTCTGAGCATGGTTATTTTTGGTTTCAAGTGTTGAAATTTGCAACAAGAAACAGTGAAATTGGCATCCATAAACAGCATGATAGCACACACACTAGTGTGGGACCACAGGTCATGTACTAATGGGTCCTAGCGATACATTAGTGTGTAAGCCAATTTATTTAATAAATTGGAAATGTGTCTAATTTAATTATCCCTTAATTAAATTGGACAATAAAATGTAATATTATCTCATAATCACATGTAATAGTTAACTGAGTGTGATAAACTCAGTGAGCTCATTAATTTCGAGTTGAGGGTGGTTGGTGAGGCATGCAGAGTGATTCTATTAGTTATTGAGTCCAAGTTGTAGTTAGTGCATTATTTTAATGCATGAGAAATCAGTTAACTCAATTAAGTTAGTTAAAACCAGTTTAACTAGTTGTAATTGTTTGTTGCACTAGTGAGAGGTCAAGTGAATTAAATCATATTTAATTCACATGTAGTGATATTTCATGTAACTGATGATTTACTATTAACAGGTGCATGCCTGTCAGTTCCAGAGGAGACCCAGTTGAGATAGAGGTTAAAGGGAAGTTGACTAGCAGTTGTATTTTTAGCAAAGTGCCCAGATGCAGTGATACTTGTGCAGTTGAGGAAGGCTGAAATTCATAAATAATAGGGATTTAATTCCTCATGAATGGCGTGAGCAAGGCAAGCTGAAGACAAGCTAATAATTGGCTAATTACTAGCCCAATTTTGTCTGGATCAGTGTGAGACAGTCAGGAGAGTGCGGAAAATTCTTGTGAGCAAGAATGCATTGTATTGTTTCATGATTCCTTGGTTCATTATACAATAGAGATAGAGGGGTTTTGAGCAGCAATATTTCCGCAGGGAAAATATCTTTTTTGTGGTTTTATTTGCTTCTTTATTTACTTATTGTGATTGGCGATCGTGTTTATTTTCCGCAATTTATTTGTAGAAGGATTCAATATCTTTCTTTAGCATATCACATGATCGGATTGAATCCACTGATATACATATTGTTTGTATAATTTCTACATGGTATCAAAGCGCATGAAATCACTATAGTAGAGAATAAATTGAGTTTGTGTTGAACAATACTCAAACTTGCAGATACTTTCATTGGTGCGACAAGCGGATCAAGATGGCTTTCAATGGATTAAGATTGGAATATGAACTCGAGGGAAGTTCTAATTATTTTGCATGGAAAGAAAGAATGGAGGCAGTGCTGGAGGACAATGGGTTGAAAGAATTCATTCATAATGATATTCCTAAGCTTGCAGTAGCAAACTCCACTCTTCTTGATGCTTGGCGAAAGAAGGTAGCAAGGGCGAGGAGGATCTTATTAGAGGGAGTTCAAGATCACATTGTTTCGAGACTCCATGGCAAGGTGACTCCACATAAAATGTGGAAGGCCTTGACAGATCTGTTTCAAAACATCAGCGACCAAAGGAAGTTGGCGCAGAAAGACAAGCTCAGGAAAATCAAGAAGGAAGAGGGCGAGACGGTACCAACATACTTGGAAAAGTTCACTCAATGTCAAAATGAGCTTGGAAGTATTGGTGTGACCATAGCAGGTGATGACTTGATGAGCCTAGCACTTCTAATCCTTCCCAAGAGCTGGCATAGTTATCATGAAATTGTCAATGGGAGGGAGATGTTACCAGATTGGGAGTGAATTTGGTCGGATTTGGTACGAGAAGAATTCAGGCGGAATACCATGGATGGATCCTCATCCAAGAATAATGACGAGGAATATTTTGCCTTGGCTATTAAGGCAAATAAGGCCAAGGGAAATAAATCCCAAGGCGAAGCGAGCAAGATAAACTTGTCCAATATTAGATGTTTTCAATATCACGAGCATGGGCACTATGCTACAAATTGTCCACGGAAGAAAAGCAAGAAGGAGCCTGCAGTTGCAGCAGGTGAAGAATTGGCTTCACAGTTCGAGCTTGATTTTACTCTCGTTGCATGCATGGCCAACACTATAATGGGATGCATGTGGTATCTAGATAGTGGTGCCTCGTTCCATATGATGGGGAATAGAGATCTCTCCAGTGACTTGGAGGAGAAGAACCTCTAGTAGAGAATATATTTTGGAGATGACGAGAGGTATAGCGCTACCAGCATAGGTACAGTTACCTTTAAAAGGGAGAATGGCTCCCATCTCAGACTAGCAGATTTTTTGCATGTTCCAGGCCTAAGGAAGAATCTTGTATCCGTAGCGTATTAGAAGAATGTGGTTATGAAGTAATGTTTAGAAAAGGAAAAGTTTTCCTTAAACACATAGCCATGGGAAAAGTGAAGCAGAGCAGTGTAAGAGTCAAGAACCTGTATGCTCTCAAGGTTGACGATGCATGCAAATATTTGAGGAGAAAAGTAGTGGTTAATGACTTGGTGGTTGAGAGGGAGAAATTATCTCTCAACATGCAGCCTCAGAAGCAGTCTCAGAAAGTTGTGGAGAATCCACAATTAGAGATGCAGAGAGGATACCGAGTAGAAGAGTCCACTCAAGAAGAGACCTCCGGGAGGGGAAAATTTCAAGCCAGAAGGGAAGAGGGAGTACATGCAGCTATAACTCCAGGTGTAAGGTGGGGCGATGTGCATAATTAATCCCAAGAAGAATTTGGGTAGGGTTCATTGATATGGTGTGTCTCATGGATCGAACCTGGCTATGAGGAGCCCACAGTACAGCAGTAGCAGGAAGGATCGGTTAGATTGATGCAGTCAGATGTTGGGAAGACAGAAATCAGAGTGACAGGTGTCAGATATTGGAGCACAGATCAGAGTTAGCAGCATTGCAAAGTGTATGGATGCAGATGTCAATAGCGCAGAGAGTCCGGTAGACATGCGCAGTAGCTAACAGCAGTCAGAATACTCTAATGACATATGCATTATATTGATTCAGTTGTTTGGAGGCTATTCAGTTTCAGAAGTGTTGCATGCAAGAGTTGCATGTGCAAACAACACTAGATAAGTGTTTCATGCAAGAGTTTCATGTGCAAACAACACTAGAGAAGTGTTGCATGCAAGAGTTGCATGTGCGAACAACACTAGAGGAGTTTTTCATGCAAGAGTTTCATGTGCGCATGCAAGAACATTCCAAAGGTACCGGATCGGGACAGATTGATTCATTTCTTGTTGAGGGGGAGTGTTGAAATTTGCATCAAGAAACAGTGCAATTTGCATCCAGAAACAACATGACAGCACAAACACTAGTGTGGGACCACAGGTCATGTAGTGATGGGTCTTAGCGATACATTAGTGTGCAATCCAATTTATTTAATAAATTGGAAATGTGTCTAATTTAATTATCCCTTAATTAAATTGGACAATAAAATGTAATCTTATCTCATAATCACTTGTAATAGTTAACTGAGTGTGATAAACTCGATTAGATCATGAATTTTGAGTTGAGGGTGGTTGGTGAGGCATGCAGAGTGATTCTATTAGTTATTGAGTCCAAGTTGTAGTTAGTGCATTAGTTTAATGCATGAGAAATCAGTTAACTCAATTAAGTGAGTTAAAATCAGTTTAACTAGTTGTAACTGTTTGTTGCACTACTGAGAGGTCAAGTGAATTATATCAGATTTAATTCACATGCAGTGATCTGTCATGTAACTGATGATTTACTATTAATATTTGCATGCATGTCAGTTCCAGTGGAGACCCAATTGAGACAGAGGTTAAAAGGAAGTTGACTATCAGTTGTATTTTTAGAAAAGTGCCCAGATGCAGTTAAAACACCACAGGATTGCCCATGATACTTGCGCAGTTGAGGAAGCTTGAAATTCCTAAAGAATAGGGATTTCACTCCTCATGAATTGTGTGAGCAAGGCAGGTTGAAGACAGGCTAATAATTGGCTAAGTACTAGCCCAATTTTGTGGTTTTATTTGCTTTTTTCTTTACTTGTTGTGATTGGCGATCGTGTTTATTTTCCACAATTGATTTTTAGAAGGATTTTGTATCTTGCTTTAGCATATCGCATGATCAGATTGAATCCATTGATATACATATTGTTTGTATAATTTCTACATCAATCTCATGTAAAAATGAAACCAAACTCTGAGCATAGTTCTTTTTTTGTGTCAAGCTCATTAAAAAATGACATGGGTCATTATGAGCATGGTTCTTTTCTAATGTTAAGCTCTTTAAAAAATGAAACAAGTCGCGAGGAGCACAGCTCCTTTCATGTGTCAAGCTCATTCATCATGGTCATCATGCCAAATTTAACCACTAACCTCTACAGTTCATGTTGGAGGCAAAGTACGAAATATGATATTAGCCTTTGTTCCTTCTTGTGTTCATAAATACATGAGCATAAGTTACCCAGTATACTTTTATTACTTTTTCAGGCTCATAAAAACTATACAAAAAAGGAACTTCGAGGGGTTTCCTTTCAATTAGGGGAATTTTGAGGTCTAAAATGGGCCTCCTAAGGAAATTATAAAATAATAGTGTAAATAATAAAATAAGATTTGATTACATCATCATATTTTAGAGGGAAAAAGAAAAAACTATTTTCTCAACTCGTATTTTCAACTTATCTCCCTATGGGTTTACTCAAATTTCGAGCGGAAACACTCGTTGGATGCAAAATTTGATTCCTCATCCAAGGAGTACCCATGTTGCATACTTTCTATGGACCCTGCTACACAAAAAATGAGAAATAAATGAAAAACGTGATTGCAATCACGTTTTTCATGTATTTCTCATTTTTCGTGTAGCAAAGTCCATCGAGAGTATGCAACATAGGTACTCTTTGGATAAGAAATTTATTTTTTCATCCAACAAGTACTCCTGCTCGAAATTTGAGTAAAACCTTAGAAATATAAGTTGAAAATACGAGTTGAAAAAGTAGTTTTATTATTTTATTATTTTTACTTTTTTACTCCAAAAATGGTGAATCCCCCCCATGGTTGACATCATCATCTTGAATCCCATTGGTTCTTATAAATTTTATTTTGGTTGTACATTTTTCTTAGGAGGCCCATTTTAGACCTCAAAATTCCCCTAATTTGAAGATGTTTTCAAATTCCCTAAACATGAAAATATTTCCAAGTGAGATTATTTCCTTTCATACTCGTCAAATGTTTAAAAGGGTGTATATTTAGTATAAGTTTCGCTAATTAAAACGAAAAATATCACTTTGGAGTTTTCTTTTCATTTCTTTTTCAAAATCTCTAAACATGAAAAATACATCGAGTTATGCCTTCATTGGACTCGTAAAACTTAAACAATAGAGAATCCATCTGTAAATTGGGACTGAACCGCTCTTACCTAGGGTTAATTAATAATATTTTGAAGGACTCATCTATAGGATGAACTTGTACCTTAAGCATATTTTATCCCTAGGCTCACGTAAAAATAAAGAGGTACACTCCAAAAATGGTGGGGGGAATTTGGGAAGGGAATATATATACTTTCTATCACAGCAAGTCACTCTTGAACATGACACCCTTTCACCCCTTGCGTCAAGATTGGGAAATTTGTTTGCCTCTGGTTGATCATACTCCTTTGAAAAGGCTTAGACTTTGGTGTGTGATCCACTTTTTGAGTCAGTGCTACCAAGACAATTATTGTGTCATCAATATGTTAAAGAGAAGTTAAACCAAAGTTAGCCAATTTTTACAAACTTTAAATTCTTCTATCACGCCGACCATCCCTGAGTTTGTCCTAAATCACTCAGTGCTCTATTCTACTTCACATCTTTATACATGTTTCATGTCGTTGATGGGGGATACATCAAGTCCCTCCTACGACAAATCACTTCCTATCTACTTCAGCGCATTATCTATGAAGTTAATTTAGAAAGCATTTAGTCACCATTCAGTACCTTAGAACTTGTATGCATCAAAGGTACGTTTCATCGCCTTCGATGATAGTTTTACATCATTTACATTCAATCAAATGATTCTATGAGTGTTCGACTTCAAATCATCTATTCACACTTAATAGAATGTCATTATTGGTTGTTTCTTTCGCCTTTGTTAATGATTTTCATCATTGACTGGTAATTAAATGGTTTTCCATGTTCGACCTAAACACATTTATTCGCATGGTTATATTTTTACTACGGTATGACAAAGATGAAGACCCTGGACTCTCTATTATGTCTAGGTTGAGTGGATTCTTTTGAGTACTTACGATTGTTGCATAGATCCATAGTGTATGTATGGTGACTATGTTCATATTGAGTCTCGTGGGCATGCATCCATGATGTATGTTTGGTAGCCATGACCTTCCTCATTTGACATGGATATTTGCATGTCTATAGTTATAATTTGAGTTACTTGTATTATGAGTATGGGACTTCCTAACTTAGAGATGAGCATATGATATTATTGTATTGAAATTCCTTGATTGTTTTTGGCAGGTTTCTTACTGATCTATTCCTTGTTTCAATGCCTTTACATGATAAATTACTTTATTCATCACTCATTTTCTGAATTCATACTTTAGAGGGAAATATGTTACTCATTATTTTTTCACATTCATGGAAATTTATTTAGTACCCCTATCATTTTCCATCTGAAGCATATTTCCTTTAATCCCTAAATATGGAAGAAAAACCCTTATGTGGAAGACAAGATTCTTGTGCAAATACCTTAAAAATACCAAATTCAAAAGGATGTCTTAGGTTAGACATTGATAAATTGAAACATCGTTTATTGTCGCAATTTGCATGCCTGCTAGACTGTGGTATTATCGTACTTTTCTTATTTAAACGCTGCGACATTGTTTTAACGAATGTAAAAATAAAAAGAACAAGAAGCTTCTAAAATAGAAGCCCCTTGGATGGCATATCCTCTAATCTGTGTGGATATGAATCACATCCTTAACTTGTTGGATCTTGGCCTCCATCCCTTATCTTCCTCCTATCCTTTCCCAAGCCTACAAGTACAACCATCCCCCATTGAGATGGCTAGTTAGCAAATCTCATAAAGGCATTTGGCTTTGGTGAAAATCTGTTGAAATATCAAACCTTTGATCTCAATACTTTTGAAGGAAAGGCATTGAAATCGAGAACAGCTTGAAAAGGACCTACAACATCAAGATGGCTTTATATTGTAACAATTTCTTCATTATAATATAGTGACATATTTCTTTCCCACAAATTATTGTCTATCTGTTTGGAAATTTTTGGTGCATACTTCCTGGATCATATGTATAATATTCTTTGGATTATATGTTCTTTGATGGTTTTGCTCTTGTTTGTGTCATTTGTAGGTATTTTCTTCGAGCATTTAGGATGATATTGGAAGCTACAACACACAATCAACGAGGACAACCTTCATAAAAAGGTATGAGTTCATCTAACTCTAATTTCCAATTTGATTGCAATTAAAAATAGGGAAAGTTTCTTGTTCTTATCTATTTTTTTCTAGATCTGGGTACCAGATCTAGGGAGATCACCCTTGTCCACAAGACGGATTTGTATAGTAACATGAATGACCTTTATACCTCTAACAATTTTCAGATCCGTCTCATCCATGGTTTTCCTTCACTAACAGAAGAAGCATAATACAGTATACTCTCTTAGGAAGATAAAAATAATTTATAAAACTTTCATCAATGGAATTCAGATGCTATATAAGTTTATCAGCCTCCTTTAGTTTCTCATCCACAACGGGGGCTACATTCTTCATGTTTATTCAAGCATTAAGGATCACGGTAGTCTCACAATATTGTAATATGTCAATGTATGGCCTAATTCTTATTATTCTCCCATTAATCATGACTTTCATCTTATTCTTTTCTTCAATTACCATGGATCTTCTCAATGTATGAGTTTCTATATATTTGTTTAAATACTTCAACTCTTCCTATTTTTCTCTTATGATGGACTGAATTGCTTCAATGACATTGTTTTTTTATTGATTTCTACATTCTAATTTTCTATCAGTTGTTTTTTAAATTGTAGATTTTTATCTGCCCTTACAAATCAGTAACCTTTAGTTCGAAGCATTTAAGCTTATTTGAATTATTATCTCCAGCTTCATCTTGTTTGAGATTAGAGTCAACTTTTGTCATATATTCATTGATTTTGTCTTAATACCATTTCTCCTTAGTCTTGAATTCTTTGGCTTGATTTGTTGTTTGTTTCTTGAGATATTTCAATTGTGGATCCTTTATATTGAGGGATCTATGTATTTCTTGTACTCTTTGTTCCTCATATTCTTTATGTTGCTAGCTCGTAACCAAATCTAAAAATTCAAATTCAGCAACTTTGAAGGTTGCTTTTAAGTTTCGTATTTCTCTATCCTTTGACTTCAATAACAGTTTGATGGAATTCTAGTCTTTAGGAAGATCTAACAAATTGAATATTAGATTCTATAGATCTTTGATCATATTTTTTTGTCTTTATTGTTGTTCTAACATGCATCAATTGTGCTTCTGATCTAGCAAAGAGAGTTGGTAGTTTTTTGACATTAGAGGTGGATTCAATCAACCTCCTAGCTACCATTTCTCCAATTTGCTTATGCCATACCACCATATCGCCAGCAATCACCTGATTCAAATATAATCTAATAGAATTTTTCTTGAACTAATGAGTTGAGTTCCTACCTTAAACTCTGGTTGGACAACATTCAAACTAAAAGTATTCTGTTCAAATTCCGGGTATGAAAAAACCTGGGACCTATGTCTTCTTCAAAAGAAGGGGTGATGGTAAGTGTAATGAATAAAATAATATAAATAATGATTAATTAGTTAATTATTAATTAGTTTGAAAGGGTATGTCTGATGAGACATGACCTTTCGTGAGGAGGCACCTGCCTAGGTATATAAGCAAGCCTCATTTGTAACATTCAACCATTCTTTCTTCATACATTTTATATAATAATATTTATATCCTCATGGATATACTAGTATTTCAAGACTTTTGGAACATTTAACTTGAGAAGGAAGGAACTTTGTTTACTTCATTTGGTATCAAAGCAACTCGATCTTCTAGCCCCTCACCACTGCACAGAGCCACACTCTCTGATCTAGGTCCTTGACCATCAAATTCATCAACATTGTTGTCGTTGGAGCATTTCGCTATAATATTTTGGAGGTTCTCCAAGTTAACATCAGGCCATTAGCCATTTAAAAAAAAAGACCAAAAAATTATATATAAGAAATTAGAAGAAAAAAAAATTATTAAAAAGAGCTATTTATATATATATATAATTATAAAAAAATAATAATAATAATAATAAAGTGAAAAAAAAAATTTATATATATAGAGAATATAAGGGAAAAAAAGGCAAAGTATAGTATAAAAAATTATTATTATAAAAAAAATATGAAAAAATGGGAATTAAAAAAAAAGGGGATATATTAAAAATAACATATACATACATACATACAAAAAAATATTTAAAAGGCACAATCAACAGCCTACTCACTCACCGCAATACCCAACAGACTGACAGCGACCCAATCGACCACTGTTGCCACCAATTGTATCAGCAATCGTCAACTGATTGTTGACGCCACCGCAACTGCTGACCGCGACCATGACGTTTCCTCCACCCAGCCCCCGCCGCCATACGCAGCGACGCCCGACGAACCTACTATTCCACACTTCTCGTCCACTGTGTCTTCCTTCTGTGCCTCCCGACTAGAATTCGAGCCCGCACACGCACGCCATTGACCACTACAACCTTCGCCATCAGCTCAGCTTCCTCTCTTCCGCCTCCGCTCTCATTCCTTCGATCCCCATCCGCCCCAGCAACTGACGGCGTATCACAAACCTCTGTAGCTACCTTATCCAAAAAAAAAAAAAACATGAAGTCACCTCTCCTACACAGTGTCGATGCCACCACCGTCGACCATTGCTCCTTCTCCAAAAACTTTGTCGCTGAACAACCATTGACCAACCATCATCATTATCCAGTGTCAAGGGTCTGTGAGCCTGTTTATTCTCAAACATTGTCGACTCTATTAGCGTAGATGGTACCACTAGTTCCTACCATCCAACACGACCATTCATTAAGTCAAAGTAAAACAAAAATAATTATAAATAAAAAGAAAGATTTAAGAACAAAAAAAAGTCATAAAAAACTTATTGAAAAAAGGGGTATTAAAAGGATTAAAAAAAAAATTAAGGTCCATAAGTTACAAGTTACAAAAAAATGTACTAGTATCTTTATAAAAGTTAAAAAATAATAAATAATAATAATAATAATATAAATAATAATAATAATAATAATATTGACGACTAATTAAAAAAAAAAAAAGGAAAAAGGAAGAAAAGTGTTATAAGAAATAATTTGAAGAAGGGAAAAAATTATTTAGGAATAATAAAATTCTAGAGGTTTATTAAAGGTAAAAAAAGGAGTAATATTTTATTATAAAGATTAGAAGTATCTAGTTTTAAAAACCCTAAGTTCATCCCAAAAGTATTTAATATTTAAGAAGCAAAATGGAGTCTAAATCAAAATAGAAGAAAGGGAGATTTTTAGAAACCTTCCTCACCAACGCTAAAGTGCAATTTAAATTTAAAGGAATTCTCGCAGGAAAAGATATTACTATTTCTATCTCTCCCATTGAAGGTACAAATTATATAGCACCTAAAATCGCAAACCAATTAGTGATCCTAGAGTCAAATATAATCAAAAAATTAGACTGTTTTGGCAACAAAATATATGACATAACCAATTTACAGTTAAACATAGGGGATTATACATTCATATCGAAATTCTCTGTTCAATCCTTACCTTTTAATGATAGTGACATTGTGTTGAGTTCACCATGGATAGAAACCCTAGGTTCATTTATCCTAAATATGAAAAAGAATTTTTGACATTCTCCTACAAAAAGAAGAAAATAACGCTACAGGACGTTAACTTGAAGCCAAATTCAGTGACACCTGAATACATACAAGAAATATCAAAAGTGATTCTTCAAGAAAGTAAAAAGGCGATCAGGCCTCATTTGTAACATTCAATCATTCAAGTAGGCCTAGGTATATAAGCAGGCCTCATTTGTATATAAGCAGGCCTAGGTATTCAAGCAGGCCTAGGGATATAAGCAGACCTCATTTGTAACATTCAATCATTCATTCTTCATACATTTTATATAGTAATATTTGTACCCTCATGGATATTCTGATATTTCAAGTCTTCTGGAATATTTAACTTGAGAAGGAACTTTTTTCACTTTAGTAAGCCTAACAATATAATTTTACGCAATTGTAACCTTTGCTCATTTCTCTAAGGCCACCATCTCCTTCCCCTTTTCTTTTGAAGGAATTCCAACAGTCACACTGGTTGTGACATACACTGCAGGGTCATTTGGTTCCTTTGGCTAAGTTTATTTAATCATTGCTTGGCTAAGTCTCCTTAATCAATGCCTGGAGTTGTTCAGTCAATTACTTACTAACTTCCTCAAAGACATTGTCTTCCTTATCGTCCATCTTACTTTTTGTAATCTACCCTTGATTAATGGGATCTATTTCTATTTATTTTCCCTTAAGGGGGTTTTATTTGAGACTATTTCTCATGGAATACATCTTCACCATTGTTTCGTCCGTCTACTCATTAGCATTAGAGGTTGGGATTGTTGCCACTAAATTGGATTCCCCTATTTTGGGATTTGTATACATTTGTGAAATATCAATTGTGATTCCTTCTAAATGCTTAGTATCTTATTTTTTACCAACATCTTCACTCCACATATCAGTATTAACATATCTTTCAACTTGAATATTAGGTATGAGTTCATAAGTAGATAAGCCTACTTTATTTCTCAATCCAGATATGATATGGTGAGAGTCATATCTCAAAACAGAAATTGTTTGCAATCCATATGAAGTTGATTCTTTTTCTATAATCTCAGAAGCACTTCTATTTTTAATCTTTAAAGATAAGATTCCATAAGGCATTTCAACCATTTTTACTTCGGAAAGAAAGTGAGTTTCATCCATTGATAACCTCATCTAGCGACTTCCAGAGAAAAGTGGTGAGGAGTATTCAGTTCAAGCAAACAATAAGGCTTGCCTTCAAAACCGTATATTCTTAAAATTGTGTGGTTTCAAAATAAGAACTAGTTCCTTATTCTAGTTTATTTGGTTAACTGTAAAATCTTTCTAAAACCATTAGGCATCCTTTTTAGAGTTTTGTTTAAAAAATTTGCACGTAGGTGTAAAAGAAGGTAATTTGCATATAGGATGTAGCCTTCTTCCACTTTTCCTGGATAACACTTTGGTCCATTTACCTATTTATTTTTCTTTCTGAAGAATGTCTTTATTTTCTAATTCTATCACTTTAATTGTAAAGTACTCCACATAGCAGAAAAGAACTAAGTGTAATAGGTGTGTAGTATACCTAAATAAACTGAAAGATTGTATAGTGTTGAGATGAAAATGTATGTTTTGAGTGAGGTAACCAATAAAAACATTTTTTTGTGCAAAAACACACCCTGAAAATGAAACGTGTTGATGTTGGAATAACGGCTTTTATTTTGTAAATTTTCAACATTTTTTAATAATGATGTTAAAGATAAAATATCATGACTCCGAAAAACCTTAAAATTCCAACGATTTTTAGGCATGGCATTAAAGATAAAATATCACATCTCTAAAAGCCTTAAAATTCCAACGATTTTTAGGCATGACATTAAAGATAAAATATCACATCTCTAAAAGCCTTAAAATTCCAACGATTTTTAGGCATGGCATTAAAGATAAAATATCATGTCTCTAAAAAGCCTTAAAATTCCAGCAATTTTCAGCGATGAAATTAAAGAAAAAATACTTATAATTGTTTTCAAACATAACATTAAAGATAAAATATCATGACTTAGAAAAACCAAGTTTTAAACATATTTCAACCATGGCATCATGGAAAAATTTATGACTAAAAAAACTTTAAAAATGAACACCTAAATGAAAGAGTCATTATACTAAAAGTAATTTCTTTTTTAAATGTTAAATGTATAGTGATTTTAAAATCTTAGTCCTAAGACAACTTGACACATTGCAACAAAAATTTAAAAATCAACCATCAAATTAACACGCAGTGTAGGCTAACTCGACCCATTGTAAGGAAAACCTAAAGACCAACCATGAAATTAACACATTGTAGGGGCAGACTGATCCATTATAATGAAAACTTGAAAATCAACAATCAAATTGACACATAATTAGATCAGGTTGCTAATCGATAATCAACACAGACCCTGCATAAAATAATAAAATAATAAATAAATACAAATACAAATACAAAAGAAAACAAAAATTAAAACATTGAAAAAAATAAAACACAAAAAGTTTTAGAAAAATAATAACAAGTAAATAAAAATATATATTAAAACATAAAAATAAATAAATAAACATGACTTAAAAAATCAAAAATATAAAATATATAAAAGAAGAGAAAAAAAAAATAAACAAAAAATGGTAATAAAAAAATTTAATTTATAAAATATCAAAATTTAAACCAAAAATAATTAAATATATATATATAATATAAATAAAATAAAATAAAATATAAAATAAACAATAAAAATTTTCAAAAAAACATAATTTTAGAAAATAATTTAAAAAATTAACAAAAATAAAAATAAAAAAAATAAAAAAACAGATAAATAATGATGATGATGATTATCATCTACTAAGACCAATGCGGTCTACCAGACCTTAAGAAAAAGAAGAATATAATTGTAATTCTTTAAAATCTTATTTCTATGCTCAAAAATAAGGGAAAGAAACTCACCAAGATCACTATAGTTGGGTTGCCTTAATAAGTCAAGAAGATTGGAAGTGTTATAGATGTTAGGGAAATGAGAGCGGATGTGAGTAAGGGTTGGGCAATCTAAAAGAAAGTGTTTTTCATCCTACACCCTCTTAGTATCGCAAAACTGACAAATTATATCGTCCCAATGAGTATTGAGAGTAGACCACCACTAGGTTTCACTTCGAAGCTCATGATAATTAATTCTAATCTTAGCGATCTTCATTTTTTCCTTCTATCTTGTCAAACCAGAAAGATGAAGTTTGATTCTTAAGGGTGGGTTTGATCACCTCCTTATAATATCTTAGCTTCCTTTTACCCGACAACTCCTTATTGTCCCATAGATTATCCTTAAATTTGGAGGTGAAAGTATTTTTGACACTGTCCTTACTTCCTAAGATAATCTCCTCATGTATCCCCCAATGATTGAGCCAAGACTGGGCATCCTTATGTCACCCACGCTTGAGGCGAAGGTGGGGGTTTTGACTAAAGTTAGAATTTTAGGAAGCCTCTTGGATTCCATGTTGTAAAGCTTCTTCTTATATATTAGATACTTAAACCTAGCCCTGCTTTCAATAGGGGAGAGGTTAGCTTCAATCCAGAGGATGGGATGGGGGAATTTCCCTTGATCTTGAGATTGTAGATTATGAATTGTTTTTTAATCATCTCAATATTTCTCCACAATTCTCTGGATATACTACAACCCAAGACTTCACAACCATATAGAACAACAAGGGTGATGAGGGTCTTAAAGAGGAACTTTTTTTTTACTCCAAATATAGAGATCGACAGCCTTACAATTTTTTGCAAGCTCATAATAAGCTTTCCAACCTCCAATAATCTTTTTCTCAATGTTGGAATTCCAGCTGAGCTGATAAGGAATGTCAATACCCAAATATTTATAAGAAGAGACATGTTCCAAGAAATTGTTATCATAAACAAAATTTTCATGGGTGATATGTTTGGATTTAATTATCATGATTTTAGTCGTTTAGGTATTAACCATCATACCCATCTTGAAGCAATATTCATGAAGATTCTTAAGTTGTTTGTTCAGGTCCTCATGGCTTCTAACAAGAAGAACGATATCATTGATGTATAGGAGAAGAGTAATCATAATACTAGCAAGCTCGGTCCCCTTGCACCCCACAATTTTCAAACACTCCTCTAGCTTATTGATGTAAATAACAAAAAGGGTAGGGGAAAGGGGAGACCCTTGCTTAACCCCAATATTGCATTTAATATCTTTAGACCATCCTTCGTTGGTCTTAAGTTTGGCAACAACTGTCTCGTAGAGATGAATCACAGCAATCTTCAACTCAAGAGAAATCATTATCTTATCAAGTCTTTTCCAAAGCTTAAAATAAATAAATAAAACATTAAAAATAATAAAAGCATTAAAAAGGAATTAAATTATTTATAAAAGAAAAAAAATAAAACAATGTTTTTGGAAAAAAAAAAAAATTGAAAGTTAAAAATTAAAACTAAAAAAATAAAATAAAAAAACATTAACAAAACACGTTAAAAAAAAATTTAAAAAAAACAATAAAAAATTAAATTAAATTTTAAAATTTTAAAAATATATATATTTAAGTCGACGGGGTCTTGGACAGATAGTGATCGGGTGCTCTGTTAAGGCACTCCTTGATGTGAAGTCACTGATTCAATCCCCCACCCCAACCGGGTGACATATTGGACATGTTGAAGATGTATTTCTGCCAAGCTAACAAAAAAAAATAAAAAAAAAAATAAGGTCCCACGAGTACTAGTCTGGAATCGCCCTTGCCCCACCCAGGGCCCGTGGGACCGCTAGCTTGGGCGCGAAGTAGTTCATACTGCTCCTCCCTACCCACGGCAACAGCCCCACGGGCCCTAAGCGAGGAAGACAATTTCAAGAATCGCCTTCCTCGCCCAGGGCCTCAATTTTTTAATTCTTTTCATATTTGTTTTAATTTCAATTTTTTTAAATGTCTTTTTTATTTTTATTTTTTAATTATTTTTTTAATTATTTTTAATATGATTTTTTCAATGTTTTTTTTTAATTAAATTTTATTTTTAATGTTTTTTTTAATTGTTTTTAATTGTTTTTTAATGTTTTTTTCCAATTATTTTTTTAATATTTTTTAATTTTTTCCAAAAAAATTGTTTTAATATTTTTTTATACTATATTGTAATCACTTTGAGTCAAAATGTTTTGAATTTTAATTAATTTGCATATTTTTAAAAACTATTTCCAAACTTTATTAAAGTTTTGGGAAAATTAAATATTAAACATATTTTTTAGAAATTGAAAATTATTTTTTAAATTTTAAATATTTGAATTTCTAATTTTTTATTGGTGGATGACTAATTTTATGTGGTTTAAAATGAAATTTCTAAAATTAAAAGTTGTTTTAAAAAAATAAAATAAAATAAAATAAACCTCTAATCGCCTAGTGTTCTCATAAATTAATTATTGAATTTTATTTTCTCAAATTTTATGAATTTTTCCATAATTAATATTTTTTTTCCAAAAAAAAATTGTCATTATGTTTCGGGTTTTTATTAACCATGGAAATTCACCGATTTAAAAAAAAACAAAAGCAGCAATGCTACATATTATAGTGATTTTTCTACTACCCTTTTTTATTATTGAATGGACTTGGTTCAACCATTTTCCTCAATAAACCTTACTTATATTATATATTTTCATAATTCAATTTAAAATCATGATACAATATATAAAATAAAATTTAAGTCAACACTACAATAAATAAGATTTTGTCTTTTGTCTTTACAGTATTAATCACAATTTAAAAATATAAATAAATAAATCAATCAAAATTAGGAATCTTTTTCACTCACACTTAAGCCTTTGTGTATCTAAATTTTTTATTTCAATAGACTAGACATTGTAAATTTGTATATTAGATATTTTATTACATATGAATTCTGTCACACGATTAAGACTACACATGATACTTCATATTAATCTGATTTTTTTGATATGGAAATTGTACCATAGATTATTTATTTGTCGTTGAATAAGGTTGAATATAAATGTAAACTTAAATAAATAGTTTGTTACAGTAATTAACTTTTTAAAAATATATTTATTTTATTTATATTATATGTATACATTATTTAATATAAAGATACTAGACATTGTAATTTCTCCTCCTTATTTGGTCCCATAAGCTAAAGATATAATAAAATGTTCACAAACACATTTCAATAAACTCTTAACTTTTGTAACAAATGATGATGTTGGGCTAATGTTTCATCCAAAATATGTAAGCACCTATCTCTATTTTGCTCCAAAGTTATCTAGTCCATTAATTATTTTTGTTACTTCCCTTCAACGTATTCAAATGTATTTTACTAAGCAGCAACGCTACATATTACACTTGCTTAATTTTAATGTTTGTTATTTTATTTTTTTAATGTTTTTATTATTTTTTATGTTTTGTTTCTTGTAAGCTTGGTAGGACTACATTTTCTTCAAGTCCAATATATCACCCAATTGGTACAAGGAATTGAATTTGTGACTTCAGATCAAGGAATGTCTTAGCAGAGCACCCAATCACCTTCTATCCAAGACCCCGTGAACATTGTTTTTTATGAAAATAAAACTTTCGATGCAAATTGCATAGGAGAAAAAATCGTCAATGCATTTCAAACCAACCAGTGTGGTTCATCTTCAGGACAAGATGATGAACCACATCTTTGCATCAAACTAAATAGATGAATAAAATTGATAACTAGCCATTAGAATATAACAGCTAGTTTGACTCAAGAATAAAAATATATAAAATTAGTTGATAATGATAAATTTAATATTACAAATAAATTGTTTTAATTTAATGAATGTCCTAGGTTTAATAATAAAAATATTAAACTTAATTGTTTCAAACATAATTATAACTAGCAATTGCACCAGATGTTGCAAAGGAAACATCGTAAGTCATAAATTCGAGAAGAATCATGACATATAAAAAATCAATGAAAATAAAAATTGGTAAACAAAATGTAATTCAAAGCTAGAAGATAAAGAGAAATCACTTACATTATGCCAAATTGATATATTTTGTAACTTTCGAACATAGATTTCCTCTTAATATTCAAAGATGGTATTTCAAGTTTCAATAGCAAATATTTGATATATTTTGAAAAAATCCAAGTAGTAGATGAGATAAACTAAATAAAATAATATAAATTCATGAACAATATGATGGATATCTTTCCAAATCTGAATTTTCGTCACAACCTCACATGTTTCATACATCATTACATATTAGATGAAAAGCATCAACTCCCAATTATTTATAACATCTAGCGTAAAATATACAACTTTGATGGGAAACTCTAGTGTAGTGAAATTGATGATGTTCTATATTTCCAATGTTTCCTCCGAGAATATCATCTTTGAAATTGTAAAGAAACATTTTGAATTATATTGACACTAAAAATAGACTATTTCAGTATTTTTCATTTCCCCAACAGTACAGGATTTACATCTCTTGGTGGCCAAAATTATAATTTATATTATAACTTATTGTATATGTTTCAAATTTACCTTAACTACTCAACAAAAATTGATTAAAAAAATAAAAACCTAGAAGTAGTCTAACAAGTATGGCAATGATTGTCTATGGTCTTTCGGAAATGATTGGAAATTGGGATAGTTAGTCATTGATCAAGAATCGACTGATAAAAGAACCATTAAGAAATTCATTCCAATAAAAAATAAAAATAAAACTCATTTATATGAAATTATGAATTAATGCAATTAACTCATATATCAATAACAATAGTGTTCTGTAAGTTTTCATGAGCTTCAAGCTCGAGTCTACATACTGATTTCAGAAAACAAAATTTGAGTTCAAGACAACACATTAAATGATGGGATATTCCCCAATAAAAAGAAAAACCTTGCAATTGTTCATTTTTTTAGATTGGATGCTAATCAGATTGCTAATCAAATTGGGTGCAAGTTTTCATTGACTTCAACAGCTTAGCTAAAGGAATTGTCTTAAAGGTATTTCCTTTCGCATAATTGTTGTATGAAATTACTCTATTAGTAATAAACTTCACCTCCAAATTGGGAATAATAAAACCAACAGAAGTCTTCTCAACATCTTAGCGAAAGGAATTGTCTAAAAGGTGTTTCCTTTCACATAATTGTTGTATGCAATTACTCTATTAGTAATAAAATTCACCTCCAAATTGGGATTAATAAAACCAACAAAAGTATTCTTGGCTCTTCCACATATGATATGTTTCCTGGAGCGCAATGAGGCAATGTGATGCAAGTGTGTTATGTGCAATATGATGAAAGTGTGTTATATAAGACCATAAGCTTGCAAATACACAAAACAAAGAAACAATGTTATTGATAATTAAAACTAATACACGATATTATGCAAGTAAATAAGTTCGTAAAAGTAGAACAAATGGAGTGTATTAAGAATCAGTAAAAATGAGGCTCTCTTATGGTTGAACTTAATTTATTAATGGCTCAAGCCATCAAATTTGTAATGGTTTTTTCATACAATTCACTCGAAGCATCAACGATGAAAATTTATGGGGGGGGGGAATTAATGAAGCTTAGGTCAATAAATTCCACCCGATAATGTTTTCTCACATAAATCTCATACCACCATCACAATTCCATATCACAAATCGTCATTGTACTCGGATATATTCAGTGTAAGCATGTCAAACATCAAGAAATTATATTCTATTGTATTTTGATTTTTTGAAGGTAGCCACATCAAATAGACCACAAGAAACTTTTTTACCAGTTCCAATATCATTAACAAATACCTGATTGCCTAAATGATACTCTGGCCATCACTAAGCAATGACAAATCAGTATATTTTCCTTATATAACTGCCATAACAATATCTAACCGCAATGTAAGACTGTAAAAGATAAGAACCAATAAGAAAATGGTGTTGCTACTTAATCCTTCTTAAATATTTTCCTCTTACTCTTCATTATGCACTCTTTTCGTTGGCTACATGACCACGGAGTGGTAGAAATTTGATTTCGGTAGAAAAAAATAAAAAATAAATAAATAAATTCAGAGAAACAATTTTTAGTCCTCTCATTGTATTCAGGTGCGGCCTCATTTACTTCATATGCCCACTTTCCTACTAGTTTGATTCACAAAGCTTTTACAAATGGTAGACAACCTAAAGGTGTAAGGTTTATTATCTTAATTTTATGAGCATCATATGCACAAATCAAGATTGAATGGTTGCACAAATCAAGATTAGATATGTTTCAATTTTAATTATTTATAATATGATGGCAAACCATTGTTGAATGGTTGCACAAATCAAGATGGATGGTTGCACAAATCAAGATTATGTATGTTCCATTTTTAACTGCTTATAATCTGATGACATCAACCATTTAATTTATATAGAAAATTATATTGAAACACCATTAAAAAAATTAACCACATTATTTGATAAAATTTATTTTTTAAACAATAAAAAATATTTTAAAACAAATTAAAATATCATAAAATAAAATAAAAGATCTCAAATATCATAACATAAAATATCTACGTAGTTAAGGTGTCAAGAATAATACAAGCCACATAATGATGTAAATCAACCACCCTTGTTACGATTTATCATACTGAAAACTAACTAATGGTTGATCATTCTTAGGATTGCCAAGAAGATAAATTTTACACAAACCTTTAATCACAATCTTAATGAGAAATCGTGGTGATGCAAGAAGATAGAGATTCATTGGTGCCAAGATGATTATGTTATTTTGTTCCCCATCATAACTATATCTTGTCATGATGAGCATCATTTCTTTTAAGATGAGGGCCTAAGTAACTTCTTCATTATGTTAATAAGTTACAATTTATCACTAAATTATCAAGGGATTCAAAGAGATGTCCAATTATACTCTCTTGTTTTGGATAGTTGAATTCTTTGGATGAATGGTCCAATAATTAATTTTGATGGTATTTAATGATTGAAATAAATATTAAACTAAAAACCTAAAAAAATTACTCTATAAACTGTCAAATAAAGGCATTGTAATAGGGGATAATCCTAAATATACCAAATGACAATGTTACAATCTATATATATGACCACCCACTTAATTAAAAAGTAGTATAAACTTTCATTATTTCCAAATAAAAGCATCGAGCCATTATTATTTACTTCAAACCAACGAACACTAAACCTTAAGAATCGGAGAGCAACTAGATGTCGAATATAATCCATACTACTTCAAATTTTCCTTTATTTAATTGATAATAATAATACCTCTTCTATAGAAGATCACATAAAATAAATTCCAACCAGGTTGCCTGATTGAGGCTTATTAAAGATAATTGTAATTGTTTATATTTTGAATCCTGAATCGATGATCAGCACAAGGATGTTTTGTGAGGCTAAGGAATGAAAATCTATATGCTTGAATTTAGGCATTGCATGGTAACTAATCCTCCAATTTCCAACATAAAAATATCAGCTAAAATATAAAGGACTAAAACAAATTGCATTCAAGAAATACCTGAGGCACTAAATCGATCCTGGATCTCAGAATTTGCAGGTGAATAATTTCCTTTTAATCCTTCTAGTGAGAATCCTTACAAGAGCACATGATTGGTGGATCTTAATATTCTACATTATAGTTCCACAAACATTCTGCACCTACATATAAAACCACAAACAGGTTGATGAACAGTGAACCAACCCAATAGTATCAAATCATTTTAAAAAATGTACCACCAAACCAGAATCTATTATAAATTATGAGAAAAATATTTGAGAAATGACATCGATTCATACAATATTTTCGAGCTCAGTGCAATTGTTATCACCAAATTTAACTTGATTGGTTGCTCCTCAAACAACTCAGTGTAACTGTTTCAAACCACTTCTAACTGAAGATTAGCCTCTTCATTTTGAGAGGGCTCTCTCAAGGGGGTTTTATGATTTTGAATAATAATAATACTAGATGGCTAACACTATGGAAATTTAACTTGTTTTGTATGATTGCAGGTTGAAAAATGCAGGCTTGCTACCATTGGGTTTATGGAGTCAACAATCAGTAGTTTCAGTGACAATGATTCTTCACATGGAAGCTAAGGCAGATAGAGGTTTTAGACAGAGGAAACTCACACACACAACTCAAGAAAACATAGTCATTTCATCATTAAAGGAAGTCAGAGCACAATATTATGAATTCTGAGAAATTAGAGATGAAATCTACTGCAAGTGATAAAACATAAAGATATAGATCAATAAGATGTCAAAAAATTCATGAGACTCTCAGGTTTGGAAAGAAGAATGTCACTTTGTACTACTGATATTGGTCAAAAGCATAAAAGCAGCAGTTTGGTGCAAATGTTCTCCAACCCTTTACTACTTTGATGTTTTTTCTATAAATAGACATTTTTTACAACAAGGATGATCTGCCTGGTGGCTAGATCCTCGAATTCTCCTATGACACCTTACATAACTGAAATCAATAACTTACAACAAAAAAATGACAACTATCTTTTAAAGAAACCAACTCCTAATAGGACTCTATCTCCTATTTATTACATTCCTATATCTTATCTATGAAACAGTTACACGATGGTTACAAATTGAATGTCACATGCTTGAGAGACACATGACCAAATTCATCCCTGCTTTACATATTTAAAATCCTCCTAGATCTATGGAACATAACCCTGCTTTTTAGGAATGGATGACCTACATCTTCAACCTTGTTTCGACTGATGACCTGGCTGCATGGCACTCCCTTTGAGTCATAAATATCTGCTAGTGAGGTCCTCTAAACTGTTGGAAGTCTCCAGATGGAAAAAACTGCTTTAAATATGCTCAAAATCCTTCAACAATTGCTCGCTACGAAAACAGGACAGTTTCGTAGCAAGTTTTAGTAGCATGGGAAAAGTGGCTTTTCCATCCATCCGTTTCAATTCTTTGGTGTTCCATCATGTTAATCATGTAATGACACCTTACCACCATGGATCCCCCTTCTTAAAACATTCAAAATTGACTTTAAATGCAAAAAGGCACCTACATATTTTTTCCTAGCGTATTCCTGGCTTCGAGCCTAAGGTACGCAACGAAACTGTGTAAAAACCCAGAAATTTCCCCTCTCAAAATTGTCTTCAAAAACTGACCTCCAGCTGCAAAATTTTGATTCTCTGCATGTTATTAACCTCATAAGATATATTCCATCTCAACTTACTGCTCATGTGGTGTTTCCTCCTCATTTACAATCAGTTGACTTATAGGCTCTTCCACCATAGTCATTTTCAACACTTTCTTTTCCAACTCTTCATGAATTAGATCCAATTTCTCTTGAAGGTCTTTTATTTGGTCCTTCAATGCCCTGCGCTTGGATTGCAAGTGAAGGTTTACCTTTTTTATGTGTTTTAACTCTCCCCTTAGTGGTTGAGTCCACTTTATTAGCTTTTATGTATTTTCCAAGGTCTTTGAGACACTTATGACTTGATCTTCCTAGATTTTCATCATTTATTCAAACTGAACCTTCTCAACTCTATGCTTCTTTGCTTCTTGCTTCAAGATTGATATATCCTTTCTTGCCTCTTTCAACTGCTCCTTAAGGGTTTCAATTTCTGATTTTTCAGTGATTTTCTCTTTACCCTTCTTTTGTTTGATAACCAGCTCTTCTTTTGCAGGTGAAGAGAGATTTATGATGTTTGGTGGATGAGCAGTTTCACTGACCTTCTGAGTCTCTTTGTTGCTTTCCATGGCGTTTCTTGCATATCTATTCATTGGCTTTCTAGGTTGAAACATGAAACCAGCATCATCACCTGCAAACTCTAAATTTTTAACTATCTTACCTTTCTTAAGCTTTCTTCCTCCATCTTCTATGTCTTCAGCTTGGAAAATGGGAGTTTCTTCAATGAAAATTGCATGCAAGATGTCCTCTAAGTTACCCTTAACCATTGTTTGGCTCCTAGTAACTCTCTTGTTCCTCTATTTGTTGGTTGTTTGCTTCTGTTTTGCTGGTGTATTTTTAGGCGTGTCAATCTTCTGCAAAGAATCTGTCTCCATGCTCACTGGCCCTAGTGGGGATGATCTATTCCCTTCTTCAGCTTCCTCTGCCACTGTTGGTGATGAAATACTTATAGGTTTGTAAACTCTTTTAGGAGTGCAACATCAAATTAAAAACCACTCATGAACATAAAGGATGTCCAGTCTCTGTCTAGTCTCTTCAACTCCTCTAACAACAACAACTTAATCAAACCATGGTGAAAGAGAGAAGTTTCATTTCCTTATGTTTTAACTTGAACCTTATCTGAAATTTTACCTATACTTCTATATAAAAAAAAGGGAAATTCAAGTGACCTCTTACCCAAAAAATGAAGAAGAAGCCTAAGGTGGTAGGAGTAGACCATGTGAAACCTTCCTTCACAGGTAAAGTACTTTTGAATGATCATCAGCAGCTTTGAATAGTTGTCCTTCATGAAACTCCTAGGGATGGCATTTGTAAGATCAATTTCACTATGCTTTGGCTTTATGAACTCTCTGCAATCCTACATGGTGAACTTGATGCCTTTAAACCATTGTTCCCCTCCTCTAGGGATTCCTATTGCTACTGAAATGTTGTCTAGTGTTATTGTGAGGTTTAGCATTCCCACCTTTGAAGCTATCCTAGTGAAACTATTAGCAAAATATTTAGAAACTTGTAGATGACAACCCTGCAGTATTCGACAGAATTTTAAACAACCTGTTCTTCTGAATACCTCCACGATAGTTGGGTCTTCATTGAGAAAATTCATGTCCATGGGCTCATATCTGTGGCAATGACCACCTTTGTTAGTTTTTTTCCTTGCAGCCATGGTGACTTTATATCTTCTCAGCCTAGCTTGCTTGATGACACCTGCAACCTTTGAAAATGCCAGAAACTTGCTTGGCTCGATGAAGCAGCTCTCCAGAAATAAAATAACATGTAAAGATAAAGCAGAGTATGACAAAAATACTAATTGGGTAATGTTTTATGATTTGAATGACAGCTCATGCCTTAATCATGACACATGCATGCTAAAAATGGTAATGATGGCCTCAGACATGACCTTGTACTTTTGAATTATCCCCAACAGACTTGAATGACCCCCACCCTAACTCCTCCAATCATGAACTGACACTTTGCATTGAGTTTGACAAGACATACAAGAAAACGGTTTTTCGTAGTGTAGCTAGTTTATTCTCTAACAGTTTCTCTACGAAACTATTAGGCAGTTTCATAGTGAAAATTGTTATTTCGTTGTATAAAACGCTATGAAAGTTGTAAAACTGGCTTAAGTGTCCTTTTCAAATTTAAACACTTGGGAAATGAAAAATGACACCTGATGATGACTGATGGGACATGACATGACCTAAATGGAGGTGGCATTGAACCTTAGGATAGGTTAAACATGTAAAAAATGAAATTTTCCTATACCAACTTTAAAGGTTTAAGGAGACATTTGATAAAATGAAATGTATGACCATATCAAGTAATGTTTCACATTTTTCTGAGTGATAATAGCAGTAATTAAGAAATTAAATCAATCAGAGAACAAATTGAGGGTTTATGGCACCTAATATAGAGTTCAACTGGAGAGTTATTTAAAAAAAAAAATTCAAAACTAGAAAAATTATAGCATATGATATTTAAGGCTATTAAGCCATCTTCCAAAATTGAAATTCCCACCTAAGTGAGACTTTCCAACTTGGAAAGCAACAGCGTTAAGACCTCGGTGTGCTAAGGTTAGGAACACAGCCATCCAATAGCTGGGGTAGTAATCTAGCATAAGTTAAGCCAAAAGGAAAGATTCATGATATAATTTAGTATTTACCATCACAACGGCAACCAAGAAACTGCCTATGACATCAAATCATAGAGACCCAAATAAATCGCTCTGCATATTCCGATTATTTTTTCTCGATCTCAGCTTTTAGGATTTTTAGTTGCTCCTCCAAACTTTCTTGATTTTGCATGCCTTTGTCCAGATTAATCATTACTTTTTCAAAAGTACCATGCATGTGAGAGCTGAAATGATTAATATGATCATTCAAATAACAAAATTCGTCCCCCAAATCCTGGTTCTGTTGCTGCAAATATATTATCACGTTATTTTGATTCAGATTGATGCCCCTCAAATCGTCAATTTTATGTCGAGCTTCTTCAACAGCTTTCGTGTAGCAAAAAAATGTTTTATTTATAAGATAAAATTGATTCTTTAATTTATTTTATTCCATCTCCCTCTACCGCTTGTTTTGTTTTCCCATTTTCAAAGATAAAATCAAGTTATCTCTTTGTTTGAACTGTTGTGATAATAGTTCAATCCGTTTATTAGCAGCTCTTATAATTGACTCCCTTTCACTCTCATTCACTGCTTCGGCCTTCCGTGCATATTCAACTATACGCTACATGCACAAGAAAAACACTCAAAGGAACATCTTCATCTAGGGGAGAGATGTCTAATGTTGTGCAGGGACCAGTAATTTTTATAGTACTGGTCCCATCAACCCACCAAAAATAGGCATATATGCAACCAATAATTAAATAAAAAGAAATAGCTTGAAGTCCAAATATATATTAAATTAAGTCCAAAATTTCCCAATTCATTGACTAGGCCCACAACTGTCCATAAATAGTTTAATAAGTATTAAGAGTAAAAATCCTATTGTGTCAACTAGAAAACTCATAAAACCATTTTTCCTTCCAAAATGGTCAATTCAAGAAGTACAAAAAGGCAATCACTTCATCCCATCTGATCACCCCTGATGCTGTGTATCACAAGTAAATATCAATATCTGCACATAATAAAAGGAAATGTATGTTAGCCATAATTGTTGTATTATTCAACATTTAAATCCATTGTGTTCAAAATAAATGGCACCCACCCAATAACAACATTTAAACCCACTGTGTACAATAAATGGCACCCACCCAATAAATTCAATAAATGACATTCAACCTATTCTATTTCCCATTAAAACAGATCAAAGCACATGGATCAACAAAAACAAATTCCCAGCCATTGGATCACATCAAATTCAATCCTGATCACACATGCAAAATGAAGCCATTGCAATCCATGTCCATCATTGTCACCAATTAAACTCAACTGCAAAAAAAATATAAAAGAAGTTCAACCACTGCTGAGGTTACATGTCTCACATTCAAACTATTCACCAGCCCTGGAGACAAACCATCACAGAACACACCACAGAACATTTCACAGTATATTCAGGTTAGTTTTTTCAATTACAACACAATTTTCTGACACTTTTATTTTCATTTCTGAGTCTTTATTTCAATGTTCTTATTTGCATTTCTAAGTCTTTATTTCAGTTTTTTTTACAGTTCTCTCCTTTGATTTGAGTTGAGGAGATGAATTTTATCAATATTTATAGGCAGTGCACTTTACAACTAGGTCCAAGAATAGAGCTAAAGCTACCCTCAACAACTAAACAACTTGAAAATTTTAAGGCTACCCTCAACAACCGAAGAACTTGCAAAATTACCGTGTCTTCCCAAATATCTTTGGCAACCATCAATCATAGAGCATGTATAATTTATTGTACAATAATTTTATCACTGTGATGCTATCATAAACATCAGTATTTTTCACTGTGATGCTATTCATAAACATCAGCAACTAGATTTACTGGATTCAAGAGAAAAATGTCATAGATTAGAAATTAAAGACTTAGGTTTAAAACCTACTTGAGAAAGAAACCTGGGCTTCTTGTTTCTGCACACTTTAAAAAATCATCTATTTAATTATTTCCATCAGCCAAGTCTCATTTTAAGTAGCTTAGTCTTTAAATGTTCTGCCAATATGAAATTGGTGACAGCTAATGTAAAGCTCACATCACTTAATCGAGGAAATAGGAAGATATGAGCAGCTCTGTCACATTGTATATGTTGTTGTTGTAAAATAAAATTCTTGTAGGTCTTGTTAATCAAAGTCCTGTAGGCCTTGTTACATCCAATACCATTTACCTTCAATTTGGTTAACTCTAAACCTAGGCTTAACTCTCCCTATCACCTGGGCTCGTTCATTTCAGGAGTGATAATTTGCATGTTGATGCCAACTTTTGGAGGATATTAGGAATAGTCAAATTTTTATGTTGAGGGATATTAAAAACGGGTGGATATAGATGTCAATTACATCCTGTATGCTATATAATTAACATAGAATCATAATAACCTCCACAGGGATTTTAGAAAAACATAGATGTGGAGTAATGAAACACTAGATAGTTGGAATACCACCATTTTACGACCAGTGCAAAGGAAGAATGTAGGTCATGTTATCTAGGGAAGGAAGGGTACAAAATGACTTCAAATGACAAACAAAGATCAGACTGGAATTAATTTCAAGCTCAATAATCCAAAAGGCTAAATCCCTCAGTGTAAAAAATCCAATCAAACTCTCGTAGGCCAAGTAAAACAACTGGAAAAACATGGATTAGTAGTACAAAAACTGGAAAAACTTGAACAAGTAGTATAACAAGCACTTTTCTAGTCCTATTTTCCCAACAGATGCATCCTTATAAGCGGAAAAATAATTGATCCTCCAGAGTCTATAATGCAATGGGTTTTATGGTGAATGGAACTACAAAGTAGAAATATGCAAAGGGGTTTGGACACATCTCAGATAAAATTAGATTTCTAAATGCTTGTCTGCATGTGAGCCATATTATTTACACTTCAATCTTACAAAGTTGCAAAGAAATAATTCTAAATCAGAGAAACTACTCAAATAATCAAAAGGTGTCGTGAGGCTAGCTTAAATTGCACTATAACCCCATATTTATATATTTCTATCTAATCCCAAAGTGTTTGATGAAAACCCGTGAAGGTTTATATGCATGTTGAGCATAGAAGCTGGAAACAAATAACCAAAAACAAAACATAAGAAAACCATTTACAATATTTAAGGAACTGCATCATTGGTGTAAAAAACTGTATCATTAAGTCAGCCTGTGGAAAATATCTTAGTCGCTGAGCATAGAAGCTGTAGCATTTGAATTTAACATATCTATCTACAATAGCTGAGCAAATAAGATGTAGAATTTGAAGTTAACATATCTATCTGCAATAGCTGAGCATAGAAGCTGTATCATTTGAACTTGAATTCAACATATATTTCTGCATTAGCTGAGCATAGGAATCAAAGATGACAAGACAGAAAATAAGAAAAGGGTAACAGAAGGAAAGGCATTCAGAAACCTTGGGCATGAACACATAAACTAACTGTAAACTGTTATAAATTGTTATAAATGGGAAGAGATGATGTTACCAGATTGAACATTATTTTCAATCTTAGAAAGTTGCAAAGAAATAATTCTAAATCAGAGAAACTACTCAAATAATCAGAAGGTGTCGTGAGGATGTCTTAAAATTCGTTTTTCATGTAGTCAACTGGAAATTAAACATGTTCCTTTTGATTTGTAAATCCAAATAGCCCTAAACAATACTAGCTTTTACAATCATTCTATTTTAGGTGTAAAAATCCCTAAACAAGTTATCAAAACAGTCAATGTATTTTAGGTGTAAAAACAAGTTATCGAAACAGTCATTGTATTTTAAGTGTAAAAACAAGTTATCAAAACAATAATCATTGATATATTCGAAGACATACAACTAATTCCATCTGTAGATTTTTTTTTAAGGATACTGTCAAAAAGCCATATGTATGAAAACCTCTTGAGTTTCTACTAATATACATGTTGATGATTCATGTAATAAAGCAGAGATATGTTTGTCTTGTATGAAAGCATTATTTTCAATTATTCTTAACTAAATGCATGCAATAATTCTACAGGTAGTTGCTTCCATGGCAAGAGTTATTTATGTAGCTCGTACAAGGAGAAATGGCAGAAGAGTGACCATGGGTGCCCAGCTGCAATGCACTTCATCAAATGAAGAAAGGATAGGTGATGTCAATGTAAAAAATGTTCCAAGTAATGTTGTTGAGGCTAACCATGTGGCTGAATCTGATGTTGTGACGCCATCATTCACAGAGCCACTGTCAACCACAGTCCAAGGCGCAACTTTAACTAAAAATATCAGCGCTATAAGAGGTTGGACAAAAGAATAAGTGTTAGCTGCAATTGATGACACAGAGTTCAATGGATATTTTGTTTGGGCATTTGCAAAGACACATAGTATTCCTCCCTCATCAATACATTATGGGATAAATGGGCTCACTCACACCAAACGTAGAGGGCCTGCTACAATTATGACTGAAGAGGAGGAGGCCGAGGTGGTTGAGTGGTGTAAATAAATGGCCCAATTAGGACATGGGATAGAGTTGATACAACTCAAATCCACAGTCATTCAAATATGTCAAGGGACGTCAAACCCATTCAAATATGGGTTTCCTGGTAAATCGTGATGGTTTGGGTTTAAAAAAAGGCATCCAAGCCTTGTATTGCGTACCGCTGAAGGCCTTGATAGAGACAGAGCAATAAATTTGTGCCTTGCAGTTGTATGTAAGTTCTATGACACTCTTTCTAGTGCATACGATAAACATTATTATGGTGTAGACCATATATGGAACTGTGATGAAACAGATTTACAAGTGGGAAGGAATTGTGGCATGAGGGTAATTTCCAAGAGAGGCAGCCGAAACGTGCCAAATATTTTTCCGAAGATCAGGGAGTGGATAACCATTTAATGTTGTGTCAATAAAATTGGTGCTTCGATCCAGGATTTTATCTATTCAAAGGTAAAAATCAATTGAAAAATTATATACAAACTATGAACTAGGAGCATGCATCGCTGCACATCCCCATGCATGGATGACTAAAGAACTTTTTTTAAATTGGCTTTGCCACTTTGTTGCATCTGTGCCAGGTGGTGTCTCACCTAATAACAGACATCTAATGATATTATATGGCCATGGAAGCCACATGGTTGTACAAACAATTGAGGAAGCAAACAATATGGCCATTGACCTTTTAACATTGCCCGCTCATACCACTCACATATTGCAACTCCTTGATGTTAGTGTGTTTGGCCCTTTCAAGAACTATTTTAGGTCAGAGCGTGTTGCATGGATGGCAAAGAATCCAGGGGTTGAGGTGAAAAGGTTCGAGTTAGCAAAGCTTGCAAGTAAGGCTTTTAAAAGGGCTCTGACACCATAAAATATCAAGGTTGGTTTTAGGAGGACAGGAATATGGCCACTGAATTATGATGCTCTTATGCATGATACTAGTTGTAGCCAAGTGTTTCATGTGGATGGTCAGGAAGAAGAGCATGTCCAAACAAATGTTGAATTGCAAGAAGAAGTACATGAACATGATGATGTGGTTACCGCTGGTAATATAATCTCCCTCTCTCAAGGATAGTTATATGTTGATGATGATGAGCAGGTATGTGAAACACAGTATATTCATAAACAAATTGATAGCAACATGGAGGTTGTTCTACCAACTCAAGCAAATGGAACTTTTGTTGCTGATATTGTTAATGACATTGTTGAACATGCAGTTAACAATGTAGATGTAGTTGAAAATGAAATTACTGATATTGTTAATGCAGATGTAGTTGAAAATGAAATTTATTATATTTTTAATGACATTGAAAATGACCAATTGACATTTCCAAGCCAAGTAAACTCACCATCATGGCTGGAAGAAGCCATGATTAATTTGAACGAACACAGTGTCTCAAGAACCAATAAACAAAGCAAGAACATGCCTTCACAACCGGCTGAATTGAACAATGAAATTGTTCATTTTTTTGTGGAAAATAGATCAATGAAGAAGATGGAGCACCTAATGAAGAAAACAATATAGTTCAATCAAGTGCCACAGATACTGAAGTGAAAAGCAATGACATGCAGGTGGGAGGGGGGAGAAGTTACTTGGGCAGTTCCTAAAGTTACCAGTAGAAAGAGTGTCAATGAAAAATAATCAAGGAACACCTGGTAGTCTTCATTTGGGGTGAAGTTCACAGTTACTCACCTCAGAAGACTATATAAAACTCCTAGTTGAGTCTGAAAAGAAAAAATTGGAAATTTAGGAATTAAAACAGTAAAAAAAAAGGATCAAGCCAGGGAGAAGAAGGCAGCAAGGGTTATTGCAGCACAATGTCGAGCAGATGAAAGACTTGAAAGAGAGAGAGCAAGGCAAGAAAAGAAACAACAAAAAAAATGTCAAGACGGGAAAAGGAAGCAAGGAAGGCTAAACAAATGCTTGAAAAGGAACAAGGGATGACAAATATGATTGACATAAATGCAAGCACAGTTGATAAGAATGAAACCAAGGACATGTCCAACACATTGGACAATATTGAAAATAATACAACATTATTCCAAGACCTCATAAACATTCAAGTGCCTTACTATCAAAATGGGAGTTTATCCACTTGCCTTATTCCTACCACAGAAGGTGTGAATTCAATGTATGTTCATCACACACCTCCACTAAGCACAAGTGTGAGGTATGGGTACTCAATTCCTCCATGGTTAGAAGGGACAAATTGGTCTCAATTATACGGTAGCAATCAACCACAACCTAATCAACCCTTCTTAGGGAGGCCAACCTACTTGGCTCAATCAGGGTTTGGCACTGAAAATTCTCAAGGCCATACAGAATAGGGGTGTTATATGTTTTTGTTTGTAACCACATTATGATGTGGATTTTGGATAGACTATATATTTTTCTTGTCACATGAAGGTTGATTTATTCCATACTGTATGTAGCATTGTAAGGAAGGAACATCTATAGTCTATTATAATGGAACATTCTGACAGAATGACACGACAATGTCGTTAGATGTGTTATTTTTTTGATATTGTATATTGTTAGTTCTGTTAGTTTATGAAGATTTTCTATAGGCCTGCAAGATCAAGTAATAATATGTTGAGTTATTTGCTTTAAAACTAATTCTTCAGTTAGCAACAGAGATTGGAATACACTCTTCGCATGTTTATTGGATTCCATGTTTGTTAACAATTGGATGAAAATATCTACTCAACCATACAACCATATTGTTATTTCTTTATTCCAAAAATTAAGCTATTTAAAATCTACTATAATATCTCTTTTGATCATGTCTACTTCCATAGGAACACTGAAACAAATGTCTTCTCAAAGGCTTGACTGGACATGGACAAAACTTCAAGCCAGCAGTAAGAATTCCTAGACTGGACATGAACACTTTTTTTTAAATCTCAAGGTAGACAGGGAAGCAATTATTTTTTTGTTGGAAAATGCTTAGTGGCATATGCACTTATAATTTCCAAAAAAATAAATTGTTCGAATTCTTAAATGGTTTTTAAATAGGACAGGTATCAAAAATACATCTCACGTAGGACAGGTATCAAAAATACATGTTAGATTGCCCCTAGTTTTTGATACTTGGAATAGACTCAAACAAATATCGACAGATTGAAACACATAACACAATATGAACAAAACAAGACTGAAGAAACAAATAACAGATGGAACATATAAAGAGATAAAATGTATGTGTTACACAGTAATTTGTCACCGTCCCTACCATTCCCCGTCCCGCACATTGGAGGGCCCATTATGTGACCTGTGAGCAATGTCATGCCTTGAAACCATTATCATTGCATTCCTCTAAACGTGAGCTTCAATTGCCCTAAAGACATCTCCTTGCAAAAAACCATAAAAACATCCATTTTTGCATTGGCGCGGGCAGCCAGTTCATCACTCGCGCCAATGAGGAAAATCCTACAAAGAGGCTGCGCCAACTGGCGCTCTGTCCCAGAGTCGCAGTCGCGCCAGCAAATTTAAGGAGTGTTTTTTAAATAAGAAAGGCGGAAGTTTTGTTTCAACAAACTCAGAAACTGCTATCTATCTTGAGTTGGGAGGTTTGGCTCCGGGAGTTCCATGGAAGGGAAGTGGTTTGCCACCTCTCATGGAAGCTTCCTTGAAGATAGGGCCAATCCCACGATTATAGGGATCCCAACTCCCTTCCTCCATCTATAAAAGCTAGCTCATTGCCATTGCAAGCTAGTCTTGAAGTGCCTAAGCCTTGAATCTCCAAGTTCTCAAATTCCCAAGAGCCTTCATGCTGCAAGAGCCCTCATTTTTCCCTTAAGGCCAAACTCGAGCAAGGAGACTATCTTCGAGAGACTCTAAGAGAGGCTTGTCCCATCCCTGGCAGGCTTTGCGAGACGTGTACGACTGGAGACCCCTCCGAAGGAGACCTCAGCGTCAGAACATTGGTTGTACTCTCTTTCGATTGCTTATTAATGAATGACTATTGGTTATGGTTCCACTCTGTTTTTCACTTATGATAATGATGAGTTATATCCTTTCTGACTGATATATAGTTGCGTATTCTGGATTTTATGCTTGTATTCGTGTTGTTTCTTGCATGTGCAGGTGTCCATTCACGGAGATCGTGGGGATCATGATCTGCCGAGGCTGAGGAACGGGAACGTTGTCTCTTCTACAAATCATAGCACTAGACTCCAGGTAGGCCTCCATCGTTGGCTTATTTATTCGCAATTAGGAACTTGCGCTGTAGCATTTGATGATTGTTGCTAGACCCCTGCTGGGCTAGTAGGGATCGCCTCTGTCCGCAGAGGGGATTTACCTCCTCAACAGTATGTTAAGCTTCAAGGTTGACCAATCTAAGCCTTAAGGTACCCCTCTAAGGCAACATTGTCTCTAAGACTTATAGAAAGACTGCTTAATGAGCCAAGAAAGTCTCATAATAAGATGTATGTGCTGACCTCTTGCTCTGTTACACAATCTTGTGAACATGTAAGATGCTTAATTTACTCAGTATAAGATGGCTGAAATCCCACCATGGCTATTAATTATCTCTATAAAGGTTTATTCTATAATTTAACTAACCTTAAGAAAGGTAAAACAGCAGGTATTCATTCAAATATATTACAATCTACGAAGGTGTCTTCACATGAATTCCATGCACAGCAACATGTCCGGATGGATTTTGTTAAAGGCTTCCTGATCTTGAATCAAAACCTTGATGAATCCGCATCATAAATTATGTATGAGATGGTATAAAGTCACTGTAAAAATGGCACATCACTACCAACATGCTCTTTTGTAGAAATATAGATACAAGCTCTAGTCGCAACTACCATGGTAGGAGAACTTTGGTCAGATCAAATTTCAGCTCATGATCTCTTGCTAATAGGATTACGACACTTGCAGACAAATGAAAGAAGAAGGATTACAAATTACATTGCTATTAAATACCAACATAATTTAACATTGATAGGTAAGGGAAAATCCATTAAACTCATTTGATATCTCTAGATTTTTTCTCCTAGAGATACAAGGATGCTTGTGACAGTTTTCACTTCACTGGTGGAAGAGGAATATTACTCTGGTCTTTGCTACCTCTGGCATATTGGAAATCATTGTTGCAAAGATGATATTGACTATACTTAAATTATGTAAAATATGTTTCACGGCAATCTCTGTTAACAATTGGATGAAAAGATCTACTCAACCACACAACCATATTGTTATTTCTAATATCTATTTTGATCGTCTCTACTACCATAGGAACATTGAAACAAATGTCTTCTCAATGGCTCGACTGGACATGGACAAAACTTCAAGCCAGCACTAAGAATTCCTGGACTGGACATGGACACTTTTTTTTTAAATCTCATGGCAGACAAGGAAGCAGATATTTTTAAATCTCACAAATGTTATTCACAACATATACCAAACACACACAAACAACTGTTATTCACAACATACACCCAACACACACAGATAGTACCACTATTTAACTGGTATATTGAGTAATATACAAATCTCCAATAAATTAACCAAACTATACACCCAAAGACTGAAAATGAAGTCCATTCAGAGACAGAGAATGATGTGCTTTTTAGTGAAGGTCACAGTCATGAAGACTCAAGGGTTCTGCAAGATGATGTTGAACATAATAGTTTGGAAAATAAAGAGAATCCTTATACTGAGTCAATAGAATATGACAATACACCTCACAATTCAGATACAGAGGAAGGGATTGTCAGCATGTATGACAAAACAAGAACTAGAACATGGATATAGCCCTAAAACAAAACAAGAACTAGAACATGTGTATAGCCCTAAAACCAGTGCCACTCAAAGCAAGAAAAACCAATGCCATTCAAACAAGAAAAACAGTCATTGTATAGCCCTAAAGAACCACAAGTCATGGAAATGAGCATGGAACATGGGTATATCACTAAAACCAGTGCCATTCAAAACAAGAAAAACCAGTGCCATTCAAACAAGAACAAGAAATCGCAGCAAATCATCAATTTGCGCCAAAAATCGCCATCGAATGCTACATCTAACCCAAAACATTATTTCTAAAACCCATAAATTAGAAAACCCAACCGATTCTAAAACCCAGAGAGAGCTAAATTCCACCGAAGAAGAGCTAAAAGAGCTAAATTCCACCGAAGAAGATTAGAAGTGTTAAAAAACACAATAGTGGGCTGGTAGGAAAAGAATTCCTACCGAGAGGTGCAGAAGCTAACTGGAGAGCCAAACCTCGCCACAGTTTGGCACTACCTACAACAAAATGCAAATGAACACAAATTAGCAAAAACCAAGGAAAAATGCAGGGAAAATGCAAGACAAACACCAAATTTACCTACACCGTCATGGAACTTCTGCAAACAAACACAGGGGACGAAGTCGTCGATAACTTCGCAGCATTGACCAATCAAGGAGCAAAGTTTCACAGTCACGGGAGCCGAACAGCTCCACAACGTGGTGCAGGAACAGCATGAACGAAACCAGTGCCACACAACAAGCCATCCTAACAGCAAGAAAAAAGGTGGTAAGCATTGTAACAATGGCGGTGGAGGTGCACCAGCACTGGAACCACAGCACGCAATGATCGGCGGAGCTCTCCGCTCAACCTCCCGCCCCGAACAGAAATGCACAGAGAGAACGGGACATCCAGCAAAATGGCACATATGAAACCCTAACTCTATGGGAGGGTGGTGGATTTATGGCCCTCACCAACCACAAGACACCTGGCGATGAGGTTGGCATGTGTCGTACATGCGTTGACCGGGTGACGTAAAAAATATCCTAGGTGTCATGGAGGGTGCCCAACAACTGGCGTCCCTCCCCTATATCCATCTTCGTAGCATTGACAGATTGGGATGGGCCTTCATTCAACATTGGAAATAGATGCTCTACTTCAGAGTGTCTCTGGAGATAGTTAGCTGGATTACCTACCATATCTTTCACAAATTTTTCCATTACCAGATCTTCTGTACCGGATCTTTGTAGGTGGTTAGCTAGACTCACTGCCATACTTCTCTCAAACTCTGACATCATTTCTCCCACTGAAACGGTATTTTCAAGCATGGGTGCATGATTCAGCATCATACCTTTCCCCATTTCCACAAATTGTTTTACATACATGCAATTCTCAATATGCGCAAAGGCCGACATCGTACCATTCTCAAATTCTGACAATGAGTGTTCTATCACTGTGACCTTTTCAATATTGGATTTGGATTCAACAGTATACCTTTCTCAATTTTTGATAACCGATTTTATGCTAAAGTAGGTTCAACATGATGAGCATCCTCATACAATACTGCAAAAATTCCTCCAACCGGCTAAGCATCCTCAGATGATACTGTAGCGGGTCCTCCAACTGGATGGGCATCCTCAGATGATACTGCAATGGGTCCTCCAGCTAGATGGGCATCCTCAGACGATACTGTAATGGAATCTCGAGCCAGATGAGCATCCCCAGGCAATACTCCCACAAGTTCTTCAACCCGTTGGGCATATTCAGACGATGTTCTAACGAGTTCATCCACCTTCTCACTATTTGTATGCGATTTTTTTAGTATGCCCACTTCCTTCCTCGGACTCTTTGGTCTCCATAACATTTACACTTCAAGACGAAGTGTTTCTCTTAATAATATCATCCCATTCCTTCTCCATTTCATCCCTGGAGCTTTCACTTTCTTCATTCTTCTGCCTCTTGTTGTAACCCTGACTCATCTATTTGTTTACTAACATTTCCCGTGTTTTCAAGATTTTGTCATGAATCCTCGCCTTGGTTCTGATCATCAATCACTCTGCCCTCATACATATTTGTATGGTTGTCGAAATTGACAATGACCAAATCCTCAAGGGGTTTGTCTTGAAAGCAGAATCTTCCTCTTCACAGCCCAACTCCACCAACTCATTATCAAAAAGCTTTGGCCAAGAACTCAAGAAACTGCTGAAAATGGAAGGCATAATAGAACTTTTCCAAGACTTTTCCCTGCAATAGCTATTTTTCAACATGAGACCAAATCATAGTAGCCCAATCAATATTTGCCTCATCCTTCAAAGCAGACTCCACAAGAATCAACATTTCCTCTGTTATAAAACATGGGTCATCACAGGGACAAACCCTGCTAGATATAAAAAACATAACACACCTGACAGCCTCATCACTACAATTCTCGATTGGGTGTCCATGAGAGACCTTGGATTCTGGTACTTCAAGGGAGCATTTCTCCTTTTTGTAAGGTATTATGAGGGCCCTAGAAAAATCAAGCATGGAAACCTTAATCCTCAAGCCCTTAACAAAACTACAATGACCAGTTTGGTCATATGTCATAACCAGCTGGGCTAACTCATCTGACCTAAGGTCTGAATCAATGTCCAAATTGGTAAATTCCCATAAACCCAATTTCTTAAAAAAAAACCTTTCGTGCTCAAACATATTTGTCAAGTGGGGGTTAGTAGTAATAGGGATTGGCTTAATGGTTTCCTTGAGATCATCGGCATCTTTGGCTTTCGGGATGAGATTTTCTTACCTTTTTTGCCCTTCTTCTTACTTGAGCTCGATACGATATTGATGGGGTGACTGTTGTCGTCATTCTTGTTCGGCCTTAGTGGGGAGATGAAGCAAACTTCCTCATGATCACTGTTGTTGGTTGGGATTTTCTTCGTACCCTCCTCCTCCTGCTCTGGCTCCAACTCTTGTTCCTACTCCAGCTCCTGCTCTTTCTTCTTTTTTTGATTAGCTTGCTACTATGGCTTCCTCTTCCTCTTGAGAGGCATTGTGAAAACCAGGAAAAACACTCAACAACTGAAGAATTTTCGCTTCTCTTCACTTTGCTTTATGTTATCCCTCTCTCCCTAGCATTCCAATATTTAAAAATGCTCATAGTTCTCTAAACTTAAGCTTCTAAATTCTGGATGCAAAAAGTTTTGGTCCATCCATTCTATGCAGTCTTCCTCTCCTTTGGCTTATTGGTCAAATTGGACATTTGATTCTTCATCTTTGGATTCACTATCTGTAAGAACTTCATCCCAGTACAAATATATCTCCCTCCTCCTGTAAGTCGTTGGTACTTCTTCAAATTTTCCATTGGATTCTAATTCTATATTTTCTGCAAATTGCTTAGAGATAATTTTATGAGCATCACAAATCAAGATTGAACTATTGCACAAATCAAGATTAGGTATGTTTCATTTTTAACTGTTTATAATTTGATGGCAAACCATTGTTCAATTGTCTAACGATGTTACACAGTGACGACTGGGGGAGTTTTTTTCAAAGAGGAACGCCTTACGACGTAATTAAATTATAAAATAAACTAATAGAAAATAATTTTATAATTATAAATAATGTCATTAATAGAAATAGTAAATAAAAAATAAATTTTATTGTTTCTGATAATTTTCTATAGTTTGAATTATAAAGTAAAAAAAAAAATGAATGAAATTAATTTTAGTATTATAAATACTATTAATAGTAAAAAGAAATAATAAATAGAATTAAATTTATTATTACTCATTAAATCAAAAGAAAGGTCTTCTGATTGGAAATTAAATAATATAGTCAAACTTAATGAAATGAAAAATAATAAAATAAAGTCAAGGTTAATGAAGTGAAAAATAATAAAATAAAGTAATTATTAAAAAATAACAAATAATAAATAAATAACAAATAATGATAATGATAATAATAATAAAAATAACATAGGAATATAGGGCATGGATCCAACACCTGCTAATGCCCAAACCATCGTCTTTATTTAGATTTACTGGCCTTTTTTCAATTTCCAAGGCCTCCCTAAACTTATGGTGATGAAATGGGTCAATCGTAGCAATGACCCTAGCCTTTTCAATGCATATGTGAGGATTTGTATTTTCCGAATGTTCTGTCAAAGCAGAGGAGTGAGACATTCCATGTTTGATGTCAGTTGCGTGCTCATAAATCCTCTGATTTATTGATCGACCAATTTCACAATGTATGGAATCCCACAGGAGCAAGGAAAGATGTAAACACATCTACCATATTTGGGGTTCATAGGGTCTTTTATTGATCTTAGAGAGCTCTAAATAGTAACAAGGGGCCTAAATGTCAAAGGAACCTTATGTTTTTTCAAGATCCTTGCAATCTTATCTGTGGTCCCTTAAATAGAGGGAAGATGCACTCCAGAAAACCGATCTTTAAGATATTTTTTTATTTTTAGGACCTTTTTCAGCCTTAAGGAAAGCTCTAAGACAATGGTACCTGTTATAACCATTCTTATTAAAAACATTAAGGATGTGGGTTTTTTCATCTTCAAGGTGGTTTTCATCAGAAACTCTAAACTCTCAGGTGGCTAAGGTGTTGTGAACACCTAGCTTTTGAGCAGAGATATGATGCAAACTAGCATGAAGATATTGCTCCATGTGAGTTTTTTCTGAACAACCTGATGAGAAAAATAACCATCACCCCTTTTAGAAATAAGAATGCCGAGGAAAGGCGGACTACCGTCAACTTCATATTCCATAGTGAACTTTATGGAACTGGATTGATCGTTAAGATGCTAGAAAAAGAGTTCCAATTTATCCTTACCATGAGACCAGAAGACGCAAGTGTCATTCACAAACCTTTTCCAAAGTTTGGGTTGGAAAAGAGCTGAGGACAAGGCCTTGGATTCAATGTCCTCCATGAAAATATTAGCCACTACAGGGGAAAGGGATGAACCCATGGCAACGCCATAGGTTTGTTCATAAAATTCCCCTTCGAAACTGAAGAAAATAGAGGTGGGAATTTCAACTAAATGGGTAGTATCTAGATTTGTAATGTGATTGATGACTTCAATGGCCTCATTAATGGGGATATTGGTGTATAAGGAGACCACATCGAAACTCACCAAATTATCACTAGGATCCAATCTTATACTCTTTAACTTGTTAATAAAGGGAGATGAATCTTTGACAAAGTATTCAGTCCAGCCAACGAGAGGTTTAAGCTTATTAGCTAAAAAATTAGCGAGAAGATAAGTCGGCCCTCCTATGGTGTTGACAATGGGGCGCAGGGGGGTCCCTTCCTTATGGTCTTCCAAAGATCCATAAGGAAGGGACCCCCTGCGCCCCATAGTCAACACCATAGGAGGGTCGACTTCTCTTCTCGCTAAATTTTTAGCAAATAAGCTTAAACCTCTCATTGGCCGGATTGGATCCTTTCTCAAATATTTGTCATCATTTATTAACAAGTTAAAGACTATAAGACTTGATCCTAGTGATAATCTGGTGAGTTTCATAAGGAAGGGACCCCCATGTGCCCCATAGTCAACACCATAGGAAGGCCGACTTATCTTCTCACTAAATTTTTAGGAAATAAACGAAGATCCTTCCTTATCACCAAGATCCAGTCTTATACCAGATTATCACTAGGATCCGGTCTTATACCCTTTAACTTGTTAATAAAGGGAGACGAATCTTTGACAAAGTATTCAGTCCAGCCAACGAGAGGTTTAAGCTTATTGGCTAAAAAATTAGCGAGAAGATAAGTTGGCCCTCCTATGGTGTTGACAATGGGGCGCAGGGGGGTCCCTTCCTTATGGTCTTCCAAAGATCCATAAGGAAGGGACCCCCTGCGCCCCATAGTCAACACCATAGGAGGGTTACCTTATCTTCTCGCTAAATTTTTAGCAAATAAGCTTAAACCTCTCATTAGCCGGATTGAATCCTTTCTCAAATATTTGTCATCATTTATTAACAAGTTAAAGACTATAAGACTTGATCCTAGTGATAATCTGGTGAGTTTCATAAGGAAGGGACCCCCCTGTGCCCCATAGTCAACACCATAAGAAGGCCGACTTATCTTCTCGCTAAATTTTTAGGAAATAAGCTTTAACCTCTCATTCGCTAGACGGAATCAGTTGTCAAAGATTCATTTTCATTTATTAACTAGTTAAAGGGTATAAGACTAGATCCTAGTGAAAATCGAGTGAGTTTCGATGTGCTCTCCTTATACACCAATATCCCCATTAATGAGGCCATTAAAGTCATCAATCGCATTACAAATCCAAATACTGCCCATTTAGTTAAAATCTATGTCACCTCTACTTTCTTCAGTTTCGAAGGGGAATTTTATGAACAAAACTGTGTAGTTTCCATGGGTTCCCCCCTTTCCCCAGTAGTGGCTAATCTTCTCATGGGGAACTTTGAATCCAAGGCCTTGTCCTCAACTCTTTTCCAACCCAAACTTTGGAAAAGGTTTGTAGATGACACTTGCGTTGTTTGGTCTCATGGCAAGAATAAGTTGGAACTCTTGTTCCAGCATCTTAACAATCAATCCAGTTCCATAAAGTTCACTATGGGATATGAAGTTGATGGTAGCATGTCTTTCCTCGGCGTTCTTATTTCAAGAAGGGGTGATGGTTCTTTCTCCCATCAAGTTTTTTGAAAGGAAACTCACACGGAGCAATAACTCCATGCTAGTTCGCATCATTTCCCTGCTCAAAAGCTAGGTGTTCTCAACAGCTTAGCCACCTGGGCATTTAGAGTTTCTGATGAAAACCACCTCCTTAATGTTTTTAATAAAAATAGTTATAGCAGGGAACATTGTCTTAGAGTTTTCTTCAAGGCTGAAAAAGGTCCTACAACAACAACAACAACAACAAAACCTTGAAGATCAATTTTTTGGAGGGCATCTTCCATTTATTCAAGGGACCATGGATAAGATTGCAAGGATCCTAAAAAAACATAAGGTTCCTTCGACATTTAGGCCCCCTAACACTATTCAAAGCTCTCTAAGATTAATAAAGGACCCTATGAACCCCAGAGATGGTAAAGTTGTTTACATCATTCATTTCTCCTGTGGGACTCCATACATTGGTGAAACTAGTCGATTAATAACTCAGAAGATTTATGAGCACACAGCTAACATCAAAGATGGAAGGCCTCGCTCTTCTTTGACAAGACATGCAGAAAAGATAAATCATCACATCTGCATTGAAGAGGCTAGGGTCATTCTAGGATTGACCAATTTTATCACCGTAAATTTAGAGAGACCTTGGAAATTGAAAAAGGTCTGTCAATCTGAATAGAGACAATGGTTGGAGCATTCGCAAGCGTTGAAGCCCTGCTCTATATTCCTAGATTATTATTTTTATTATTATTATCACTATTATTATTATTATTTATTAATAATTAGTTTATTTTTTATTTTTCACTTCATTAACTTTGACTTAATTTTATTATTTTTTCATTTCATTATATTTGACTATATTATTTAATTTACAGTCAAAAGACCTTTCTTTTGATTTAATGAGTAATAATAAATTTAATTATATTTACTATATTCCATTTTATTTTACAGTCAAAAGACCTTTCTTTTGATTTAATGAGTAATAATAAATTTAATTATATTTACTATATTCCATTTTATTTTACTTTATAATTTAAAGTATTGAAAATTATTAGAAACAATAAAATTAATTTAATTTATTTGTTATTTTTATTAATGACATTATTTATAATTATAAAATTATTTTCTTTTAGTTTATTTTATAATTTAATTATAATTTTGATTGAAATAATTAAGTATGACCTTTTCATTATTAACACACGACCTTTTTTGAATTAAAACAATTTTTTTTAATATTAAATTTATCATTATTAATTAATTGTATATATTTTTATTTTTGAGTTAAACTAGTTGTTATATTGTAACAGCTAATTATCAATTCTTTTCATTTATTTGCCAAGATCTGGTTCCTCACCTTGTCCGTCGTGCAGATGAATCACACTAGTTGGTACAAAACGACGATTTATTCTCCTATGTGATTTTCACCAAAAAAATTATTTTCATAAAAATTATGAATGACAAAAGCTTGAATTCAAAAATTACTTTTTATGTTTTTTATTTTTAATGTTTTTTTAATTTAATTATACTTCTTATTTTTTATATTTTATATTTTGGAGTTTTTTTAAGTATTTTTTTAAAACCTATGTTTTATATTTTTAACATTTTTTTTAATTTAAATGTCATCATCTTTATTCATAAAATTTGTTATTATTTTTCAAACTTTCTTATTCAATTTATCATCTTTTATTCATAAAATTTGTTATTATTTTTCAAACTTTCTCATTCAATTTTTCATTAAAATAAATATTTTACGTAATTTTTAGCAACAAAAAAACACCGTTGAAATGTGTATCGTTTAATTATATATGTATATAAAATGTTCATTTTTTTTACAGTGTTTGAAATTAAAATTATTATTTTTAATGACAATTATTTTATGTGCATTGAACTATTAATTATATATATATAAATATATAAAAAATCATAACCTCAAAATATTAATGTATTATTTTTAATAAAAAAAATTATTAAAAAGAAAAAAAACACACAAAAAAACTCTTGAAAAAAGCATCTTAAGACTAAGAACAAGAAGAGGAATAAGACATCTTGAAAAATAGTTAAATAATCAACATTTTAAAAAAAAAAGTGCATACTTTTAACATAAGAAAATTAAAGTGTCAAAAATGTCTTAAAAAATGTTAATGTTTTTCAAAATTCGCATGAAAATCACCAACATTTAAAAGAAAAAATATCCACGAGAACTTAAGTGTAAAAATAAGTATTTTAAAAAAGGTTAATGTTGCATCAACACTTTTCAAAATCAACGTAAAAATCACTAACATTTATAAAAAAAATTGTCCATACTTGATATATATATATAAATTGAAGTATCAAAAATATGTATATTCTGAATGAACACTTTTCAAAATAAGATGATTTTTTGATATCTCAAAGAACGTGTACTAGGTATAGTTCTTGTTTGATAGTTTACTTTGTTATAACTACACAAAGTTTTCAATAATTCATAAAATAGATGAAAAACGCAATAAATATGTATACCAAATTTCCAAATATGTAAAATGTTATTTAGGCTTTCCCATTAATTTGTTAGAAAGAAAATTGCAATTAAGACCCTCATTCTAACCATTCAATGATCACCAACATTGAGGCTAAGGAACAACTAGCAAACTAAACTTGTTGAAGTTGACACTAAAATTGTTGTAACACCTAGATATGTCCTTTAATCACGAGACTTTGATAACAATGGACATGGCCCAAATCCGGAGCAAGAGAAGATAAGAAAGTCTGAATAGATATCTCAAATTGCCAAGGGGAAAGATTCGAGCATGATCATGAAAACACAAAACTATAACTCGTGACTTGCAAATACATTTGAAAAGAATATGTCATGTATACAGAAGTGCTTTTAGAAGCGTAGCCCTCTCTTAGATAAATAGCACCTTAAAACAACCAATAAACTAATCTCTAGAGCAGTTACAATTAATTCAGAGAAGAGTTCCAAGTAATTCAGATGGGAATTCCATTCCATTAAAACATCGTGAGGACTCTAACCCTCTGGTGCTCATAAAACTCCCATTCAGATTTTTCCCATGCAGGTAGTTTTCATGATACAACCAATTTAGCTGATCAAACAAGGTGAATCTTAAATACGTTACAAATCATAAGCTGCCATAACTATTATTTTCCATACCATGGAATTAAATGGCAATTTAATTTGGAAACATGTAATGCTTATGAAGTAAGAGGCTATTGATGGGAACCAAATTTAAGTCCCCGTGCTCTCAACTTGGCCATAAGAAGCAATAAATAAAACAGAAACCAAAAACATGCTCCTTAGCCTGCACAAAACGAGAGGTGACAAAAATGGATTTTATCCAAAGGTTTCCCGCATTAATTAAGCACTGCTGACAATAGAGGCTATGTGAACGTTAAAACTGAAAACCAAAAGCAGGGATTTATATTTATAAAAGATATTGACATTACAGCTGATGGGTAGTGCCAATAACCTAAACTATGAAGAGTCGAGGCATTGTCCCTCGTCAGAGAAAATCATAGATAATCAGTATCCAATGATGACAGTATCCAAGTGAATGAAATATATTACTCAGACACGACACAAAAGATACCCTTTTCAAAGAGAGCCTGCATCTATTATAAGCTAAGCTTCCAAAAAATGAATATAAATGCCTCGAAAGGATTGTATCTAAAAAGGACTGCCATGTAATCAAGATTAATGTCAGCACTTAAATCCATGGCAAATTGAGAGCCAGATTATAAGAATCAACACAAAGACAATTCCAAGAACAACCAGCTTGACTTTCATGTTCTGATACCACATTTTTCGGCGAAGTTGTGTTCCCTGCTTCTGGAAGTCTTGAGCCTGTGCAAGAAGATAGTAATAATGCTTTCATATTAGCGATCAAAAAAATATCTTAAATACTACACCAAATAAAGTTACTAACTTGTTTTAAAACAAACTTTGAAAAATACAGAATTCTGCAACAATGTTTATTTAAATGAAAAACTGAAGAAGGGTTTAATTCAGAATACACATACATACATATAGTGGAATGTTTCCATCCCCTAAAATTGCTTAAGCATGATTTGAGATCAAACCTGAAATCGAAGGTTCTCTGTTTTATCAACCAAAAGTTCTATCTTTTCACCCCGATCAAGGACCTGTAAATTAAGAACAGTGTTACCAAAAAGGCCATACAAAAGTAGGAAAACTAGCAATTAAGATTCAAAGAAACAATGCGCAAAATGGAAACACATTATGCAGCCAGCAACACACACAAATCCAATGGTAGGAAGTCTATCCCCAAAGGATTCAACTCTACTATGGGCTGAGTAATTTCCTCCCACAAAATGGGGATAGAAGCTTCCTGCGAACGTAAGTAACCAAATAACGGCACACTTGGATATCCAGTTAGATTTTGATGTTTCTTGTGAATTGAGATGGCATTTGTTGTTTCAATTAGTTCAGATCATGCAGCAAGTGAAAGTGGCAGACAATAAATCTACTAATCGTAAGTAACCAAATAATGGTACACTCACACATCCAGTTAGATTTGATGTTTCTTATGAATTGAGATAGCATTTGTTGTTTCTGCTAGTTGAGATCATGCAGCAAGTGAAAGTGGCAGACAATAAATCTCCTAATCAAAGTTCCGTGAGTCTATTGTGAGTGCATTTTTTTTAATTAGAACAAGCAATTCACTTTCTTCTGCAGAATGTAATCTCACAAAGAGGAGACGATGTAGCAAATTTCGTAATTACAGATCTTTTGGTCAATCAAGTTAATTCCAATTCTCAGCCTCGTTGATGGTAATTCTCTCCGCTGACAGAAAGAATATGCACAACAATGTCATTGCAGGACTGGACAAGACATGCTGTCAGCAGAGGAGGCAAGGAATTTCTTCACGGATCAAAAAGATCAGCTCTGGATCTGCCTTGAGCAACTCAGAAATCAGAATGATAGAGGAACCAAAATAGCAAGGATGCATGAGACAGAACAAACAAATTGACCAAAGAATTTGATATCACAAAATTGAGCAGCCAAAGTTTTTGCGGCAACTACGTCAACTACTGTAACCAACTCTACTTGGACTTTGACAGACCATCTAAATCAACGGACAGTATTTCAAACTGGCATGTGGCCCTATCAGAGTGTGTTCTAAAGCCATAACCCTGTACAAATAACATCCAAACGCCACATATAATCCATAAATTCATGGACACGCTACATGGCTATGATGTTCTGAAAATGAAAGCTTGGATATAACAAGCTACACATGGTAAGCCTGGGAGCTACTAACAAAATAAGAAAATGATCTGAGATAGCTTTGGAAGACCTTAGATAAGAAGTAGACTACGAGGACTGCATCCCAAAAGAGGGAGTAAAACGAAAAAAGCAAATGAGCTCGACTAGACAGTTCATGCTCACTGCAATTCTCTTTGACTGGGAAAGAATTGCAAGTAATCATAATTTGAGTGCTTTTACTTCACCTGATGCTCTTGATTTTTGGTAAATGTACAAGGAAGAAAAGCGGAACCCTATGAACAGAGACTAATTCATCAACTTGGTTCATGTTAGGGTGTTACAATGAAAACACTACAATGCAATAGATACTCATTCTGATGTTCAATATCTCTATATTCATGTCAGTTTCTTAGATTGTTAATGCTATTCGAAAAATAATCAAAATGTATGTATCTACTTAGTACTTTGTGAATATTTTAAAATAGTTTTTGAAACTGAACTTTCTTTTGCTTTCTGTACTCAAAATTTGCACTCAAAACTGAATTTGAACCCAACTTCGGTTGGAACTTGAATTCTGGCCAAAAGTAACGAGATGAAAAATTTTAAAATGAACTAATTAAAAGATGATGAGATCCTTAGACATGGAACAACAAAATGATGGGTTTACATTAAGGTGCAAAATAGTAGGGGGGAGGATTAAACATAACTTAAGGGCTGTAACAAGTCGCAACATATCCACGATAAACTTGCATATGTCATTTATACTACAGAAAGGAGAGGAACAGCAGAGGACACCTCAATCCAATTGGATCACAACCAAGCGACTAGTTCAAAATCTAGCGAACATATTTGGCTGCAGGACAGTGAGATTGGAAATCTAAGAAGATATAACAGGACTCACCTGTACATTTCCAAAAACTCCATCACAACTTTATCTTTAACCATCCCACAAACAAAGAAGAACCAGGGTCAACTAGAAAATGGAGATAAGACTCCAAGGATGTGATGGATAATGCTATATCTAGTTCTTTCGTAAACTTGCTAACAAGGTTAGAACCTCAATAACATACAGCTTGAAAATTATTCTTGAAGATAGAGGACTTTTCAAAACTTAATTCAGGATATGGTGACCCCTTATAGAGAAAACCCTGATAATAGTAATCAAAACAATCCAGTGAACACTAAAGAAATCATTATATAAAGCAAATTCCATGGTGAAAATTATTTTCTCAGGATAGGAAAATTCCACATAGTTGTGAAATACAGACATCATAAAGTGCATGCGATAATATCCTCTGCCCTATGTTTCAATGTAAAAAAATTCTAGGTTTAAAGATAACATTACCGAGCATTTAGAACCACTAGCTATAATTGATCTTTTGGACATCTTGAGAAGCTGGCAAGACGACCTTTAAAATAATTAATAAAACAAAAACAAAACCAAAGAAGAATGCAATCTGAAACATGTTTCTGGATGATACACTTTAAACTCCTGCCAAACATAAATTCTGCCACCTAATAGTTAAATAACTAAAAGCTCCCAACAGGGCCTTAGTTCATTGGTGAGTGAATTGTTTAGCCGTCCACCAGAATCCTATTCTGTGGTCCATCCAACCAAAATGCATATTGAAGAAAGGGATGAGGCCAGGTGCAAGTTATAGTTGAATTTGACAGAATAAATACCCCTCAGAACTGTTACCTCAGCCAAAAGAAGCCTGTGTCAAGCGGTGTAGCCCCTGACCTCAAGACATGTTTCTTGAAGCAATTTCAAAAAAATAATGAAAGAAATGGGAATCAAATTTGCTGATAAAAGATTACAATCATCAAATGTTAGAAGGAAAAACCATCTCTATGTAAAAGCATGCCTATTTAAATCAAACCTTACTGGCTGGCTGTACTCTCTCTTATCACAATTCTTATCAAATCAATTCATTTCCTTCATCTTAAGAATGGATAGTTGACAACATCAAACATGCAATTATTCAATATGATTTCTCATTCTTTCATCTAATCGTCTTTGTAAATTTGCATATCTGACTCAACATGTGCCTTTAGATATATGTAGTAACCGTCCTGTCTGTAATTCTGACTATTGGACCTGCAATATCTTAAGTTGCCAACATGGTAGGACCATAGTTGCAAACCCTGGGCCACCTTGTCAGACCCACTTCATCAGACAGGCCAACAAGGTGTCATGTAACAATTTGCAACCACCAAGTCAGCATATAAATAAGATTTTAAGAACCGTCAGGAATAGTCTACAACTACTCATCCAGTTATGTAACTGCATATCTGCATAATACATATCTCTCAAACAGGGTCAATGGCTTCTACTTCCCTTTATAATGCATATATATAATATACTGTTCACCACCCAACAATATCAGTTGACTGCTAATTAAAAACAAACTTGGGAGGAGAATGTCACCAAATCAGATGTCAGACGAATTGCTTTCCGACAAGAAGATTTGAGTGGTAGAAGCATAAGATCAACAACTATAAAAAACAATATATGAAGCAGACAGAATGACTCTTATACCTGAGCAAAGGTATGGCTTTTCACATAAACCAGCTAGAAATTCCTTGAACACCAACAGAATTAAGTAATCGATAAGCAAATAAAGCCACATAAAACAGAAAACAACTACTAAGGAGTCAAAAAATTTGGAGCAAGTCGTTGCAAAAATTGTTGGAATATTTGTGTAGACAACATGAAAAGACAATCTTGCAGAAATATTCATTACACCCTACTATTGTAGAGGTCTCAATAGATATGTGGCTCATGAACAACTGTGAGGACATCTCAGCTTTATGTAGTATCAATGGTAAGAAGAATATGCTATTATTGCTGCAGTGTTGAGGGCTTGGCAAAGGTTGCATTTTTCGACAGCGACTTTATTGACCCATTTGATCCCTCCAAATCTGTTGATTTTTTGTAGTATCGGGAGGAATTCCCAAATGGCTAAGGAGGTCTCCAAGTCGGCCTAAGAAAATTAAAATAAAAAATTATTTTTGTAGAAGTCGGCCCAGGAAAGTCAAGTTGGCCCAGGGAAGTGAAGGGATATGTCTATTGGGTTGTCACACCAATTCGATAAGTATATAAATAGATGATGTGATGCCTAATTTGTTCAACCAACAAGAGCAAGTTTGATTTGATTTTCTGAGGTCTATTTCTCTCTCTTGGACAGCCACGCGTGTGAAGTAGGAGGCCGAGTTTGACTGAGCTTGACCAGGCTGTGTTTGACTGGGTTGACTGAGCTGCAGACATAGTTGACCAAACTGTTTTGACTGTATTTGGAGGCCACACATGTGGGTTTAACCACAGACTGAACGCAGACTTTGACCAGCTGCAGGCAGAGTTTACCGCAGGGCCGAAATTTGACCAGACTTGACTGTTTGACCAGCATTGATTTCATGTTATTTTGGCTAATTTAACCAGCATTGACTTGTTGATTTTTTACCAGGTTTGACTGGTGTATGACTGGGATTATTGGCACAGATTTCTCCACAAAATTGTTGATTTGTAAACCTTGCTGAAGAATAATTTCTCCTAAAGCAAACTTGTTGGGTTTTCTCCCAAGGTTGGGTTTCCCAAGTTAAAATTTGTTGTCTCTATTGTGCATGGTTGTCTTTCTATGATCTTTATTGTTTCCACTGCATTTACTGTTGAGATTTTCTGAAGTGTAATTATTCAATGATAATAATGGCATAAATACTGGTTGGAAATCATTAGGAAGTAATTATTTGGCAGAAAAATATATAATACTGCACACCTTGTAGAAAATTCAACATGGTGCTTTGTTGAAAGATCAGTCATTGAAGTCAGCCTAAGAAACTGTATTCAGCAGTTTGATTGGCTTTTGGATCTTTTGGTGAAATGGCACCAAGTCTCAGTGTTGAAGAGAGGTTAGATGGTGACATCAACTTCAGATCTTGGAAGACTAGGATACTCCTTATTTTGGAAGAGAATGAGCTGCAATATCGTGCAGAAAAAGTTAATCCAAAGCCAGTGGGAGCTAAGGAGAAATCCAAGCATAAGAAGAATGAAGCCAAGGCTAAGAGAATCTTGGTAGATTCTATAAAGGACCACTTGATTCTTCATGTTGTTACATTGAAGACTACCAAGAAAGTATATGATTCTCTGGTAGGATTATTTGAAAGCAGCAACACTAACAAGAAGTTAACCTTGAGAAATCATCTTTGTAATGTCACGATGACCAGATCAGATTCTGTAGTCCCTTATCTTATGAGAGTGTTTTAGACCAAAGAAGAGCTTATAGCCATTGGAGACATCATTGATGATACACAGCTTGTTACAGTGACTCTCAATGTATGTCCTTCCTCATGGAAGCCATTTATTCAGGGAAGTTGTGCATGAGAAAAACTATTCACGTTTGATATGCTATGGATTGATTGTGTCCAACAAGAGGCCATATTGTTGTCCAGGATTATATTGCATAATCTGCAAGATAAAGAAACAAAAGCGCTTGCCGCTCATACGAGGAAAGGAAAAGGAAGAAGGAACTTTGGAAAGTTTGATAAAAAGAATACAGGTAGAAAGCCCACTCCTGTTTAGGATCAGAAAAAAGGATATGTCAAAGATCAAGTGCTTCATTTGTCATGATTTTGGACACTATACCTCCCGGTGTCACAAGAAGAAAAGGAAGGGGAAGCAGCATGCATCAGCAGCCAATGTTGATGATGATGATGATGAGCATCCACCTCGAAAAAAGTCTAAGGAAATCCTTCTTTAGGAACTACTACCAATAATAGTGATGTCTGGCTTGTGGACAATTATGCCTTTCCAAGCTTCCTTTACATATTTGTCAAAAAGGGAGTTCACAATTCCCTACAAACCACACATGTTTCTTCCTTAATCAAGAGATAAATACGTCATATTTTTTCTCTCTTGATTATTATTATTATTTTGGTCAGCCCTTTGTCCTTGTATTTTGATTGGTTATGATTTTTTCTTTCATGGCCTTCTGAATGAAGTTTGCAGAAAGGAAGAACAAGTAAGTTGTGGAGGTTGCCAAGGCAATGATTCATGCAACAGGTGGCAGCATCAAGAAGTACAAAGCAAGATTTGTGGCAAGAGGGTTCTCTCAAAAAGAGGGAGTGGACTACAAGGAGAAAGTTTGGCCATGTTCTTATATGGCCTAAGGGCTCAAGCACAAACTCGGCAAGAATGATTGGTGTTCAAGAGGGAGAATTGTACAGAATGTTAGGACGTCCAAGGCCATGCCAGATAATCTGAAGAGCTTGCAGTTCCAAGGAAGCAGACAATCAGGCAGAGTGGAAGGAGCAGCCTTCTAAGAGGATGTTATGGGTTGAGATTATCAGACAAGATGCTCATATATGAGGAGGTATCTAGGAGTTGTACGCCTTCTATGAGGGGACCATGTCAGACAGCAAAGTATGCTTTAGTAACAAAGGGCACAGTAGTGGCAGAAGGATTTGCTTCTGTGACAAAGGAAGTAGTTAGGAATACCACAGGAGGATCTACTTCAATGTCAGAGGGAGTTGGCCTCGTAGTTCGAGATGAAGGATCTTGGCCTAATGCATTATTTTTTGGGATTAGAGATATGGCAAAGACCAGATGAGATCAAGCTCCAAGAGCTTGGTATGCCTTCTATGAGGGGTTCATGTCGGACAGCAGAGTATGCTTTAGTGACAAAGGGTGCAATAGTGGCAGAAGGATTTGCTTCCGTGACAAAAGTAGTCAAGATTACCACAAGAGGATCTGCTTCAATGTCAGAGGGAATTGGTCTTGTAGTTCGAGATGAAGGATCTTGGCCTGATGCATTATTTCTTGGGATTAGAGGTATGGAAAAGATCAGATGAGATCTTCTCCTCCTATCAAGAATAAATCATCAACATGCAATACCAAAATCAAAGGTATACCTTGAACTATCTTGAAGTAGATGTTTGGGTTTGCACTACTTCTTGTGAAACCAAGCTTTATCAGGTAGCTATCAATGAAACATACCAAGCTCTTGGAGATTGCTTCAGCCCAAATAAGGCTTTCTTCAGTTTGCATACATGAGTTTCCCTGGCATTCTCTTCAAAGCCTTGTGGTTGTTCCACAAATACCTCTTCCTTAAGGAAGCCATGCAAGAAAGCAGTTTCCATGTCCATTTGGTGAAGAGTCCCTCATTGGCTAGCAGCTAAGGCAACAATAAATAGAATAGTAGTATATCAAGCTACAGGTGCAAAAATCTCACCATAATCTATTCCCTCTTTCTGAGAGGGACCTCTAGCTACAAATCTAGCCTTATATTTTTCAATACTACCATCTGCACCATGTTTAATCTTAAACAACCATTTGGAAATGGAAACAGATTTACTTTGAGGTCTAGTAACCACTTCCAAGACATTATTTTGTATGATGGAATCGTATTCTTTGGTCATGGCATCTTTCCATACTTGTTCTTTTGCAGCTTCTTCAAAGGTGCATGGTTATGCCTAAATGATGTTCCTCATGGCAACAACATACCCTTGAAACTAACTTCGCTTCTTACTTTCTCTGAACGTTCCTCTTGGGGCAACATGTTGTTCAGCATCATAGAAGGTATCTCGCAGCCATAGTAGTCTCTTTCTGGTAGGAGGATCATGTGGTGGAGGATCTTAGATGATCCATGGAACCTGTTGGATTAATAGCAAGCTCATTCTTAGGTTTCGGTTCAGACTCAAACGCAGGCTCTTTTTCATTAACAGCTTGTCTTTAAGCAATCGCAGGAGGAGGAGAGTCTCTTGATTTTCTAAGAGTTGCATCTTCATCAAATGTTACATCTCTACTAAACTCAATAGTTCTTTGACCACGTACATAAATTCTATAAGCTTTTGAATTATCACAATAACCAATAAACGTATGTTTCTTACCTGAAGCTTCTAGTTTGTTCATTTTCTCTTTTGGCACATGGAAGTACACAGGATAGCCAAAGATTCTCAAATGACTCACCTTAGGCCTTTTACCAGTGAAGACTTCTTCTGTTTTGCACATAAATAGCAGTATTTGCAACTTCTCCCCATGGAAACTTTGGTAGCTTTTAATCATGCAGCATGGCTTTGACTGCTTCCATAATGGTTCTATTCTTAGTCTCAGCCACATCATTTTGTTGTGGATTGTACGACACAGTGTTTTCTTTCTTTATTCCAGCGTCTTTACAAAGATCATTAAAATCATTGAAAGTGAACTCTCCCCCATGCTTTTGTTGACATATATGCATCAAAATATAAAAAATATATATATTTAAAACGCTCCAGACCGGGAGCTTTTGAAAATGGCAGTCCCACTCCCGCTCCCGCTCCCAAGTAACCATGGCTTCATCCTTCTTCAAAAAATATATCCAGGTATTGCGAGAGAAGTCATCTATAAAAGTCATGTAATAAGAACATCCTCCCAAGGATGTCACGGGCAGCATTTCAGATAAGTCAAAATGTATCAATTGCAAGACATCAGATGTCTTTGTGACAATTGAGGGGAACGATCCCCTTGTATGCTTTCCTTCGGCATAACCCTGACATACAACTTCATGATCATCTTAATATTCTAATTTCTAATGCCAAATCCAAGGACATCTTCCATGCATGATAATCAAATTTGTCAATCAACTTATCATCAGACCATTGGTCCTTGACAAGACTTCTTCTTCGGTGATTGTTTTTCACACTATCTTGGGCTTTGTCTTCACCTCAGCTCTGATACCATGTAAATTTTTGAAAGTGTTCTATGCTTGATGCAAATTTACTTCAAACTTCTAGGGCCCGATACCAAATAGCAATCACATAAACATGAAAGTGAAATGCTGATAGAACATACCAATAGATCAATGGAAGACAAGCCAATAATATACTTATCGTTTGATCGGCAAAATATATATGTTGTGGTGCGTTACGACAGTCAGCAGGATGCTTCAACCAGCAAAGTCTCCTCACGGTCAGCCAACCAGAAGTGTCACACAACCAGCCCTCAAAGACAGCTCATCAAAAGTCAACGTAATTGAACAAAAGAATCCCTCATCCAGATTTCCAACATCTAGATTTACGGCATCATCCATATTTACAGCATCCAGATTTACGACATCCAGTTCCGGCATCATCCAGATTTATGGCATCCATTTCCGGCATCATCCAAATTTAAGGCATCCATTTCCGGCATCCTCCAGATTTACAGCATCCATTTCCGGCATCCTCCAGATTTACGGAATCTATATTTACAACATCCATTTCCGGCATCATCCAAATTTACAACATCCATTTCTGACATCATCCAGATTTACAGCATCCATTTCTGGCAACCATATTTACACGTGGGAGAAAGAGAAGCATCTTCTAGGTTGAACGAACCAATCAAATCATGAAGAATGTGTGTGATGAGATGATGAGCAAATGACCTCCAAGTCCCTCCAATTTATATCCATCTGTGAAGGTGTGTGACACATCTGTTGGGCTCTCAAGCCTACATTACAATTTTGGCCGACCTTGCACATAAGTGGAATAAATTCAAAATAAATGCTCTGCTCATCCGATCAAGATGATCTTTAGATCAATCTTGCACCTCTCCAAAAGAGGAATCCAATAAAAACATTGGCATCATCATCTAAGCAGTACAACATGGAGTTTGGACCTAGTTGCCCAAAATTAACATAAAGCTTTGATCAGATTTCCAGTTTGATTTTCAATCAAAGCCTTGAAATCTCTGAACATGCCAAATGCTTCCCCTTTCTTTTTCAAAAAGAATATCCATATCTTACGAGAAAAACCAACAAAAACCCTGAAATACAAGTAGCCACCAAGAAAAGTAACAGGCATAGATCCACATAAATCAGAATGTATGAGCTGAGGTACCTGATTAGTTTTTGTTCTGCTTGAAGGGAATGGTCACTTTATATGTTTTCCACTTGCACATCTTAGGCAAGCTACTTCATGATCCATTCTGATCTCAGGCATTTAAAAACCATCTCCCTTACATGAGGAAACGCTTTGTAGAGTTGGTGAGCAAATCTTTTGTGCCATAGCTCACACTGAAGATCAGTATCATGGACCAGTGCATGAATGGATTTATCATTGACTTTGTAAAGCCCTTCACCCTTCACATCTTGATCCAAGAGTGAAGGCTTCTCTCATAGGCCAAGTTAGAACTTTTCCATTAATAAAAACAACTTTCATTCATTTATCTTCTAGAGCAAATATGAATACAAGATTCTTTTTCAAACCAGGGACATACAAAACTTCTTGCAAGAAAATATATTTGCCATCATCTAACTGAAATGAAACTGAACCATAACATTTAACTTGGTGAATAGAGTTATCACCAAGGATAACATTTAAATTAGTCTCCTTCTCAACTAGATTAGAGAATACTTCTTTGTAACCAGTAAAGTGTTTGGAAGCACCACTATCAACTAACCAACTAAGAAACCGGATTCGTCCCCCAGGGGCTTCGAATCCCAAATTTGGCGAATCCAATATGATTCGCCCAGATTCGTATCCGATTCACGAGATATGACCGTATCCGTACAAGGTATGGTGAATCCCAACCGTACCCTATACGAATACGGCTGTATCCCGTACGGTCGGATACACTGTCCAAAAAAGTGCGATTTTTGTTTTATAAAACCCCGAATTTGCTCATTCTTTCCCACCGTTTTCTGTTTGTGAAGTGAGCAAGGAGCGAGGGTGAGCAAGGAGAAAGGGAGTTCTTTCGAAGAGATTCGAGCATCCGATAAGTGCATTGTCCCTTTATATTTTGCATTTAGTTTGTTGTTAGTGTTTGCATGTGCATATGTTTTATATATTTGGTTATTTTTGTTTATTTTTTACAGTGTTCATGGCTCAATCAAAGGCAGCAAGATAGGGGCAAAGAAAGGGGAAGAATGTCCCCATTGGAGATGCCTCTCCTGTCCCTGTTTCATCAGGGTCTGCAAGCATTCCATCTATTGGAAGTGGGGCTGCAACAGTAGCTTCAAATGTGCAAGGAAAACAAATTGTTGACTCCAAAAACCCATTGTGGAAATATGTGACAAGAGAGGGAAGGGCAGGAAAAAAGGGAGGAGGAGGAAATTGTGCATGGAAATGCAATTTTTGCAATGGCCATTTCACTTGCACATATTTTTGTGTGAAAGCTCATTTGTTGGGTATTCCAAGTTGTGGCATTAAATGTTGTACAACAATTGAATCGACACATAGGAAGGAATTGGAGAAAAAGCAATTTATTGGTGAGGCAAATGGAGCATCAAAATCAAAAAAAACAAGAATGATGACCCCCTTCCATTCTTAAGGAAAAGTAGCAACAAGTTCCCTTTTGAGACTTTTAGTAGGGGACAGTCAGCAAAGAGAAAGGCAACTGCAGTTGGTCCAATGGACAAGATTTTTCAAAAAGAGAAGAGGGAAGAGCTTGATCTCACCATCGCATTTTTTTTCTATCAGAACTTCATATCCTTTAATGTTGCATGGTCACCTCTATTTATTGAGATGTGTCGAGCTCTTAGTCATGGAGCTCCATCAGGGTATGTGCCTCCTGGGTCATAGAAGCTCAGAACCACATTGTTGACAAAGGCAAAGAAAGGTGGACAAAATGCTTGAGCCTATTAAATCAGCATAGCCAACATCTGGGGTTAGCGTTGTTTCTAATGGATGGACAGATCCAACATGCAGTGGATCAGGATGAGGACAATGATGCTAATTATGATGATGAGGATTGATGACTCATCGACTCTAACTCATTGAGGCTTAAGGATTGTAATCTTGTAGACTGTAGTTTTTTTGTATTTTCTATTTCTATTTGCCATTGGCAGTGTACTTATGTAACACATTTTGATTCTGATGACTTAATGAGAAAACTACAGTATCTTACTATCTTGTCTTTCTAAGTAAATTTGACAATTGTATGATGTATCAATGTATCATGTATGAGTATCTAAGATCTTAAATCTATGTTTGAATCAATGAATTTGTCTGAATTTGTGTAAAAAATATCTAATTTTTAATATATTAATATATATATTTTTTTAAAATATATATATATTTTTTAATAAAATAATATATAACATATCGTATCCCAGAAGTGTCCTATTTCGGGGGTCACCGTATCCCGAATCCGATTCTCGAATCCTCGTATCCCCGTATCAGGAGACTTAGCTAACCAGTTATCAAATGAATTTGCAGAAAAAGAATTGAAAAGAGCATAATCAAGAAAATATTTTAATTGAGTTTTCGCTGCATTATTTTTATACCTTGGATTTCTTGTTTTCTTAGGATGGTCTTTTCCTTGATTTTCAGAAGTGTCTTTTCTATAATCAAATTTGTTTTTGAATCTAGGTGCTCTTTTTATTTCTTTACAGTCACGAGTAAAGTGACCATGCTTTTGAATGTTAAACCATCTTACTTTTGACATGTTGATTCCTGACTTAGGTCAAAAATATGCTTGAACCGTCTCTCCTTTGTTCATTTTGATGTCCTTCGGCTAATTCTTCAAGGCAATAATCTGGTTCGAGTTACTAATTGCAAGCATGTCAATTCGTTTTCCATACATTTATTTAGCTTTCTTCAAACCAGAAACATAAGTAATGAGATGATCACTAAGAAAATCGAGGATAATTTTTCTAGCTTTGATTTCACTTTTTTTATGTTTAAATTTGACAACAACACTTGAATTCTCTGATGGATCAACTATTTTGTCTTCAACATACTCCAAAACTTTGTGTTCTTCAAGAGTAATATCTAGCCTTGCTTTACATGGACCAAAGTTTGAAGTTTCATTGAGCTTCTCTTCTATATTGAAGTAGAATGAAGTCATCTTAATCAGAAAACTTTGGCAGCAAGTGGGGTCTCTTCAGGCGATCGCTGGTCTCCTTCGACTTGTCTTCACCAAGGCTCTGATACCATGTTAAAATCTGAAAGTTCTATGCAAAAATTTAAAAATTCTTTGCAAAAACTTTAAAGTTTTATGTAGAAAAATGAATGCACTTGTAGAAAATTAAATGTACTTTGCAGAAAATTGAATGGAACTGAATGTACTTTGCAGAAAGCTAAATGTAACTTTGCAAAAAGTTGAATGTACTTTGCAAAAAACTGAATGTACTTTGCAAAAAATTGAATGTTCTATGTTATTACAATTACTTATAATGCATATTTCTTCTTCACAACTTTTCAGATCAGCAATTGTAGATAGAACATAAACTTAAGGATCATATGAAGACAACCAAGCACAAATATGAGACACTGAGAGTTGGGTCCAACGACCAGGGAAAAACCCAAAAGGGGAAAACCCAAATGATTCTTCTATTAGATTTCTTCAATTGTTCAACAAAGTACAGAGAGAGAGAGAGAGAGAGAGAATATAAGAACAAAACAACGATTGAAAATATAAGAACAATGTCACGAAAATTGGGAGAGAGGTGTAAGAAAGAAAACAAGAATAATAAGGGGAGTAACGAGGTTAACAAGGATGAGGCTGAAGGAAGTAATGGGGAAACATGATAAAAGATGAGAGGTATAACTTCATAAAGGTTATAGAGGGAGGCCCCAAGGGGGTGACAAAGGATGAAAGGAAAAGATTAGAGAGAGGTGTTAGGACTCAGTTGTTTGGGAAAGTGAGAAAATGGATGGTGGGTTTCCAAGACTGACTAAGTTTATAGCCATCTTCACAATTGAAGTTGTTGGGATGTTTTTCTATTTCGAGGGCTTCTCTAATAATGCACTAGGGGTAGAAAGGAGCTGAAACCAAGATTTTGAAATCATCAATATTGATGAGGTGATTGGTATTGTGGGAGTGCTCCGTTAGAGCGGATTTGGAGATTTGATTATGATGGGTGTCAGTTATATGCTCTGAGCCCCACGTTAAAGGACCTCTCAGTTTGACCAATGTATGTTTTTACACGAGCAAGGGATGTGATAAACTCATGGGCGAAGCATGCGATCCGATTTGTCTTTGGCAGACCTAAATAGATTGTTAAGGGTGGTATTGGGTTATAACAGTGTTTTGACATTCTTTTTCGAAAGAATCTTAGAGATGTGATCGGTGATGCCTTGGATGTAGGGGAGGGAGATTCTAGAAGGGGGGTGGACAGAAGTTGTTTTAAAGATTTGGGTGGGCTACAGAATGGAGGGCTCTTTTGATCTGAGAAAAGGAGTAACCATTGGTTAAGAGGGACTTAGTGAGGTCGATTTTTTCTTTTACATGAAATTAGGGGGTTGAGTTTCGAAAGGATCAAGTGGCTAAAGATTTCGAGAACCAATTTTTGGGTAGGGTGATGATGAGAGTTGGCATGGAGATAACAGTTGGTGTGGGCTTTTTCCCATAGATTTGGTGAGAGAGGGTAGCATTAGTTTGACGAGAGACAAAAACATATAGAAAAGGAAGCAAGTTGGATTCATGGATTTCCATGGTGTATTGGATATGGGGGAATATGCTATTGAGATGGGTTAAAAAGGAATCTAAGGCGGGAAGACCATGGGGCCATATTACAAAAGTGTCATCCACAAACTAAGACCAATATTTGGGTTTTAAATGAAATCTATTCAAACCTTTGGTTTCAAAATGTTCCATATAAATATTGGTGACAATAGGGGAAAGAGAGGAACCCATAGAAGTACCTTCTATTTGCTCATAATAGACTCCTTGGTAGGTAAAGAAGGTGGATGAAAGGCAAATGTCAACAAGACAAAGGATCTTAGGGTCAATCACACTGGAGAGAAGATTAATGGCTTCAGGTACCAGGATTTTGGTGAATAAGGAAACCACATCAAATCTTACCATGAAGTCATGTTCATCAAAGTGTAAAAGTTTTGATTTTTTAATAAAGTCATAGAAGTCTTTAATAAAGGAAGGGTTTTGGCCAGTCACGGGTTTAATTTTTTGTGTAAGAAAACGAGAGAAGGCATGGGTAGGTACACCATACAACACTGGCACCGACAATGGGTCTCGGGGGGTATTTGTTTTATGAATCGTAGGTTGAGGAAAGTTTCTAGGGGTCTGCAGGTTGTTTGGAACGAGTTGTTTTTTATGGAGGGGTCCAAGGAGGAAGACTTGATGGCTTTAGTGACAAGATTAGTAACAGATGTAAGGGGACTTTTTATTCCAAATGATCATTTGTTTAAGCTATATATGGATTCTCATGGACCTATTTGGAAGAAGTGGAGATAGTCTTAAGGTAAGCCGCTTATGGACTATCAAACCAAAGAGCTTGATGCTAAGATTTGGACAACTCGACCAATGGAAAATCATTTATAAAAAATGGAATGTTAAATATTAGAAAACAAGGTGAATCAAGAGGTGTCACAGTATTGATAAGTCCCACTCATACTTGGATTTCAGTCCTTATAATAGATAAATGGTAAAGAACTAACTACATTGCACTAGTTTTACAAACAAATATTGTGTGGTTTGTCATAAACTTGAAACAGTTAAACATATAATGTGAAACTGCAAGATTCCAAGAATGTTTTGGGCCTACATTGTTGTCAAGTTTAATGTTCACTTTATTTTTCCTCTTCATCAGAGGGACTTTATTTCTTGGGACAAATGGATGATATTCTGAGCAGGCAGAACAGTATGTGAGATGTGATCAGACAGACAGACAGAAATATCTTGCACATGAAAATAGCATTGTCGAGCAACTATTCATTAGGCAAGTAGTCTGCTCAACCTGGGAGAAGTTTCCGCATTCAGATCATAATTGGCTATCCTAATTCGAGCCATGAATGCCAGCTTTATGAAATACATAGATACTCTTTAAGTTGGAGCCACAGAAGACATGCTAGATCTCATTGCTTGTGTAGGGAGATCTTGTGTGACAGTTCTTGATGTACATACATATTGACTTATGATGAAATATATGATGCATTTTCAAAAAAAGGTCAGCCAAATAGGGGTGCTTATGTTCAATTAGTGATCCTAGATGCTCTCATAAATGTTCATGAGAGAAAGAAATTACCTTCTCAATATTCTCCATCATTACGCCTTTAACTTCAGAAACCTGAGCCTTCACTTTTGCAAGTTTGTTAATCTCTTCTGGGTGATCAACACAATACTGCATATGGTCTTTCAATTTTGGCCTTCAAGAACGAACAAGGCAAGACCCAACTTAATAAATTGAACCAGAAAAAGAAAGGAAAACAAATTTCCATAATAAAAATTTGTTTGTCATAAATCATAACAGCTACTTGTGTCTTTTACCCTTACCCAAAGTCTTTGTTGAGGCTGTGAGCAACAGCTGTGTCAGCTTTTCCACCACCATATCGTTTCTTGAAGTCATCCTTAATGCGCTCCAGAAAGGCAATTGGTAGTTGTCTTCCAACTGATTCATCTGCAACAACACAATATGCTGCAACACAGAATAAACCAAACAGTAATTGATCAGGAACCATGAGATTTTAAAGCCTGTGATGAAAAAATAGTATAACTTACAAGATTATGACTTGAAACATACAGCAAGCACTCCAACAAAAGAGTTTATATTACTCTACAAAAAAGGATTTTCCACAGTAAAGCAGCTACTAGTTTAGAAGCATCAAAGACAAGCTTCTAAAATTTGTGATAAGCTCTGCCACAAAAGCAATTATAGAATTAGAGACAACAACTAGTCACAGCAAAACAATTGAGAAGCTAAATGGCAATCAAGACCAGCCTCAAAATATTCAACCGACACATGGAAACTTCAAAAGAAATTTCATAAGTATGCCCAATAAAAGTCAATTGGTTTAACTCAGGTGGTTGGGAGGAATGTTGTTATCCTCCCCACCCAAGTTTGATTCCCGCAAGTGACATGCTGAGCTCTTAACAATTGTATTAGTGTAATGGCTTCAAGCCTAGTTGTTGACCAGCCTTGTACCCCAAAGATTCTAGGGTTACCCTGAAGATTCTAGGGGTTACCCTGGGTAACATCTTCAAAATGAGGGGAGGTCCTCGGGGGTTCCCCAAATCATGTAATTTGGGGGAAAAAAAGTATGCGTAGCAAATATTAGGCAACAATTCTCCCAGACGAAAAATGAAAGTATAAAAGCTCTGACAACAAAAGAATCCTACACATTGTTGATGAAAATCAAATATGAAATACGAAATAATTCCCCAAGTTCAAATAACAACAAAACTGCTCCAAAAGGCGCATATCATGAACAGTCCCAAATAAGGAACTCTGAACTTGTTTGGAAACAAACTTCATGAAGTTTTCTGATTCGAATTTGGCAGAATCCAGATGGAAGAAAAACATTAAATTATTCAGATTATCCTAATCTCTCTTGGTGATGTAAGTGGATTCTTACTACTCTTCTTTGTCTCGATTGAAATATAGCATAACCTGCATTTGCTGACTCTCTTGACTTTGCAATATTTAACTAATCAATGTTTAGCTCGGAATATTAATATGATAGATTTAACTGTAATAAGTCAACAAGAAGTCTGAAATTAAATAATATTCCAATATACTTGCAATTCAACCCAACGTTTTGGTATAATTAGAATAGAATATTGTCCTACTTAAATTCAGTTGAGTGTGTGTGCCTTTGGTGGCAACCAAATTCAATCTCCCTTGCCAAGGAACCACATCAAACAACCATGGGTATGAACATTGACACACTCTGTTTGAACAGGTACGCAGCGGCAAAGTATTATTGGGGTTGTTTCCTCTAATGTTAATTCATAGATCTAATCAATCCATAACATACACAGAATGTTTAAAAGTACAGCAGAATATAAGAACATAAGACAAATACTGTTTATGAAAGACCTGGAACATATGCATATGCCATAAACATATAAACATAGATCTATCATATCTTGACTCCTGTGGAAAGCATCAAATCAGTAAAATAGATCTAACAATCAAGAAAGAGAAGGCAAGGAATTTATGTGGTAAAACCCAATGGTGGGGAAACATCCACAGAATCAGGGCCTTATTCTTCAACAAATTCACGCAATTACATCGGCTAGAGAACATATGGGATCAATGCAACTCCCAGTTCAATACCATAAACCACCCTCCACTCTCTTATAGATTCAAGGCCAATTGCCTCAAAGTATAGTAACCAGGAGAAACCTGGACAATTTTTCATAAGGCACAATCAAGGGTGGTGATCAACCAATCCATAAAGGTTGATGATAAGATCATCAAGAGATATGATAGAAGTAGTGGATAAGAATGAGCTATGGGTGCAGGTCACTAGTACCTGAGAGACAAGTCACCACCAAATAACTCCCAAAACTATCTCCATTTGCATGCGTGCAGTATTAAAAAAGTCTAGTGAGGCCATGTTACATGTAAAAGTACACCACAAATGAAATAGTAATAATCATAAGTACAAAATTACATCAAGCCACTGGAAAATATTAAAGTTAAAACACATTCTAGGGGTCCCCTCTAATGTTAACTAAAGGAATGAACACCTGAATCAAGGAAGGAATTGTGTTTCATAAGAATAATAGACCAATAATGTGAGATACTTGAGATCTCACTAGTCTAATGATGCCTCATTGTGTGCACAAAGACCTCAAAATGATGTTCTCACTATCATCATAATGATAGGCTCTACAACATTAAATGAGGTCACTAGATAATCATTACATTAGGTATTGTAATGAACACATTTAGAAGAAGATAATTTTACATTGCATTTCCCCATAATGACAACTTCAAACATCCTAGATAAGTGGCAAAGATAGCTTCAAACTTTGTTGCTGTCAAGGATAAGCTGTTGAGTGGAACAATGTATAAAAAGTGAAAAACATCCATAAGTTGCAACCATATCATCAATAAGGCACAAGGAGAAGACATCTGCTACCATCAAGAGTCAATGCAAAATGACCAGCAATGACAACATTGATATCTTCATGAGCAATGACAACATCAATATCTTCATGATGAAGTGCTAAGAAACTGAAAATAGAGTAATAATCTGTCTCCAAACTCTTCACGCACACCACTCTATAACAGATGAAATAAATAGAAAGTTAACTGCAAGAAAGATCCACTAAAAGCAAAGGGGGGAATCATCATGGCAAGTCCAAATTGTGTTGAAGAACGATCTCTCCAAGAAGACATGAATGATAGTAGAAGATGAAGCTGAATGTGACCCAATAAGCTAAAAAGTGTCGAGTCTCGACAACCAACCTGAACATGCTTCCCACAATGATCATCAAGAACTTGAACGTGATCTCACAATGATCATCAAGTTCAACAAGTGCATAAATATGCACCAAATGTGATGTAAAATCAAAATGGTCTCCCCATCATAAATACATTGTGCCAAGAATAACACCAAATTTCTACCATCAAGAAACTATTTCAAATAGACTATTGTTGCAGTCAAACAAAAGAGAAATATGTCACCATTACCATTCTCAATAATCATAGGGTCAAATCAATAGAAATTGATATCACCATTGCATAGAATATGAAATTTTATGCATTTTGGAAAAGAAAGAAAAAAATCACTCAAAATGGTGTATGTATCAGCGAGTTATGACCATTTTAAGTTCCAAAAATGGGTCTAGCCTTGAGCTTTTGGAACAAATAAAAATCACCAACATCAAATAGAATAAATCATTAGACCCAACTATGTCACCATGTAGAGAATTGGAAAATACAGTCTACAAAAAACCACACTGAAATCTAAAGTCATATGACAAAGTTATGGTAATTTTAAAATCAGCTTAAAATTCTCGGTGCCAATTCTCGCAAGCTAAGCTAGAAGTGCCACATGGCAACCTCTGATTGGCATAAATGGAATCAACCATATACTGACATGGCAAGGTACAAAATCTAACATGGCATGTACATAATGCTTTTGTGGCATGTACAAAATGTTGATATGGCATGTGTTGAAAATGACACATGGCAGTGTATGAAATGACACGTGACAACTGAGTTGGCAAATTGTGTTTGGATGCACCTATTGATGTGGCACACATTGGATGGCAGTGATGTGGCATGTCCTCCAAATGAAAAAACCATTTGACAAAAGGATAGTAATAGTTGAGAGGGAATGGGTTTTGAACCCAAGGCCTCATGACAACCAAATACATAACATATTATAATAACCAATTTGATCAAATCTATGATGTTTTATATCAAATCCATTTGGTACATTGTTGAAGAATTAACTAAAAAACATATTACAATGAATAGATGGCTCACATTTGCTAAAAGATAGTCTCAATGTGTAGGGCAAATGAAGGCCGATTATGGTACCAAAGTCATACATCTAACTCCTTGGATGAACTTCTTTGTTTGTTGAAATATTGGATAGGAGATCTATTTCCTTCCATATGAGTATTAGACAATAGCGATTGAAGTTTTTCTTTATAGCATCAATTTACAAGTAGATCTATTTTATTTTTTATATCTGCTAATCTAGCACCTCAGATCTAATTTCCTTAGCCGTGCTTTTTATAGATCTGCAAATTGGATCTAGATCACATGCTTGATTTCTTCAGTTCTAAGCATTTTTCAGCATGTCTGGTACTGAGTCCTGAGATTTGATCCAGAGTATGCAATTTAGTCAAGATTGGTTGTTTTCTTGTCAAATTTGGCCACCAGTTGCTTTAGATCTAATTAAAGGCATATCAAGGCTTGGCGTATAAATTGTATGTTTATAAACTAAACTTTATGGGCTAAATTATTTTTAAAATTATATATTTATATATAAAAAAAAAAAAAAAAAAAAAAAAAACCTAGACTAGCAGATTTGAAGAATACAATAAATATACTTAAATTTAATGCCCAAAAAAAATTCAATGCAATGAATTTTTTCCAAGTAGTTAGATATAGGCAATATGCTCTAATACTGTGAAAGACTGGAAACACATGCATATAAACATATAACCAAAGATCTATCCTATCCAAACCCCTATGAAAAGCATCAAACCAATAAAGCAGAGCTAACAATCAAAAGGGAGGAGGCAAGAAATTTACATGGTAAAACCTCAAGGTGGGGAAACATCCATGTTGATGTTTGCAGCTCGAACAAGTACTTCTGCACAAGCCTCGTGTCTAGGGATGCAAAAATCTCAAGTAGTCTCCTTAGAACAGTTGCTCTAGTGTGAGCAAGATTACTAATGTAACTTCGCAAAAAGCACATTTTATTATGTTGGCTTATTGAGCTACAAGAAACTTAGGAAAAGTATATAATTTACTTTAGTGATTATGTTTTAATCTTAGTTGTTGATCTCAAGTGAGACGAGATCTAATCTCGGTCGTTAATCACTTTGGAGACTAGGGTTAGGGTTAGGGATTTAGCTCAATTTAAAGATATAAAAGCAAGGCTAAGGAGATGAGAAAGACACTATAATAGCACAAGATTGATAAAGGCATCTCAATGAGCAGTGTGTTGGGTCTGAGGGAGTGCAAGGGAGGTTGGAGATCTAGATCTACAAAGAAGGTCGAGCACCGATCTACGTCAGATCTGCTAGATCATATCCAAGTTTATTTGTATTCAATATTTTCTTCGTTAGGCCATTATCCTAGGACGAGAGCCCATGTAAGTTTGGATTATTAATGAAAAACTCTGTTGGGCAAAATTTGTGTCGTGTTTTCTAAGAGATTGATTATTTTTGCTTCAACTAACTAAGTTAAGAACCTAGTTGAGTAAATTATTTAGTAGATCTGCTTTCTGCTAGGTTAATGAGTTACTCGGTGTTAGGTTTAACAAAAATTTAACATGGTGTCAAAGTGTGATCTCTAAAAACCAATCCCAGAATTAGAGGTGCCAGATTCATACGACACCAGGGCTAGATTTTGTCGCAATCATACGAGGCGGAAAAAAAAATTTAAAGAGGGGCCGAAATCAATTGTACAGATCGTACGACGGCTGAGGCAAACGACAAGGCAAAAGTTTGTGTGTGGGGGGAGAGCACAAGCAACAACCACCAAGGCCGTCATAAAGCAGCCGAAGAAAAGTAGACGACAGCAGTGAAGAACCAAGCCAACAGTGAGCAAGGGGACCAGCAAAGCAAGAGGCAGTGAATTAACCGACTGTTAGACCCAACCATCCAAAGCCTGTGTGCAAAAGATTGGGCTAACAAAGCAAGCTACAACAAAACGAATCGAGGCGCAGACAGGATGACCAAGGAAAGGAAACCAGCAAACAATGTTGCAAGAAAGAGTGTAGGCAGTGGAAGTTAGCCGCAATCAGCCACACTTGACGAGGGGGCTCACCACTCAATGCAAACAGGTGATCAAGGAGAAATACACGTGGGAAAAGTGACGGGCATAGCACCAACCGTAGTCAACGAGTGCAGAGGCAATGACAATGGACAGCTCAAGAGGTTGCCAAATTATGTAGCATGCACAAGCAGAAGTCAAGGTGACAAGACAATAAGAGACACAGCCAAACAGCTGACACACTTGGTCGAGGTGAGCCAACGACACGACAGGTGATGGATGGTGGTGTGAGCGTCAACCCGCAACCAGCAAAGGGTGCAAGTCCTAGTGTCAAGTACAGTGCACAAGAAGAGGTCCAGCTATCATTGCGATGGGGTTTGTCAGGAACCACGTAGATAGTGGCCAAATGGTCGCTAGGACTAAGGAGGAGCGCTGAGACAGCCACAACTCACAAACAAAAGACTACACACGATGTCAACAATAAAAGATAAATAAAAAAATTTGGTTGCAGACACAGACAGCAGTTCTTTACGAGATTAATTTCAAGTTTAGGTGCCTAAAGGAAAAGAAAAATATTCTTCATAAATTCTTCAACAAAATTTGGCTAAAAATGGCCACAGTGGGTCTTTAATATGAAGGCATATTAGACAGAGAGTCAAACTTCCTACCTTGGAAGGTTAGGGTCACCTTGGTACTCAAGGAAAACAATATCTGGGAGCTTTTTGAGACCAAGATCCCAGAGTCATCAAATCCTCACGAGAAAGCCCTTCTAGCAAAGGAGATAAAGGCACAGAAGGTACTTATGGATGTCGTGAAGAATCATTTGATCCCTCACTTAACTTAGAAAAAGACAACCAAAGAGATGTTTGAAGCACTAGTAGGTTATACCAAAGTAAGACAATAACAGGAAGATGATATTGGAAGAGATGCTCCCAACTATGCAGATGACCAGATCTGACTCAGTGATGATTTATTTGATGAAGATAACACAAATTCGTGATCAGCTTGCAACAATGAGAAAAGGTAGAAAAATCAGAACTAGTAAATGTGGTGTTATATGGATTCTCAGAGGCATGGGATCAAATCATAAGAAGAGTCTATGCTAGAGATAAAGTTATAAACTACCCACATTTGATAGGCTTAGGGATGATTGCATACTAGAGGAAATCAGGTTACAATTAAAGGGCAAGATCAACAAGTAGGTAGAGATGACAAGAATATGGCACTAATTGCAAAAGGCAAAGGAGAGAGCTCAAGCAAGAGTCAACCTCACAGTCCAACAAGAAGAAGAACCAAACTAAGGTCAAGTGTTTCTCCTGTCATATGACAAGCCACGATACTTCGCAGTGTCCAGAGAGGAAGAAACTGAGAAAGGGCACACAACCAATTATAGCTGCATTAGCAAAAGCTCATGAGGAGTTTGCCAAGAATTTTGAGATGGAATTCACATTTGTTTCCTACCTTACCTCAAGCACATTACCAATGAATGTGTGGCTACTAGATAGTAGAGCCACAAGTCATATGATAGGAGCATGAGAGCAATTCACCACCCTGACCGAGTAGAACTCAAAATTGGATGTGAAGTTACTAGTTAGGCATTGATATGAAGCATGTAGTTAATGGGGTTGGAACAGTTATTCCAACTTGAGTCAGGAGGTAGGATGGAAGTGAAGAACGTGCTATGGGTGTTGGAACTTATGTGGAACTTGCTCTTAGTCTCAAATGATCGAGAAGAAGGGGTTTAGCATAACGTTCCAGGAAGGATAACCAATAATCAAAGCAAGGGGATCTAGCTCAAATGGTGGCCACCTCATTAGAGTTAGAGAGAGCACCCTATATAGGCTAAAGGGCCAACTTATTCAAGCAAAGGCATAAAGCATAATCGTGACAAAGGAGGAGCAGTCAACAGATTCCTCCCAATCTACCAAGGTCTCTTGGTACCAGATGACCTTATAGGATGTTTGGGAGCAAGAAGCTTCTATGAACAAGTTCATAGGGAGCAAGTCTTTGAGGATAATGGCAGGAAAGTCTTCCAATTTTAGAGGGAGCAGCCATAGCAACAAATGCAAGTCCAGGATCGGAACCAATTCTAGGTGACAAAAGTACCTCCCTTGCTAAGAGGGAGTGTTGATGTTTATAGCTCGAGAAGGTTCTTCTGCACAGGCCTTGTGCCTAGGCATGTAGAAGTCGCCCATAGTCTCCTTAGAACACTTGCTCTAGTGTGAGCAAGATTGCTAGTGTAACTTAACCTAACTTAGGAAAAAGCACATATTATTATGTTGGTTTATTGAGCTAAAAGAAACATGGGACAAGTAAATAATTTACTTTAGTTATTATGTTTCAATCTTAGTTGTTGATCTCAAGTGAGGCAAGATTTAATCTAGTAGTTAATCGCTTTGGATATTAGGGTTAGGGTTAAGGATTTAGCTCAATGTAAAGTTATAAAAGCAAGGCTAATGAGAGGAGAACGACACACTACAACAGCACAAGATTAAGAGATGCATCTCAGTAAGCAATGTGCTAGATCCGAGGGAGTGCAGGTAAGCTAAAGATCTATAGGATCGAGCACCGATCTAGGGAAAATCTACTAGATCAAATCCAGGTTTACTTATATTATGAAAAACTTTGTTGGGCAGACTCCATGCGTTGTATTTTTTATGAGATTGGTTATTTTTACTTTTGCTAACTAAGTTTAGCTATGTATTATTGAATAGATCTACTTTCTGCTAGGTTAATGACTTACCAGGTGCTAGGTTTAACAGAAATTTAACAATCTACATCCACAATGCATTCTTATTCGTCAATAAACCCTCCCAATTATAGCTAGAGAATGCCTAAGTATGGAGTTCATATGGAATTCATACAACTCTCGAGCCTCTAGTTGATCTAACCCAAGAACCCATAGGGTAAAGGAACCATAAGCCACTCGCCACTCTTATAGATTCAATAACAATTGCCTCAATTTATAGTAACCAAGAGAAACCTAGACCATTGATCATAAAGCACAATTGAGGATGGAGATCCACCAATTCAGAGAAATCGTTGATAAGCTCATCAAGAGATAAGGGAGTAGTGGATAAGAATAACCTATGAATACGGGTCAACAGTACCTCAAAGATAGCTCACCACCAAATAACTCCCAAAACTATTTCTATGTGCACATGTGCAATATTACAAAAGTCTAGTGAGGCCATTTCACATGTATAAGTGCCCCACAAATGATGTTATAATAATCATCATATATCACGAAGTACAAAATTATGTCAAGCCACTATTTAACATCAAAACATATTCTAACAGTTAAGAATATTAAAAATATCACCAATAGAATTAACGATTTTTTTGGAAATTTTCTATTATTTTTTTTATCATGATATGTAAAAAAAAAACTCCAGGTGCAGAAGAATATCAAAGCAGCAATTTATGACTTTCTGGTGTTGCAACTCTTTCCCTAGGTAGAACAACTAAAACATGCTCAGTCAGCTTTACCCCCTTTTTCTTGATATCTCTATTTAAAGAGCACTTTTTTCCTGCTTCACAGTTTCGTATTCATTTTAATCATCTTGAGAATCTTTTAATCCAAATTTAAGTTTGCAGTACCATCTCAGTGGAGGCTACTCTTGCCGCCTTGATTTGCAAACTCCAAGCTTTCTGCTGCTTGATATCAATGGCAAAAAGTAAGTAGATCTATGCTGCTAATGATGTTTTAAGAGTCCACCTCTTGGTATAACTGACTAGTATTTACTATTTAGGCATACTATTAGTTCCAACTTTACACTCATGGTGTATCCAAAAGAAGCCCAAATTTGTTGGTTTTTGGGAATCAATCACATATTATATTATTAACACTTGCAACAGAAACAGTTTCGTGACAGAACCTAAATTGTCTTTATGCTGAGACAACTTTTTGGAGAGTGGTAATAGTAATCATTAATCATTGATTAGTCTCTTAGTCTGTTCTAAAAGTGAGAAAGCTCACAAAAATGTAAGCGTGCTTCAAGTACTGCACTAGCAATTTAAAGCAATCACAAGCTACTTAGTTAGGCCAACTTCTTGATTTCAATTTTTAGCTGGTGAGAGTTTGGGCTCAGATGTAACTCCGCAGTTATCCCCACATTTTCCCCATGGCTTGGGAAGTCCACACTGGACGTGCGTGACAAGAAACAGTCCCAATGTCCCAGCACATGTTCCGATCATCTTTTAATATAGACATGCCACGGTCTTTTTGACCTTCACAAAGAAGTTTGTCAGCAATTCTATTAAATTTGACTTAGTATGATCAAGCTAAGTTACCCGAAACCGTACAGCACAGTACCTTTTCTTACAAAAATAGTAGAAAAATAGCATTTACGGGGCATCTCTCTGCCCATTGTGGCGTCCAAAAAAAACAGCCATTAGATCTTTAAAGGACACCTTAGCATTATGATGTTAATGCAATTCAATTTATAACATAGAAAAAATACGTATTTTGCCTTTGAGTTTTGAATGGATTTGGCCTTACTAAATTACCTTGTTTCCATAATATGCATGGAAGGGACATTTCTAATCCCAAAATCCTCTGGCCTCCATTTCTCATTCCATTGTCCTGTCATGTTCTATTTCTCATTTTTTGTTTCTGGTAACATCGTGATTAAGTCCTTCGCTTTTCACAAAGTACCTCAATAATAACTTTGAACGAATTCTAAGACAAAAGGCATAAGTTATTTTTGGTCCAGAAATAACCATCTATATAATTGGTTTGTGGGCAGCACGTAATGACATAGAAGGATGACATTAACTTCAATAAAGGACATTAACCTGTTTTGCACAAGTTGCTGAAACATGGGAACATCCAAAACAAGGGTATAGGTCTCCTAAGCGGTTAGAAGTTTTGCCAAAATTCGAAAGAAACAGCAACTAAGAGAGGTAATAAAAATACTCAGTTACCAGTAATGGATACAGATTGGGATACAGATCCACCTGATTTTTGAAAAAACAAGATCCAGATATGGCGGGGAAATGCCATGGACAAAAAATACAATAATATTTTCTTAAATTTTAAAGAAACATATTCAAATTAAAAATGAAAGCATTCATGAATCACAACACTAGAACTGAAATCATTAGATAATTTATAAATCTAAGACTGAAATCACGATGCATCAAGGCTTACACAAAAAGGATAACTGTAACAACAAAACTGAGTGTCTCATCAATGATCACTCTATTGATATGATGATGCAGGGTAAGTCTAACTACATATCCAGGAAAGGATCTACGTCCTCATCGCTTGAATATTTCAAGTCTACATCATGATCTACCTGTCATCTTCCTTGAAAGATGCTTTAGAGTCTAAAAATTCCCAGCTAGTTACGATCAATGTCACATGATTCGGGTTCGAGTTCGGGTTCGACAATGATTAAGTTCGGTTTGAGTTTGAATAGTTTGATGAGGTTCGGATGAAGTTCGCCATTAGGTCCGTCTATATATATATAATGAATTATAGGATAAAATAGTAAGAAATCAACATCAGTAAACATAAAAAATGCTATCACAGACATGGAAACTGCAAGGATAAATTACAAGCTTGAGTTGTGACATGAAGTTATGAGTTTTGATCTATGGACTTGGTCAATGGCTATGAGGTTCGATGAGGTTCGCCAAACCTCAAATTTTTCAAGGTTCGCCAAAATTCGAACCTCAAGGTTAAAGTTCAACGAACCTTGTGACATAGGTTATGATATACACTGTTTGAGAATATGCTATAGTCTATGCAACATACTATTCCTAGAGTTGAATGGACTTGATCTAATTAAAATTTAAATTATTAATGACACAGTCATCATTTATACAAAAAGGAAACTGAAAACTAAGTATCTACTATTATCTATATATTGTCTCAAGGCTTTCCCACTAGCATTATCAAAAATTGAAAATTAAAAATTTAATGTCTCAGACCTTTCCTACTGGCATTAACATGTGCCATACAGCCTACATAGTACAGGTAATTAATAACTTACTTATACTACTATACAACTATAACAAATATTAATAAGCAATTTAACTAAAAGTTTAAATAGTTTTGCTGCTAAATAAGGCTTCAAATAGGTGGCAAATATCCTTAAAAAAAATTAAGAAAACCTAAAAAACTAATGTCATTTGCTTGGGAATCGGGATTCAGCGTGTGAAGGCTAGTTGGCAGTGGGCACAGGATCCATTTCAGCAGCATGGGACCCATGTCTGGGTTTGAAGAATTCATTTACATGGCGGATCCTACATGGGTCTGAGGAGATCCATATCCAGATCTGAAACGAGGATATGTGGATCCAGCATTTAGACCTTGTGGATCAAATAACACAGTAATATATATTAAAACAAAACAAAACAAAAAATGAAAAATTTGTAGAACTGAATGCAACGGAGAGCTCTCTAATGCTCTCTCAAAACATGTAACTATCAATACTTATTAACATTAATAAGAGCCTAATATTAATATGTAACTGTGTAAAATATTAGTATCATAATACATAATTTAAGTTTTAACTGATATTAATATGTAACTGTGTGTAAAATATTAGTATCATAATACATAATTTAACTAAATAGTAGAAACGCTTTTATAATAGTGTCAATATATTTTATTATAGAATTATTTGAACTTTGTCCAAATTGATGATGAAAGGTCCAAAACCTAGTGTCTAAATGAATTTCAAAACAGTCTTGGACTGTTTGGAAATGTAAACTAACATGGGATCATTGAGAACAAAATAAAATGAAAAGATGAATAACAAAAGTAGATCAACAGACTTAGGATGTGACAGCCATTAAAAACTAAGTGAAGGATATGTAAACATGATTATCGGACACAAGATACATCAATCCCGAAAACAGAACAAAAGGGACACATTATATATATATATCACGACACTGGAACTGTGAACATGGAGCATGCAGAACATGCAGATACAAACATCTGACATAGGACACTTCGACTGAGGAAGGAATGGAATCTTCCCTACTCAGGTTCAATTCCTGCAGTGACATGACAGATGTTGACAGTATACATATATTCCTCATATGGAATATATAGCGTTGTACTTGTGAAAAAAAGTATATATATATATATATACAAAAATCAGATGTAGACATAAAAATGCAATATTTTTTAAACATTTACAAAATATTGATACAACTAGTTACTACATCAGCAATGATCAAACACACGAGAAATTATAATATTCTGCACATAAAAGAGGTTTAGAAATTAGAACCATGGCCTACAGTTTTCTCAGTCATTTCATGTCATCAAAATCAAAATGTATTACATAGATACAGAATTACTGATACCATATGCAAGAATCCCAGTAGCAAACCCAAAAGGGGTGGATATTAGAACCATAGCTGTAACAATCTCATAGCTAGTCCATGTTAGAGTCATCAAGATCACCACCACTGTCACTGCTCTCTCCTCCATCCTCGTCCTCCTACTCCTCCTTTATGTCCAATCAAATATCTACATCCAATGGTGTCGCAGACAACCCCTCAAGAGGATCACCATCATTGACCGGCTACAACATCAGTTCATTAAGATCCAAGTTGGCATGATACCAATTAAAAATTGTTGTCCAAAGTTCAAACCCATAACTCATATCATCAAGAAATACATCCCATATCTTTGTCCTTCCTTTCAACCACTTGTCCCTCATCCTATAGGTAAGACAGGACACATAGGGCCAGTGCCAGGGCACATGTTTAACACATGCCCTGTTTTAAAAGGTGTCAAATGCGTGTTCCATACAGGTCCTAGTATGTCACATGTCTGATACATAGGATACAGAAACACAGATCCTGGAGGCATGCCATGTTTCCTGGATTAAAATGAATAACTTCATACATGAAAATTCACATGGAGCCATTGAGAAGAATCAAAATGAAAAGATGAATACCGAAGGTAGTCAAGAAAGTTAAGACACAACAACCATTAATACAAATGACATCATACACCTTTGGAAAACAGAACAACAACGAGTGAAAATCATACAAATATGCAGATTCATAAGTGTGCTTTCTTCCTAGTTGGCAGTTTATCGGCCCAACCAGGCAGGAAACACAAAAACAAAGGTGATTTGGGTACCATGCAGCCAGCAATGAGCAAAATGTCATGGAAACAACACTAGTAGAGGCACACTCCACACCCAAAAGCTCCCACCAAGTTCCCAGAACCACTCACCATGCTTTTGGAATATTTCCTACAATTTCCAATCCTTCCAGCACTTATAAGACAGCAGGAATGGATTTCCCAAATCCCGAGATCAGTACCTAGGCAACTAAGACCTTAGATAATAAGAATCTGGATGACTATTTTATCCACATACAACTCCAGTAATCGAATAGTATAGCTTTTCAATTCGTTGAATCCCAAACAGATATATTCAGAGTATGATACTAATCTAGGATATATTTTAGTTTTCTAGTCTCACTTACTTTTCTAATGTCTTAGGTGTGGAATATTACCACACAACAACCTTAAACCTGTTGTACATTACTATATTATATCGGTCAACGAATGGTAATGAGTGTATTCAGTAAATACTTCAGCCATTGCATTGCATTTCTACGTCTATAAAATCATTTCACAAGCATCCCCATGGCCAGCATCCATATGTGCATATAGACAAGAGATCTCCAGAGCATTTCAATCCATTTTTTTCTCAAGGATACACTGCCCAAGGTTCAAAATTAACCCATAAACATCTATTCAAAAGAAGTCTCAGAGAAAGCATCCACATGTCGTATTACAAACAAATGCGCAATACGGGACAGCAACTCAGTAATGCAACACAAGAAGGCAGACTTAGCCTAACAGTTTGCAGGCAAGAGCAAATGAAGCAATACAGTATAATTTGATTTCATTTTTTAATTTGATCTTTTAGCCTTATAATTGGATTAAGAAAGTCGGATTTTTTGTAACCAGCGAAGCTCAAGGATCACTAGACACCCATGTTCTCATCATGGTTTGGCAAGTCCACACTGGCCATTTAAGAATATTCAATCCTCACAGTTGAGCCACTCACAATTTCTCTCACGGCAGTCTTCGTGACCTGAAGCACTATCCAAGTGACCTCCGTCCTAAAGGAACCGTGGATACAAATACCCTTAGTTTGCCTCTGTGTGCCTTGAAGAAAAAGCTGACACCACCCCCTGCCGGTTTGGCAATCTATCTAACTGAAGAAATGTAACCTAGTTAGGTTTTTCTCATAATACAAGATCTCTAGCTCTGACTTCTTAGATCGCAATATCGTTTACTTATTAATAATTACGAGCTAACATCTATTGACCAGCTAAAACGTAGTACTCTTTTACTCTATAAAATAAGTATAAACCAGCAACCCATTATCCGACTGTGTCCAAAGCAAGCTCAATCTCCATTTGTCAACAGATCGTCACGAGTTCAATTCCCGCAGAACCATAAAATGAACACAAAATATACACCCTAAAAGCAAGGCAACGGAACTGGGTCGGTTCCACTAGAAAATTCCTGAATTCCCATGGGAATGGTATCACAGTGCAATGCAATCCAATGTGAACAAACCCGTGACGAATTCAAAATTTAATAAAACGAAAAAAAAAACCGCTTACTGTAACCATCTTCGACGAGATAATTGAAGGTGTGACGATCGCAATTGTAAGTGAACTTATTATTGCTGGCAGGGATCTTCTGCAGGCATTGATTGGCAATTGTTGTGAAATTGCCCGTGAATTGGGTATACTCAGCCAAGACCACCGTACCCCTTGCAACAAAGCTGTAAATGAGAGACTGCTGACCCATATCTCGCGCTCGACAACTCCACTGTTCAAGGTATTTCAGTCCAGCCCAATCTAGACGAGGTTGATCGAGGGAAACAAAAATGCCAGAAATTCCAGTCAGGACAGAACCCCGAACCCAACTGCGCTATGTTTGGAAAAGTATAGATCCCGATGCTTTTAAATCATTCATTTCATTAATTTTATGATTTTGTAATAAATTTCGCTCGCCTAATTTACGAGTATTTTAGCCTTCTCTTCGCCGTATTTGAATTTGCTGGACAGCGTTAAAGTCGGACAACAACTTGTTTTTTTGTGTCATAGTCAAAATTACGCGGCCATGGGAATCGTGTCATGTGTCAAAGTTTATCATTCTCCACGCTCCTTTTAGGACCGTGGGATATACGGCCACCATACGTATTTTTTGAATTTTTTTCTTCATATTCAATTAAAAGTGAGTTAGAATTTTCAATATTTGTGATTTTAATGAATATAAATTTTATTTATTTTGGAATTATGATAAAGCCCATAGTTATAATTAATTATTATCTTCTCCATGTTTTGATGATGAATAACATAATGAGAGTTTGAAACTTCGAGGGAAAAAAATCTATGTGATTAATTTGAAAAAAGCTTTTTTCTCATTATTATGAATGATAAAATTTGAATTAAAAAATATATGTGATTAATCTAAAAAAGTTTTTTTTATTATTATAAATCATAAAACTCTGAATTCAATAAGTAATTTGAATTTATTATATCGATTATTTATTATAAACTATAAAATTTTATTTTAAAATTTCGTTAATTTAAAAGTTGGTTTGTAATTATAATCCTCGATCGGGGTGTGAGCCAGCAAATGGATTGTGTCGGGTTTTGTGCCATGTGTAAGATGAATGAAGTAAGGGTTGAAGGGCGCCTTACGCACAACCCTCACATGCTTCGTATTGAAGGTAGGGAGGCAGCATGCATGCCATCACTTAATATCAATGAGACGAGCAAGAGTGATAGCTCCTTATAGGTGTTAAGGGTTTGCCACTCCTCGTTCTCAAATGTTTGGCTTCTGGTTTCAGTATTTGGTGTTGGTATAGTGCTCTTGGATAGCTCGTGGTCGTTTGAGAGGAAGGCTACGCAGGTTGGTTACCCTGGTGCAGTTGGTTTCCCCAGTCTCATGTCCAAATCCACCGTGTATGTTATTTATCTTAACCCTCCTCATTGCCCACTCTTTGGAACCTATTCTATTGTTTCGTGGATCTTATCAGGAAATCTTTATAATATGGTCTCTACAAGGAATTGGAATTTATGTCGCGAAATATGGAAAGCTCTAGTCGGTTTTTACTTTGTATTCCCTGCTTTCTATATGACTATCTTCGTTATTTTTGGTATTTTATTATCTCGCATGGGAATGTACTACATTTCTCTAGCTTGGAGTTATGTGGATGTTGCATGCTTGTTTGTATGTACTAGATGCTTACTACATTTAAAGTCTTTGATAGTGTGGAGGATTCAGAATTTCCTGTGCTTGGTTCCTCTTGTCTTACCTTTGTGCCTGGTCGGAAACAGGGTTGAGAATCCGAGGCATGTTGTTTTTTGCCTTGGGTGGTAGACCCATCTAGTTTCACCTCTATGTTCTGTTGTAAACAGGCTCAGGGAGCCTGGGTATGCTACTCCATGCCATGGGTGGCAGACCCATCCCACTCTCTGGTTAATTGTTGGGTTCAGGCCTAACATTAGCTATTTAATGCCTCTATGTTGTGATAATTTACCAGGTCTTCACCAGCATTGTAATTGTCAAGATCTCACATTGTTAGGTTGCTTCAAGCTCGTGGTTTGTGCAGCTTGTTTCAGGGTTTTTGATGTATCCATTGTTTTGTCGAGAAGCATCATGGTTCGCCCTTGCTTCGGTTCTAGCTCTTCGAGCATAGGTGGTTGGGGTCGGGGAAGGCACATAGGGAGGCGGGGAGATAATGGCAAAGCTCAGGCTCACCAGCTACGGGGAAGAGGTCGCAAATCAGCCGCACAACTAATCCAAGATGCAGCCCGCTCCTATCAGATAAGTACCCCAGCTAAGGTTCGACAGTTAATTTCAAATTGGGAAACATAACTGAATTAGCGTGCAAAAGTAGAGTTTCAATTAGAAGATTGGAGAGACCTGGTCCCCGACCTTAGTCATTCCAGAGGTCGTACTTCCTAACACAAGTTGATTTATCACCTTTATTAGTTGATGAAGAACATTGTGTCCAAGGCTATAATGAACCCTCCAGTTGGCTATGTTAAGTTTGATCCTGGCTTTCAGGAAATCCAGAAGGAATTTCAACTTATCCAGTTCCAAATTCAACAACAAGACATTGGTCTCAGCCGCATCGAGAAACACATTTTGTGTCTTCCTTAGTCTAAATTATCGAGTTCAAGTGCGAAGGATCCAACTCCAATGGATTCCTTTGATGAATAGCAATATGCTTGACTCTGTTTGGTTTCAATTTTGTTTAATTTTCTATGGTAAATATGTTGGTTAGACTCTTATGTTATAGTTATTTAACTTGTAGATGGTTTCAAGACATTCAGTCTTATAAGGCTCTATTAGACAAACTCAAACTTTATTGTTTCTGGATGGCTTATAATGTTGTTCGATGGCCAACAGACCTGGCTTCCCAATGGGCAGGTTGAGGCCAATGAACTCCTTGAATATGGTTGTAACCTTCTTTTGTTGAAAATGAATGAAAAGGTCCTACCAAGCTTACAAAAAAAAAGTGGGTTTGTAATTATAAGTTTTTTTTTACAAATTTTGGATTATAAATATTTTAGTTGTTTGACTCTACGTTTTTATGATTCATAATGTTTAGAAATAGAGATATTTTGGATTAATCACATCAACAAATTTTAGGGGTGTACATTTCAAACCAACCAATGTGATTCATCATCAAGACATAATATTTTAATTGTTTTCTAGTTTTTTCATTCTTTATAAAGTGAAGACATCATCTACAGTTTCATTTTCATATTTTACTTGATGTTTGTTGGTTTGTAATTATTATTTATGTATATTTTTTATTCTAGTGATATATTATATGTTAATATTTTGTTTCACATCAATATGTATTTTTTAAATTTTATGTGTATGTTAACATCATTATCATTAAGTGCTTGTTGTGAATGGCTGACATTAATTGTGATATGGTGATCATTTATAAAATTATGCCCAAAAAAAAAAAAAAATTGTCAAATTTGGGGTTAGCTTTGAAATGCAAGTTCCTAGGTTGATGTGATAATATTATCTTACACTTTAAAAATGAAATTGTGAATAGTTTTAGTGTCGTTCATGTTCAAACTTCAAAGTGAATATGTCTTGAGAAATAATGCGAGGAAAATGTAATCTTATTCTATATACATTAACTAACACATTTAATAGAAATGAACTAGCACAAGACAAGTAAAGTAGTTAATTATATGACATAGGAAGGGCATGGGCTAAATATTGTTTGTCCCTTGCCCATGTGGATGTGTCTAACATTAGTAGGCTTGATTTTTCACCTTGTTGCTTCCTTCTCACAACATGCCATCCCTCGGTGACAAGAATGGAGGTTCCTCATCCCCCATTAAGGGTGTCTTGAGTCTAACATGCTATTTATTACACAATCCTCCTATATTTCCTACACATGCTAGTTGTCTTTAAAAGAACAAAGTTTAACAATCCTATTTTGTGGAGGTTCTTATTGGTGACACTTTTGAGCTTTGATGTCCTCAAGTGAATCTCAACAGTGTCTTCCATTACTTCTTCCTAATTTATAAATTCAAACTAGTAGTATTTGTGACATCACCAAAGGTAGCGGAGGCGTGCATGAAGGTCAACAACCTGAACTTCTCCAACCGGCGAGGCAACGCTGGTGCCAAATACATGGCCTACGATTCCAACGACCTCGTCTGGGCTCGCTACGGCTCCCACTCAAGGATGTTGCGCAAGGTTTGCAACACATATTTTCATCGACAAGGCCCTAGACAACGTGCAACCTGTGTGGGAGGACGAGATCTGGATGTTGCTGAAGTCGATTCTTGAACACAAGAAATAAGGGAAGGTCGTGAACTTCGGGGAGTTGCTCAACGTCTACACTGCCAATGTTCTCAGGCAGATCATGTTGAGCAAGCGCGTGTTCGAATCCAAAGGAGCGAAGGCCAGTGAATTCAAGGAAATGGTGGTGAAGCTCATTTGGTGAGAAAATTCATCAATAGTTTGCAAAGAGGACTTGAGCTTTCCTTCAGTGCCAATGTCCAAAAAACCTCATTATTTTCCACGTGTTACAAGCGATTATGAATCGCATGACGGTTACATCAATGGCCTCTTCAAAAGATTTTGTTATCTTCAAAAGCTTTTGGAGGGAACCCAAGTCCACTCCAAGACCAATAACACACATGTTGTCCAGGCCAAAGTGAATGAGTAGCTCCTGAAGATCCATAGCAGAACCAGTTCGGCATGTGTCTTCGAGCTCTACCAGCAGTTTGCAGTGATTGGATTTATCAATTATGGCAATCATGTGTTTTTTATTGAGTGGCGAGTGCAGAAACGAACTCATCGTCTTCCTTCCCCAAGCTCGTTGTCCGTCGTCTGGGTTGAGAATTTCGTCACCCAGTAGATCGTCGAAAATACATTTATAATAACTTCCCTTGGGGAAGCTCCCAAACTTGGTCTTTACAATGTACTCTATACTTTTGGGATCTATAGTAACGAAGGAAAACATGTTTGCGATCCAAGGAGGCTTAAATTCCAATGTTCCACCACACTCCTTGAGAACGTGGGTGGTCTAGTCATATATGTCACCTATATGAAGAAACACAAACGAAAGCATTCCCGTCACTGGCCAAATTGGAGGACCCCTCATTTTCCTTTGGAGCATCATATGGTGTCATAATAGTGCAACAATTAAGCTCATCGCAGAAATGACCAATGCACACTGAATTAGCTGCAACAAGGTCTCCATCGTTCCGAAGATGAAGGAACCATGGGAAATCAGAGTAGAGTAGTCGTTGTGTATAAGAAAGCGAGAAAGCAGGTATAATGATTGGGTTAGTTAGAATACGTCGTGACATTTGACCTTTCTTACGTGTAGAATAATGCACAGCCACATTTTATGTCGTCGGTGTCAAAAGTTGGTGCCCAATAAACACTGACCAGTAGGATACTAAATGCTTCGCAACTCATCTATTTATCTTTTTCAATCACCTCACCTCTCACAGCATAAGAATACTCTGGTACTTCGACTTGGATCTTAGCACCAAAATTCTCTAAGGCACAACCTCCTGGATGCTCTCGATAGCCAAAGTTGCACAACACAAAAGAAGAACAAGAACAAGGAGCAATATCGAAATAAACATTAATGTATTTGATGTTCAACCAAACCGTTCCAACAAAATCCTTGGTGATCAATCATGTTCTTTATGACCACGATATATGTTTGGTAAGAGATGTGAATGAGTCAAATCGTGGCAATGATAGCCATAAAAAAAAATTCGCTCCACAAGTTTCGTCGATACGACTGAGCAACGTCAGGAAACAAGATTTCAATGATGAATATATATGGTGGGAGATCATGAATATTACATAATAATGAATATAAATTAAAATTAAACTAGCGAAAACACATATATATAAAATGGAGATAACACATATTATAAGATAATGAATGTAGATGAACATTATTCTCTTGTTTAATATTTAATATTATATATGGGAGATCATGAATATTACAAAATCATGAATATATGAAAATTGGCTTTTATAGAGTGTTGTTGAAGTTTTAAGACAAGTCATAATAAGGATATTTAATATATTTAAAAGTCTTATTGCATTTTATAAAGCTACTATAATGACATCACTTGAATTAGTGTATCATAATGGTTGTAAATGTAATTAATTTTTGATATTTTAATATTGTATTTATTTATAAAATAAGAAATTAAATTATTATTTATTATATTTGTACTTTTTTGTAAGTTTGGTTGGACTACATCTTCATCATGTCCAATATATTACCCCGATCAGAGCAGAGAATTGAACTAGTGACTTCACATCAAGGAATACCTTAACAGAGCACCCGATCACTGTCTATCCAAGGCCCCATGGACATTATTTATTATATTATTCAATAAAGATTAAAAATTATATATAAATTGGAAAAATTACTTTACCAAACATACTTTTACTATTAAATTATAAATTAACCAAAGGTACTTTTACTATTAAATTATAAAATAACCAACCAACCAACCAAACATACTTTTACTATTAAATTATAAAATAACCAACCAATCTCATAAAGCAAAGGGTTCATTGTAAATAGACACACATTAAGTTTCACAATATTTCCATGTCATTTTCGCATTGATATTTACCACAAAGCAAAACAACCCTACTCGGAAAAGAAGAAGAAAAAAAGTCAATTTTGGGGTTAGCTTTGAAATGCAAGTTCCTTGGTTGATGTGATAATATTATCTTACACTTTAAAAACGAAATTATGAATAGTTTTAGTGTCGTCTATGCTCAAACTTCATAGTGAATATGTCTTAATCAATAATGCCAAGAAAATGTAATCTTATTCTATATACATTAACTAACACATTTAATATAAATGAACTAGCACAAGACAAGTAAAGTAGTTAATTATATGGCATAACAAGGGCATGGGCTAAATATTGTTTATCCCTTGCCCATGTGGACGTGTCTAACATTGGTAGGCTTGATTTTTCACCTTGTTACTTCCTTGTCACAACATGCCATCCCTTAGTGACAAGAATTGAGGTTCCTCATTCCCCGTTAAGGGTGTCTTGAGTCTAACATGTTATTTATTACCCATTCCTCCTATATTTCTTACACATGCTGGTTGTCTTTAAAAGAAAATTTTTTAACAATCCTAATTTGTTGAGGTTCTTGTTGGTGACACTGTTGAGATTGGTCATCCTCAAGTGAATCTCAACAATGTCATCTATTACTTCTTCCTAATTTATAAAGTCAAACTAGTAGCAATCATGACATCGCCAAAGGTAGTGGAAGCGTGCCCGAAGGTCAACGACTTGAATTTCTCCAACCGGTAAGGAAACCCTGTCGCCAAATACACGACCTACAATTCCAATGACATCGTCTGGGCTTGCTACAACTCCCACTCGAGGATGCTACACGGTCTGCAACACATATTTTTGCCAGAAAGGCCCTGGATGACGTGCAACCCATGTGGGAGGCCGAGGTCGGGATGTTGTTGAAGTCGATTCTTGAACACGAGAAACAAGGGAAGGTCGTGAACCTAGGGGAGTTTCTCAACGTATGCATTGCCAATGTTCTCAAGTAGATCATGTTGAGCAAGTGTGTGTTCGAATCCCAGGGAGCGAAGGCCAGTGAGTTCAGGGAAATGGTGGTGGAGCTCATCTCGCCAGCAAATTCATCAATAATTTGCAAAGAGGACTTGAGCTTTCCTTCGGTGCCAATGTCCAAAAACCTCATTATTTTCCACATGCAACCAGGAATGATGAATCACATGACGGTTACATCAATGCCCTCTTCAAAAGCTTTTTCTATATTCAAAAGCTTTTGGAGGGAACCCAAGTCCACTCCAAGACCAATAGCACAAATGTTTTACATGCCAAAGTGAATGAGTAGCTCCTGAAGATCCACAACAGAACCAGTTCGGCATATGTCTTCGAGTCTACCAGCAATTTGTAGTGAATGGATTTATCAATTATGGAAATCATGTGTTTCTTATGGAGCGACGAGTGTAGAAACAAACTCATCGTCTTTCTTCCCGAAGCCCATTGTTCGTCGTCTGCATTGAGAATTTCGTCACCCAATAGATCGTCGAAAATACATTTATAATAACTTCCCTTGGGGAAGCTCCCAAACTTGGTCTTTTCAATGTACTCTATACTTTTGGGATCTGTAGTAACGAAGGAAAACATGTTTGCGAGCCAAGGAGGCTTAAATTCCAATGTTCCGCAACACTCCATGAGAACGTGGGTGGTCTAGTCATATATGTCTCCTATATGAAGAAACATAGATGAAAGCATTCCCTCTACTCGCCAGATTGGAGGACCCCTAATTTTCCTCTGGAGAATCATATGGTGTCATAATAATGCAACAAGTTAGCTCATCACAAAAATGACCAATGCACACTGAATTAGCTGCAACAAGATCTCCATCGTTCCGAAGATGAAGTAACCATGGGAGATAAGAGTAGAAGTCATTGGGTATAAGAAATCGAGAAAATAGGTATAATGATTGGGTTAGTTAGAATATGTCGTGGCATTTGACCTTTCTTACCTGTAGAATAATGCACAACCACATTTTATGTCATCAGTGTCAAAAGTTGGTGCCCAATAAATACTCTCCAATAGGATACTAAATGCTTCACAACTCATCTATTTATCTTTTTCAATCACCTCACCTCTCACAGCATAAGAATTCTCTGGTACTTCGCCTTGGATCACAACACCAAAATTATCTAAGCCACGACCTCCTAGATGCTCTCGATAACCAAAGCTGCATAGCACAGAAGAAGAACAAGAACAATGAGCAATTCGAAATAAACATTAATGTATTCGATGTTAAACCACACTATTCCAACAAAAGCCCTAGTGATCAATCTTGTTATTTATGACCACGATATATGTTTGGTAAGAGATGTGAATGAGTCAAATCGTGGCAATAATAGCCACCGAAAACATTTCGCTCAACAAGTTCCGTCCATACCACCGTGCAACGTTGGGAAACAAGATTCCGATGATGAATATATATGGCGAAAGATCATGAATATTACATAATGAATATAAATGAAAATTAAACTAGCGAAAACACACATATATAAAATGGAGATCACACATATTATAAGATGATGAATTTAGATGAAAATTGTTCTTGTTCATGGGATAATATTTAATATTACATATGGGAGATCATGAATATTACAAAATCATGAATATAAATGAAAATTATCTGTTATAGAGTGTTGTTCAAGTTTTAAGACAAGTCATAATAAGGATATTTAATATAATTAAAAAAATATTTAAAAAAGATTTAAAAGTCTTATTGCATCTTATAAATCTACTATAATAACATCACTTTAACTAGTGTATCATAATGGTTGTAAATGTAATTAATTTTTGATATTTTAATATTGTATTTATTTATAAAATAAGAACATATATATATATATATATATATATATATATATATATATATATATATATATATATATATATATATATATATATATATATTGTAAGCTTGGTGGGACTACACCTTCATCATGTCCAATATATTACCCCAATTGGAGCAGGGAATTGAACTAGTGACTTCACGTCAAGGAGTGCCTTAACAGAACACTCGATCACCGTCTATCCAAGACCCTGTGGACATTATTTATTATATTATTCAATACAAATTAAAAATTATATATAAATTGGAAAATTTACTTATTAAAACATAATTTTACTATTAAATTATAAATTAACCAACCAATCTCATAAAGCAAAGGGTTCATTGTAAATAGACACACATCAAGTTTCACAATATTGCCATGTCATTTTCGCATTGATATTTACCGCAAAGCAAAACAACACTACTCAGTAAATAAAAATAAAAAATTGTCATTTTTGGGGTTAGCTTTGAAATGCAAGTTGCTGGGTTGATGTGATAATATTATCTTACACTTAAAAAATTAAATTGTGAATAGTTTTAGTGTCATGTGTGCTCAAACTTCATAGTGAATATGTCTTAAGAAACAATGCCAAGAAAATGTAATCTTATTCTATATACATTAACTAACACATTTAATAGAAATGAACTAGCACAAGACGAGTAAAGTAGTCAATTATATGGCATAGCAAGGGCATGGGATAAATATTGTTTAAATCATGTGCTTTTTATGGAGGGCAATCGTGTGCTTTTTATGGAGTGGTGAGTGCAGAAACGAACTCATCGTCTTCCTTCCCCAAGCCCATTGTTCATCATTTGCGTTGAGAATTTCGTCACCCAATAGATCGTCAAAAATACATTTATAATAACTTCCCTTGGGGAAACTCCCAAACTTGATCTTTACAACGTAGATACTTTTGACATCTGTTGTAACGAAGGAAAACATGTTTGTGAGCCGGGGAGGCTTATTCCAATGTTTTACCACACTCCCTGAGAATGTGGATGGTCTAGTCATATATGTAACCTATATGAAGAAACACAGACGAAAGTGTTAGGTCTCTGTAATAAGCAAGATTGGAAAAAGTCCGATCACAGAGTTAACATCATTTCAACCAACTTTGGGATTCTAGGATCTAGCCCTCCTGAATCCGGAGAGGGATCTCTCCAATATGTACAAAGATGGATTTGTCTTTGAAAGCTTAAGGTAATGATATTAGGCTAGTTATGAAGTTCAAGGGTTTGGTTTTGTGTTTGGATGGTTGAACATAATTTCTGTCTGAGGCGAAAAGATCTATATGCAAAATAGGTTCAAAAGTGAAAATTTGCAAGCAACAAGAGTAAGCTTTAGCTAAGATGAAAGATGATGGCAGGTTTTCAATCAATTGGGCTATGGAGTCATAAGAGGATTTAATTGGAACAGCAGGTTCAAGAGTGGTCTATGGGGCAAGTCATCTATGCCTAAGGATCTCTTTAAGGTTTTGATTTATGGAATGGAATGATACATTAAGAAGGGGAAAATAAACAGATGCAGAAAACAAAGAGCAGCCTAAGATCTGATAAGTACTTTGAAACTAGTCAGCTTTTGACATACAATTAAGAAAAACATAGAAGTAAACTAGGATCTGGTAAGTACTTTGAAACTAGCCAGCCTTTGATACACTTCCAATAGAAAACATATGAAAAACAAAGGGAAACTTGAAGGCAACCTTTGGAGTAGAGACTAATGGGCCGGGCTCACCACAAATCCTCTCCTAGCTCTTCTTTACTTGGTTACACCCAAGACAATCACAAAGATAACACAGAAAGGCCTAAGATCTGATAAGTACTTTGAAACTAGTCAGCTTTTGACACATCCTAAGGGAAACAATCAAATAGTTGAGCAAATAAGAAAGGGACTCAGGGCTAACCTTAATTTCCTCAGTTCATCTTCACACAATCATATATTGAAAGTAACATTTAAAAATAACATTCAGTCAAGGCAATAAGATGAGGGAACGCCAACATGCCTATGCCTAAACTGAATTAATCATTTCCAAATAACACAGATAGAAGAAAACATCTAAATAAAGATTTCTCAGCCAGAGAAGGTTACTGGTATACAATAGGTCCTAACTCTGTTTAAACTGTTCTTTACAGCAGAAAATGAAACAAAACGAAAACAGAAATAAAACACAAGTTACAGTAAGAACAACATCACCGTCAGCATAGACCAGGATCCCATAAATCAACTTGTATTGATGCTCCAAACCGGTTACAATCTTCAAATCCAGTGTGTCAATTCATCTTTCTTTCAAAACCTAACTTATCTATTACAAGCAGAGCTCCAAGAGCTAGTGAAATCCTATCTACAATCAAGAGCCTTCAGCTCAGTTACAATTACAATGCTTCAGCAATTACATTAACAACCAACCAACCCCTCACTCATCTTCTACTGATGTATTTATAGAAGGATGAGGAGGTGAGACCCGATAAAAGATCTCAAACCAATGAATACAGTCATCAATGTCTTTCTTGGCCCTTGGGGGCTCAAAGAAGAAATTATACAGGTGTTCTACTGCATTAACTGATTTACATTTATGAAAATAGCTCGATGGGAGCTTTGTTTGACATTTGAGGCTCTGTTTACAATTAGGGTTATTCTGCAGACGTTCTGTCATTAAATCTCAGGCAGAAGTAAATTCTTCGGCTGCTTTGAGACAAAAGATCTGATCTTGTTCAATAAATTCAGTTCTCAATTGAGTACTTTGAGGCACATGTGGCACTTTAGTTGCTGGGAAGAATCAATTTTCTTCCATCTATGGCGGTGAAGGGTTTCCTGATAAAACACTTTAGATTTTACTTTAATATGTGTTTTAGATCCGGGGATTTAGGCGTTTGATAACTGTATTAGCCTTAATCCCCACAAATCCGTCCACTAATCTGCTGTTCTGGTTCATTTTTGGTCTTCAACATCTGATACTCTTTATCTGCATTGATCTTCACGATTTTTTCTGTCGTGCATGGCAGCGCAGGGCATATAAGGCATCACTGCCTAATAAAACATCAATGAAACGTGATATTTACCCCTGCAGATGATCTTCCTAGGAGGAAATGAACAAACGAGGGTCGTCACCCTCTGTCGCCGAACCCTCTTTTGAACTGGCAGAAAATACATTCAAACTCGCAAAAACATGAAAAAACGTTATATAATCCTGCGTATAGGTCAATCTGCATCGGGGACTGTGCGGAGGAGCGTGGGTCGTTGGATGGCATCATCCAATGGCCAGGATCAAATCTGGCCGATCGTGGAATGGGTGATTAGAGGATTAAATCGGAACCGTCGATCTGCAGAGATCGACGGTCAAGATCCAACGGGGCGATCAAATGGAGAAGGATGAATCTGGGCCGTCGATCGCACAGTGATCGATGGTCAGGATCGGGGAATGGAAATTCAGAGGAAAAATGTTGATCGAGCAATGGAATCAGGATTTTAAATGTGAGCCATCGATCTGCAGAGATCGACGGCAAAGATTGATTTTCTGTCGCGCGGGGGCCTGGCTAAACGACGAGCAGGTTAGTTAACGGTCGAGCAGATGGGGGGATTGACAACCGTCGGATGGGAGGGGTTAGATCGGACGGCAAAGGTGAATTCCGCTGGGCGGCTCTGGCACGAACTTGAATGCGCGAAATATTTCGGTCGTGCGGCGGTTTTGAAACAGTGCCGAGGACACGTGTCGGCCAGCGTATGGAATCGCTGGCCGATGGGAGAAAACCACCATCCAGCGAAGAGTGGTGCAGAATGAAACCGGTGGGATTTCGGAAAACAACGCGGGGAGTGGGGGCCATGGGCAAGTCATGCTCTGCTCCATCGGATTTGTAGAGCAGATCGACGGCTGAGATTGCTCCATCGATGTACAGGCAGAAACTTTGGAAAACAAATGAAAAACCCAAAAATCATGATTTTACAAAGGTTTTTATTGTTTTCGGCGGAGAATTTTAATATGAAAGGATAAGCGCCCTTTTGGCTTCAGGCACGGTTCTAGCGCTCGGGCTTATGGATGAAAAAGGGAAGGGGCTTAGCCCGCGGGGGATAAAAACCTTTTACATAAGGATTATGTATTTTTCATGGTTTTTTCAATGATTTTCCAAAGGAATTAAAGTTCCGATAAGGTTAAAAAGTGCGTTTTTAGCCTTGGGAAATGAAATTTATGAAGGGATAGGGGGAAAAAAATAGAAATGTGGGGTTTTCATGGGAAAAAGGAAAATGGAAAATGGGTTTAGCTTGTAAGAAAAGGAGGGGAAAAAGGGCAATGCAGTAGTTTTTTGACTTGGATTTTTGCAGGATATCAGAGGTTTTGAAGAGTGAAATAGCTATGAAGATTAACCAGCAGTTATGGATTCATCAAAAATACTTCAAGCATCAACAATTTCAGGGCTGAATTTGTTTCTTGAAGGCTGCAAGAATCATTTAGCCACCAGCTGATATGATAGAAAAATATGGGTGGCTAACAGTGGCTCCACTTGGGGATGGTGCCTTCTCGAAGGCATCAAGAATTCAGACTTGATTTCTCTGGAATGTTGACCATGTGCCTCATCCATTGAATTTCTCTTGCTTTGCTCTGAAAAATAATACCAGATATGAAAGAACAAATGGACTTCATCAATACAACTTCTACCTACCCAATCCTACTGATCTAACATTTTTTCTTCATCCGAGTGCACTTGGTTGGCAAACTCTTTTCACAACATTTATTCTTTTGAAAGCATAAAAACTAATCTAATTCTACTACTTATTTCTCCTTGAACTCAGATTAAACAGTTGAGCTCAAATACTCCTCTACCTAATCTACTGTCTGTTGGGATTAAACTGTCCAACAAACTTTCATTCTCTAAATTCTAAAGCAGAAATTTAAAAATAGCCAAGTCAAGATTAAACTATTTGGCTTGCGATGGTCTATGGCATAAAAAAAAATCTGCACATAGACATTATTTTGCAAGAAATTTAAATAAAAAATGGAAGGCTTGAGATCTTAAAGTTGAGCACTTCCTTCATCTTTTTCATAGCTCTGTTTTTGCTTTTTCTTTGAGCTCTTCTGGTTCATATTTTGAGCTGATTAGAACTAGATTTACATTTTGTTTGACTCAGAAAATAAAACAGTTTTGAGTCATCATCTATTTGGAAACTTTGGTTCAGATTTTGAGTTTATTTGAACCTTCAATTTCTATCCTAATTTATCTACTAATAAGCCAAGATTGAACAGTTTGGCAAATCACATTTTCTACCCTATCAGCAATAAATTGAAAACTAGTTAGTCAAGATTAGGTTGTTTGACTAGCTAGAAGTGTGTTTTAGGAGTGGCATTTGAGCTTGCACACTTTCAGCATTTGTTTCTCTTTTTGGCATGGGGCTTTGCCTTTCTTGTTTTCATTTCTGCCCTCTTTTCTTTCTTTTCTCTTTTTTTTTGTATTTTTGATTTTTTGATAACTTTGAATGCAATGGTGGATGAGATAATTATAATGAAAAAAGACAAAAAGGCTTCAAAACAACAATGGATCAAGAGAGGTAATGCTTAAGCATCCTGCCATTGACAGGACCCCCAAACAATTGTGCTCCATCCAACTCTTGTAAGTAAAAAGCATTATTACCAACAGTTGAATGAATAGAGTAAGGGCCAAGCCATAGGTGATCAAATTTTCCATGCTTTCCCTTCTCTTCCCTCCTTGAGTCCCACTTCAAAACTTTGTCTCCAACATTAAAATTACTGGCCTTAGTTCTTCTGTCAAAAAGCTTTTTAATGTTGTCTTGTTTGTGCAATGCTTTGTTATACACTTCCTCCCTGGTCTGCTGAAGATGAATGGTCTGATTTATTCTTCTGGTCATGTCATTTTCTTCAGTCTGCAACTCTTGAATTAACTTCATAACTGGTACACCAAGACTATTGGGAAAAATTGCATCTGTACCATACACCAGTTGAAAAGGTGACATACCAATAGATTTCTTCAAAGTTAATCTGTCAGCCCAAAGTGCATGGATCAACTTTGTGTGCCAAGACTTTTTATTTTCCTCCAACAGTTTCTTGATTATGTTCACTAAGCTTTTGTTGGAAGATTCTACAAGTCCATTACCTTGAGGGTAATAGGCTGTGGAGTGTCCCAATGTTATCTGATACTTGTGACAGAATTCAACCATTTTCTTTGATCCAAATGCTGCTGCATTATCTGTGATGATCTTGGTAGGACAGCCAAATCTGGAGAGGATGTTAGTCTCCATAAATTTTATGATAACTGAATCATTGGCCTACCTACAAGGAATGGCTTCTATCCACTTAGTGAAGTAGTCTGTGGCGGTGAGAATCCACCTATGCTGGGCAGAAGATGGGGGGTGAATTTCTCCTATGAAATCAAGTCCCCACTGTTGAAACAAAGCTTCAACAATGATTGGATGCAAAGGCAGGGGTAGCAGTTTTCTTTTGCCCTCAAATAATTGGCATTTATGACAGGCAACGATCATCTTATGTATATCCGGAAAAAGAGTAGGCCAATAGAAACTAGCCCTCAAAATTTTGTTAACTGTTGACTTCCAGTACAAATGACCCCCACACTCTCCTTCATGGAATTTCTGCTTAATATTTTCTGCATCGAACTCAGGCAAACATTTAAGCAATACACCACTTGCATTTTTCCAATAAAGACATTTATTAATAATGCAATAGTTTACAGCTTTTAACTTTAGGAATCTTGCCTTTGTTTTTGATAAACCAAGAGGTGTATTCAGATTAAGCAAAACATAAATAATATCAGCATACCAAGGAGAATTCACAAAATGGTTTCCAACAATGGGAGTTGAGAATTCTTCTTGGTTATCCAAAGCATTAATCATGTTAATATCAAGAACTTCACAATTTGACTCAGCCATTAATCTAGCTAGACCCTGGCCTTTGATGAGCTTAGTGGGTTTTATCTCTAAATCATATTCAAGAATAACAACAATCCACTTACCTCTCTTACCATCTGGGTCCTGTGTTAGAATGTCTTTAACAACTGAATTTGGGACAAAGGCAATGATGTGTGAATGAAGGATGTATACCCTAAAGTCTTTCAATGCTTTCACCAAAGCAAAAGCTTGCTTTTCCATAATGTTATACTTCAAAGGGGCATCCCTCAACGCCTTGCTAAAGAATGCGATAGGCTGCTCTTGTCCTTGTGGATTTTTCTGTAACAGGACAGCAGCAATAGTATGTTCTGATGCAAACGAGAAGATATAAAAATATTTTGAAAAATCAGGACTTATAAGAACCGGTGTTTTGGTTAACGCTTGTTTCACCAGCTTAAAAGATGTCTTTGCTTCCAAGGTCCATTTTATCCCTTGATCCTTCCTCAACATGTTTGTGATATTCCTAAGGAGCTCAGCTAAGTTAGGGATGAACCTTCTCAAAAAGTTAATCTTTCCAATGAAAGATTGCAACTCCTTGATGTTTTGAGGCTGGGAGATTTGCAATATGGCCTCAATCCTTTTGGGATCAATCTTAATACCTTCCTCAGAAATAATGTGCCCAAGAAGTTTACCTTCTTGGAGACCAAATAAAGTCTTCTTAGGGTTTAAAGATATCCCAAACTTTCTGCATTTCTCGAAAACTTTCCTCAAATGTTCTAAGTGTTCTTCATCTGTTTTTGAAAACACAGTGACATCATCAAGATAGATAATGATGAAGAAGCCCAATTCTTCCGAGAATGCTATGTCCATGGCTCTTTGAAAAGTTGCCCCAGCATTCATTAGACCAAAAGGCATTTTCACATACATGAAGGTGCCCCATGGTGTAGTAAAGGTTGTCTTTAATTGATCAGCAGGGTGGACTGAGATCTGATTATACCCTGAATAGCCATCCAGCAAAGAAATTCTTCTAGACCCTACCACCCTTTGCAGGATATGATCCATTTTTGGTAAAGGGTAGTTGTCTTTCAATGAAGCTTTGTTTAAGTCCCTAAAGTCTATACAAAGCCTGATTTCTCCAGTCTTTTTCCTAACAGACACCAGATTAGATACCCATTCAGAATATCTAATAGGGACAATAATACCAGCATCATACATCTTCATGATTTCCTTCTTAACCAAAGGCAATTGTACAGGGTTTATTCTGCGCAGTTTCTGTTTGAATGGTTTTTGGTTTTCTTTAAGAGGGATTTTGTGCTATATTATTTCAGTGTCATAGGACTTAAGATCTTCGTAACTCCATGCGAAAACATCAGAAAATTCTTTAAACAACTCTATATATTTGAGTTTAATATGAGCTGGTAAAGTTTTAGACAGTTTGATCATTCTCGGTTTCTCTGCACTGCCTATGTTGCATTCCTCCACTTCAGTCTCTACAGGTTCCAGTTTAGGCTTTTTGGCTACATCATTGAGATCAAACAACTCTTCCAAAGGTGTTAAACCAGCTGGCAAACTTTCATTTTCAGAATGCGAGTTTCTAATTCCTCTGTTTCTGATTCTGCACTCAATTTTGTTTCGTTTCTAAGTTTGCTAGTCTGAAGGTTAATGTTGACAAGCTTAGGAGAAGGCTCTTCCTCACCAAGAAAATTTTCTTCACTGCAGTCTGTATCATAGTCTGAATCTGAACTATGCAATTCAAATTCATTTCTAAATTGCATGAAGTCTTCTATTTGTTTATCTCCGTCAAACACCTGCCAATATTTTTTATTATCAGGCACAGCTGGTCTAAATTTTATTTGAGGTGAACAATCGTAGATCTGATATGGCGTTAAACATGTCCTAGCTGCAAAGGCTAAATTGTGGGCTATAAGATTTCTTTTTCTCGGGACAAAACTCAGTGTGGATTTCCCAAATGTTTTCAAAAGATCCATGACATCATTTCGATAGGCCCTAAGTCTGGGATGATTTGCATTGTACTCCCCATTGACTTGCCTAATTATTAACTCAGAATCCCCATACACATTTATTCTTCTGGCTCCTAACTTCTTCAAGAGATGCAAGCCTAAGAGAAGGGATTCATATTCTGCTATGTTATTTGAACACTGAAAGTTTAATTTGCAAGAAATGCATTCTGTGTGCTTGCTTTCAGTGTTAGTAATCCAGACACCTGCACCAACATTCGTTCTAGTGCATGACCCATCAAAATACATAGTTCAGAGAGGATCATTCTCAGTTTTATTAGTTTGGTGCATGTCCTTTGTATGATTTGACTCCTAAAGTTTTTCATCGGGTTGAGGATTGTTCTGTTGACTGTCAAGATTTAAGTTTAATGGATTGATGATTTGTAGTTCAAGACCTGTGCTTGGTTTGCTAAGGTTTTCGAGTACAACAAACTGCTTCGACACTTCAGTGTTGTATTCCTCTTCCTTCGTTTCAGCCACTGATCCTGTTAAAGTGATTTGTTCTGTGGGGGTTTCATCATTAAGCATGATGAAAGAATCGAGGCCTGTACTCATGGAATACAGAGGGGAGTTTTGAGGTCTGTCTTGACTTGTAACTGTGTATTGCATATGAGACTCCCTGTAAAGTCTTCTGGTTTGATTGAAAACAGGGATAGTTGCATAGGTCATGTCCATCTGCATAGTCCCCTGTAACTTAGCCCCCCAAGATCTTGATAAAAGCATTCCATACTTTGGGGGTACATCAGCCACAACAACATCCATAACTAAGCATTTGGCTGGAATCTGGGCTAAGTTAACACAAAGGTCTTTGATCAATCCTAAACACTTGACTCTGCTTGAGTCAAAAGAGTAAAGACTTTTATACGGTCTGGTGATTTCAAGACCCAGGCTCTCCATGACAGATTTTGGCATTAAATTATGAGAAGCGCCTGAGTCGTGCATAGCGTTGTGTAGAATTTTGTCATGAACGTTCAAACTTACATAGAAGGGAGGGACAGGTCCCTCTTGAAACTTACCTTCAATCTTTGGACCAAAAATAAGTTATGGCTGATCGTCATTAAGATTGAGTGTATCCTCATTTTCTTCTATGTTCAAAGCCTTCAAAATTTTGAACCTATATACATGTTGGGCAGCTAACTTAGTCAAAGGAACAGAAATTTTGATCCTTGAGATTTCCTGTTCCAGACTTAAAGGAATTTGATTCTTTAAGGTGCTAGTTTCAGCCTTGTTTACTGCCACTTTATCAGCAACAACAACTTGCTGATTTGTTTTATCTACAGTTGACACAACGGTTGAAGAAGGAGTACTAGCTGACGTGTTAGTACTACTGATGTTTGCACTCCGTTTTTCAAGATTTTGAGTGTCTTTCTCTTTACCTTTACTAGAATTATCAGCCACTGTTTTTTCTCTTTGTTTGACTGTCTTAGGCTTGGTTGCAGTGTTGCTTTGAGAAGGTTTGTTAGAGGTTTTGTTGTTGGGGGTTTGTTGATTAGATTTACTTCTGAGTTCATATTCCTTTGAAGGCTCTATCATGGCATTTTCCATGTCTTGACAACAATTTTCATTATCATTCCTTTTGTCATCATAAGGTGTGTAAAGACCCTCTTTTCGATCATAATGAACCTTGAAGTTATCATCATCCACCCCAAATAAGTTTATATCAGCTTCTTCTGTCATTTGATCGGATTCCTCAACCTCACTTACATAGTTTTGATGAAAAGGAGGAGTGATTTGTTGATCATCTTCCATGGGTCTGTTTAAAGGTTGATTTCTTCTTAAATTCTGATTCTGGTTTTTGTTTTGAGGAGAAGTTTGATTTTGACTTGCTTGTGATCTCTCAAGAATGCTCATTTTCTTCATCATTTCTTCCATCATTCTTTCCATCTTTGAGTTTGGCATAGAAGATGATGACTCCTCTCTAAAAGATACTCTCTTTTCAGCTTTCAGTCTTGCCCTCTTCTCCATAAGGTTAACTTCCACAGAAAGAGCACCTCTTTGCATATCTTCAAGGGTTGCAAAATCTCTTTCTCTTAATGAATAGGTCATATCAGCATCAAACCCTTCAGGAAACTTGTTTAAAGCTGAACCTTGTGGAGGTTTTAATTCTGGGGAAAGCGCATTATACACACTGTTAAATCTGGTACAATAAGCCTGTACACTTTCCCCTGGGTTCATATGGAGATTGTTATAGTCAGCAAGGACTTGGAGAGGATTCTTCCTCACTTCCCACTTGTTTAAGAATGTTTGATGGAAGCCTTGGAGATCATTAATACTATGGGGGGCTAAACCTTTAAACCATTTTCTTGCTTCTCCCCCCAGACTTTGAGCAAATAGTCTAAGCTTGACAGAATCATCATCAATTTCATTTCTGTCAAATTAGTCATTCATCTTGTCCACATGTTGTGATGCTGTTGTAGCATTGCTAGCATCGTATAATGGAATCTTGGACTGATAGTCCTGTGGAAGATTGGCTAATGGTACAGGAAGGACTAAGTGAGCATACCATGCTGCCATGATATGTGGTGGAGGTGGGTTGACAAGAGGAGGTGTGGGCTAAAGTGAAGTGGTTTGAACAATGGGTGAAGGATGAACAGAGGTGGATGGAACAACGGTAGATTGCTGAGCTGATCTTGGATGAGAGACACCTAGATTATGAAGAAAATGTAAATCAGGAGGTGTTGTTTCCCTGCTACCAAGATGTTCGCTTGTTTCAGGAGATGAAAGTGAAGTCTCAGAATCTAGCTGATCTAAATCACCAAATGACCTAGTCCTAAATGGGTTCAATAAGTCAGTTTGTGATTTTTGTAGAGCTAAAATATTTTCAGGGACTGAATTGGCTCTTATGTGAGATCTGAAAATAGTTGAGGATTCTATCTTAGGAGACTTCCTAAGGATAATTTCTGGGTTATCAACTATCTCAGTTGGATCAGGGTCAGGGTAGGCTCTAGTGTGAATCTTTCTAGGAGCCACTATGCTGTGTTTTTAGACCCAAATAAATTAGACAAGTTCAACCAGATATAACAATCTCTGAGAGGTTAACTAGTCTGTTAATGCAAATTTCAATCCCATAGTCCTCTACCTGAGTTTGAAGGATATTATAATGATAAGGGTTCTTCCTAGTGGAGTCTTAAGGTCTGTTCAGGATTGTGGAGTCACCAGGTGGAAAGTTCAGAGTGTTTTCAAAGAGATACACTGTCCACCACAGTGCTTGTGAAACATCCTTTTTCAAGGGTATCCCGAAACACAACAAACTCTAACCAGAGATTGACTGGGAGGGCATTCACCAGATATGTCACCTCTAAAAGAGGATGAGATCCAGAGGCTACCTGGCCCTCTCCAGACTCTGTCTAAGAGTATGAAATAAAACACATCCAATGGTAAGTGAAATGTAAGATCAAGTGCTTTAATACCAATATGAAATTCTTTTTGGTATTTTCTGAATTGTTTTTATTTGTGGTTTGCAAGAATGTCCTAACTTTGCTTCAAAACTTAGCTACGGTTATGAGACAAAGACAGTCTATTCTTATGGCTAAGCCAGCCGATTTTTCAAGGTTAGATAAAGTCTTATGAGAATCCTAGGGTTAACCTAGATTGTCACTGATTCAAACAAGTTTCATCATGATTACCATTTGTTGGTAGTGCTTGAAAAGGCTACTTTTTACTCATAAATTTTTCTTGAATCAAGGGTTTTCTGAGGTCTCTAAAAGGTATTAAAAACACACAGTCCCCAGCGGAGTCGCCAGAAATGTTAGGTGACTCCAGCTGGTTAATAAAGCAAATGCTCTATGAACCAAATCTTTGATGTCGTATGATTATCTTTAAATGAAAATGATTCAGGGTTCTTCCCCAGCGGAGTCGCCAGAAATGTTAGGTCTCTGTAATAAGCAAGATTGGCAAAAGTCCGATCACAGAGTTAACATCATTTCAACCAACTTTGGGATTCTAGGATCTAGCCCTCCTGAATCCAGAGATGGATCTCTCCAATATGTACAAAGATGGATTTGTCTTTGAAAAGCTTAAGGTAATGATATTAGGCTAGTTATGATGATCAAGGATTTGTTTTTGTGTTTGGATGGTTGAACATAATTGCTGTCTGAGGCGAAAAGATCTATATGCAAAATAGGTTCAAAAGTGAAAAGTTGCAAGCAACAAGAGTAAGCTTTAGCTAAGATGAAAGATGATGGCAGGTTTTCGATCCATTGGGCTATGGAGTCATGAGAGGATTTAATTGAAGCAAATTAGGTTCAAGAGTGGTCTATGGGGCAAGTCATCTATGCCTAAGGATATCTTTAAGGTTTGATTTATGGAATGGAGTGATACATTAAGAGGGGAAAATAAACAGATGCAGAACAAAGAGCAGCCTAGGATCTGGTAAGTACTTTGAAACTATCCAGCCTTTGACCAGGCACTTAAGAAAGACATGAAAGCAAACTAGGATCTGGTAAGTACTTTGAAACTAGCCAGCCTTTGATACACTTCCAATAGAAAACATATGAAAAACAAAGGGAAACTTGAAGGCAACCTTTGGAGTAGAGACTAACGGGCTGGGCTCACCACAAATCCTCTCCTAGCTCTTCTTTACTTGGTTACACCCAAGACAATCACAAAGATAACACAAAAAGGCCTAAGATCTGATAAGTACTTTGAAACTAGTCAGCTTTTGACACATCCTAAGGGAAATAATCAAATAGTTGAGCAAATAAGAAAGGGACTCAGGGCTAACCTTAATTTCCTCAGTTCATATTCACACAATCATATATTGAAATTAACATTTAAAAATAACATTCAGTCAAGGCAATAAGATGAGGGAACGCCAACATGCCTATGCCTAAACTGAATTAATCATTTCCAAATAACACAGATAGAAGAAAACATCTAAATAAATATTTCTCAGCCAGAGAAGGTTACTGGTATACAATAGGTCCTAACTCTGTTTAAACTGTTCTTTACAGCATAAAATGAAACAAAACGGAAACAGAAATAAAGCACGAGTTACAGTAAGAACAACATCACCGTCAGCATAGACCAAGATCCCATAAATCAACTTGTATTGATGCTCCAAACCGGTTACAATCTTCAAATCCAGTGTGTCAATTCATCTTTCTTTCAAAACCTAATTTATCTATTACAAGCAGAGCTCCAAGAGCTAGTGAAATCCTATCTACAACCAAGAGCCTTCAGCTCAGTTACAATTACAATGCTTCAACAATTACATTAACAACCAACCCACCACTCATCTTCTACTGAAGTATTTATAGAAGGATGAGGAGGTGAGACTTGATAAAAGATCTCAAAATCAATTAATACAGGCATTAATGTCTTTATTGGCCCTTGGGGGCTCAGAAAGGAAAATGTACAGGTGTTCTATTGCATTAACTGATTTATACTCACGATTTAAGCTCAGTGGGAGCTTCATTTGACTTTTGAGGCTCTATGTATCACTAGGGTTACTCCGCGGACATCAGTTAATAAATTCCATGGCAGAAGTAACTTCTTTGGCTGTTTCGAGGCAAAATATCTGATCCTGCTCCATAAATTCGGCTCCTGATTGAGTGTTTTGAGGCAATAGGTGGCGCTGTGGTGGTTGAGGAATTAATCTGTCTCAGATATGGCGGTGGAGGCATTCTGTCTGAAAAACACTTTTAGATTTACCCTTTAACTGTGTTTTTAGATCGGGGATTAGGCATTTGATAACTGTCTTAGCCTTAATCCCCATAAATCTGTCCACCTATGCTCTGTTCTGGTTCTTTTTTAGTCTTCAACATCTGATACTCTTTCTCTGCATTGATCTTCATGGTTTTTTCTGTTGTGGAGGGCTGCGCAGGGCATATAAGGCATCAATGCCTAATAAAACATCAATGAAACGTGATATTTACCCCTGCAGATGATCTTCCTCGGAGGAAATGAACAAAGGAGGGTCGTCACCCTCTGTCGCTGAACCTTCTTTGGAAATGACGGAAAATACATTCAAACCTGCAAAAACACGAAAAACGTTATATAATCCTGCGTATTTGGTTTACTTCATCGGGGACTGTGCGGAGGAGCGTGGGCCGTTGGATGGCATCATCCAACGGATGGGATTTAATCTCAGAATAGTCGAAAAAGCATGGGGGAGGAGGATTAAATCAGAGCCGTCGATTCGCGCCGAGATCGACGGTCGGGGATGACTACGGGGGGTTCGGATGTACGGAGGAAAAATTTTGGGGGCATACCCTCGTAGTGAAACTGCGTCGTTGATCTGGATCAGTTTGGACGGTCAAGATGGAATCAGGGGGCGTTGAAAGTCAAACGGAGGGAATCTGGAGGATGAGTTTTGGAATCAAGCATTTCAATGTGGACCGTCGATCTACAAAGATCGACGGCGGAGATTGATTCTCGGCTGCGCTGGGGCCCGGCTAAACGGCGAGCAGGTTGGTTAACGGTCGAGCAGATCGAGGGATTGACAACCGTCGGATGGGAGGGGTTAGATTGGACGGCGGAGGCGAATTTCGTTGGGCGGCTCTGGTACGAACTTTAATGCACGAAATATTTCGGTCGCGCGACGGTTTTGAAACAGTGCTGAGGACACGTGTCGGCCAGCGTATGGAATTGCTGGCCGACGGGAGAAAAACACCATCCGACGAAGAGTGGTGCGGAATGAAACCGGTGGGATTTCGGAAAACAGCGCGGGGAGTGCGGGCCACGGGCAAGTCGCGCTCCGCTCCGTCGGATCTGCGGAGCAGATCGACGGATGTGGTTAAAAACTAATTTGCACATGCGGATAACTCAAAACATTATAAAACCCGATTTTTGATGTTTTGTAAAGGTTTTTTTTTATGTTTTGGGTGGAAAACTTAAAATGAAATGATAAGCGCCCTTTGGTTTCGCGCGCGGTTCTAGCGCTCGGGCTTATGGATGAAAAGGGTGAAGGGCTTAGCCCGCGGGGGCTAAAAACCTTAACACCAAAATATGTATTTTCTATGGTTTTTCAATGATTTTCCGAAGGATTTAAGGTTCCGACAAGGTTACAAAGTGGGTTTTTAACCTTAGGAAATGAAATTTATGAAGGGATAGGGGAAAACATATGGTTTTGTGGGGTTTTCATGGGAAAAAGGAAAATGGAAAATGGGGTTAGCTTGTAAGAAAGGGAGGGGAAAAAGGGCAATGCAACAGTTTTTTGACTTGGATTTTTGCAGGATATCAGAGGTTTTGAAGAGGGAAAAAGCTGTGAAGATTAACCAACAGTTATGGATTCATCAAAAAGACTTCAAGCACCAACAATTTCAGGGTTGAATTTGTTTCTTGAAGGCTGTAAGAATCATTTAGCCACCAGCTGATATGACAAAAAAATATGGGTGGCTAACAGAAAGCATACACGCTGCTGACCAAATTGGAGGACTTCTCATTTTCCTCTGGAGCATTATACGGTGTCATAATAGTGCAACAAGTAAGCTCATGGCAGAAATGACCAATGCACACTGAATTAGCTGCAACAATCTCTCCATCATTTCGAAGATGAAGGAACCATGGGAGATCAGAGTAGAGCAGTCGATGTGTATAAGAAAGCGAGAAAGCGGGTATTATGATTGGGTTAGTTACAATACGTCATGAAATTTGACCTTTCTTACCTGTAGAATAATGCACGACCACATTTTATGTTGTTAGTGTCAAAAGTTGGTGCCCAATAAATACTGACCAGTAGGATACTAAATGCTTTGCAACTCATCTATTTATCTTTTTCAATCACCTCACCTCTCATAGCATAAGAATTCTCCGGTCCTTCGCCCTGGATCACAACACCAAAATTCTCTGAGTCACAACCTCCTGGATGCTCTCGATAGCCAAAGCTGCACAACACAAAAGAAGAACAAGAACAAGGAGCAATATCGAAATAAACATTAATGTATTCGATGTTCAAACAAACCATTCCAATAGAACCCCTGGTGATCGATCTTGTTCTTTATGACCACGATATAGGTTTGGTAAGACATGTGAATGAGTCGAATTGTGGCAATGATAGGCACCGAAAAAATTTCGCTACACAAGTTCCGTTGGTATGACCAAGCAACGTCAGGAAACAAGATTCCGATGATGAATATATATGGTGGGTGATCGTGAATATTGCACAATAATGAACATAAATGAAAAATAAACTAGCGAAAACACACATATATAAAATGGATATCACCCATATTATAAGATGATGAATGTAGATGAAAATTGTTCTTTTGTTCATGGGATAATATTTAATATTATATATGGGAGATCATGAATATTACAAAATCATGAATATAAATGAAAATTTTCTTTTATAGAGTGTTGTTCAAGTTTTAAGACAAGTCATAATAAGGATATTTAATATAACTAAAAAAATATTTAAAAATGATTTAAAAGTCTTATTGCATTTTATAAAGCTACTATAATGACATCACTTGACTTAATGTATCATAATGGTTGTAAATGTAATTAATTTTTGATATTGTATTTATATATAAAATAAGAAACTAAATTATATATATATAAAGCTTGGTGGGACTACATCTTCATGATGTCCAATATATTACCCCGATCGGAGCAGAGAATTGAACCAGTGACTTCATATCAAGGAGTGCCTTAACAGAGCATCCGATCACCATCTATCCAAGACCCTATGGACATTATTTATTATATTATTCAATACAAATTAAAAATTATATATAAATTGGAAAAATTACTTATTAAAACATACTTTTACTATTAAATTATAAAATAACCAACCAATCTCATAAAGCAAAGGGTTCATTGTAAATAGACACACATCAAGTTTCACAATATTTGCATGTCATTTTCGCATTGATATTTATCGCAAAGCAGAACAACACTACTTAGATAAAAAGAAAATGTCAATTTTGGCGTTAGCTTTGGAATGCAAGTTCCTAGGTTTATGTGATAATATTATCATACACTTTAAAAATGAAATTGTGAATAATTTTAGTGTCGTCCTTTCTCAAACTTCATAGTGAATATGTTTTAAGCAATATTGCCAAGAAAATGTAATCTTATTCTATATACATTAACTAATGCATTTAATTGAAATGAACTAGCACAAGACAAGTAAAGTAATTAATTATATGGCATAGCAAGGGCATGGTCTAAATATTGTTTATCCCATGCCCATGTGGATGTGCCTAACATTGGTAGGCTTGATTTTTCACCTTGTTGCTTCCTTGTCACAACATTCCATCCCTTTGTGACAATACTTGAGGTTCCTCATCCCCCATTTTGGGTGTCTTGAGTCTAACATGTTATTTATTACCCAATCCTCATATATTGCCTACACATGCTAGTTGTCTTTAAAAGAACAAAGTTTAACGATCCTACTTTGTTGAGGTTCTTGTTGGTGACATTGTTGATATTGGTCATCCTCAAGTGAATCTCAACAGTGTCATCCATTATTTCTTCCTAATTTATAAATTCAAACTAGTAGTTGTCGTGACATCGCCAAAGGTAGCGGATGTGTGCCTGAAGGGCAATGACCTGAGTTTCTCCAACCAGCTGGGAAATGCTGGCGCCAAATACATGGCCTATGATTCCAACGACCTCGTTTGGGATCTCTACGACTCCCACTCGAGGATGTTGCGCAAGGTCTGTAACACATATTTTCACTGACAATGCCCTGGACGACGTGCAACCCGTGTGGGAGGCCGAGGTCTGGATCCTGTTGAAGTCGATTCTTAAACACAAGAAGCAAGGGAAGGTTGTGAACCTCGGGGAGTTGCTCAATGTCTGCACTGCCAATGTTCTTGGGCAGATCATGTTGATCAAGAGCGTGTTCGAATCCTAGGGAGCGAAGGCCAGGGAGTTTAGGAAATGGTGGTGGAGCTCATCTCACTAGAAAATTCATCAATAATTTTCAAAGAGGACTTGAGCTTTACTTCGATGCTAATGTCCAAAAACCTCATTGTTTTCCACATGCAACAAGGAATGATGAATCACATGATGGTCACATTAATGGCCTCTTCAAAAGCTTCTGCTATCTTCAAAATATTTTTGAGGGAACCCAAGTCCACTCCATGAACAATAGCACACATGTTGTCCAGGCCAAAGAGAATGAGTAGCTCCTGAAGATCCAGAGCAGAACCAATTCAACATGTGTCTTCGAGCTCTACCAGTAGTTTGCAGTGAATGTATTTATCAATTATGGAAATCATGTGTTTTTTATGGAGTGGCGAGTGCAGAAACGAACTCATCATCTTCCTTCCCCAAGCCCATTGTTCATTGTCTGTGTTGAGAATTTCGTCACCCAGTAGATTGTCGAAAATACATTTATAATGACTTCCCTTGGGGAAGCTCCCAGACTTGGTCTTTACAATGTACTCTATACTTTAGGGATCTATACTAACGAAGAAAAACATGTTTGCGAGCCAAGGAGGCTTAAATTCCAATGTTTCGCGACACTCCCTGAGAACGTGGGTGGTCTAGTCATATATGTCACCTATATGAAGAAACACATATGAAAGCATACCCGCCACTGGCCAGATTGGAGGACCCCTCATTTTCCTCTGGAGCATCATATGGTTTCATAATAGTGCAACAAGTAAGATCATCGCAAAAATGACCAGTGCACACTGAATTAGCTACAACAAGCTCTCCATCATTCTGAAGATGAAGGAACCATGGGAGATCATAGTAGAGCAGTCATTGTGTATAAGAAAGCGAGAAAGCAGGTATAATGATTGGGTTAGTTAGAATACGTCGTGAATTTGGACCTTTCTTACCTGTAGAATAATGCACAACCACATTTTATGTCGTCAGTGTCAAAAGTTGGTGCCCAATAAATACTGACCAGTAGGATACAAAATGCTTCACAACTCATCTATTTATATTTTTCAATCACCTCACCTGTCACAAAATAAGAATTCTCCGGTACTTCGCCTTGGATCACAACACAAAAATTCTCTGAGACACGACCTCCTGGATGCTCTCGATAGCTAAAGTTGCACATCACAAAAGAAGAACAAGAACAAGGAGCAATATTGAAATAAACATTAATGTATTTGACGTTCAACCAAATCGTTCCAACAAAAGCCCTGGTGATCGATCCTGTTCTTTATGACCACGATATATGTTTGGTAAGAGATGTGAATGAATCGAATCGTGACAATGATAGCCACCGAAAAAATTTCGCTCCACAAGTTTCGTCGGTACGATTGAGCAATGTCGAGAAACAAGATTTTGATGATTAACATATATGGTGGGAGATCATGAATATTACACAATAATGAATATAAATGAAAATTAAACTAGAAAAAACACACATATATAAAATGGAGATCACACATATTATAAGATGATAGATGAAAATTGCTCTTTTGTTCATGGGATAATATTTAATATTACATATGGGAGATCATGAATATAACAAAATCATGAATATAAATGAAAATTGTCTTTTATAGAGTGTTGTTCAAGTTTTAACACAAGTCATAATAAGGATATTTAATATAATTAAAAAAAATATTTAAAAAGATTTAAGTCTTATTGCATTTTATAAAGCTACTATAATGACATCACTTGAATTAGTGTATCATAATGGTTGTAAATGTAACTAATTTTTGATATTTTAATATTGTATTTATTTATAAAATATGAAATTAAATATATATATATATATAAAAGCTTTGTAGGACTACATCGTCATCATGTACAATATATTACCCCAATGAGAGCAGGGAATTGAACCAGTGACTTCACATCAAGGAGTGCCTTAAGAGAGCACCCTATCATCGTCTATCCAAGACCACGTGGACATTATTTATTATATTATTCAATACAAATTAAAAATTATATATAAATTGGAAAAATCACTTATTAAAACATACTTTTATGATTTCATTTTTAGAAGAGGGATTTATGTTTAGAAAATTATAATAGGGAGCTCTGCAACTAAACCCTAGTGGGTCGCGCGAGATGGAGGACTGTTAAAGGCAGAACCCTAGGCCTTCTAGAATGAGGGAAACCTATTTTATTTTCATTGGTGGGCGCAGAGGTGTAGTCGGGTGGACATAGATGGCACATGCATGGGGGCGGGTGTCTGGTTGACAAGTGGGCTAGGTGGTGTCGAGCGGGGCGAATGTTTTCACCACTTGGCATTTCTGACCACAACCTCATCGATTTTCAGAGCTGAGGCACATGGGTGGTCTTCCCTTGGTCTTGTTTCGCACAGGCCTTTCATTCCTTTGTTTTTTTTTTTTTTCCATAGGGGAAGTTTGTGAACCCTGTTTAACGTGGAGATGATTTTGTTACTGTGCATTTCATTTTACCAAGGTCTGATGTTGCCTCCGGGACCGACGGCTCTCACTCACTACATTCTGTGTGGCGGTAAGTTTTCACCTCCACCCTTATACTGTGGGGTTTTTGTATGTTGGTTACGACCTTCTTTTACTGTGCTTGTCGGAAGAGATTAGGCCGTGAATTTTGTGTTGGGGTGTGTCTTTTATTCATCTGGGAAGTTATGAACGACGTTTATACTCTTCCCTTAAGTTTTTTACTGCCTTGTCAAGGGCAGTAAATCGTTTTTTTCTTGTCGTCTACATGAGTGAGTGTTTTTGGAAGGTTAGGGATTGTCTAACGGTTCCGAGTTTTTCTACAATATGGGTAAAGAGAAGGAGTTTGTTGACTTTGAACCTGTGGCTGAGGATATTTTGTCCATTTGGGGGTTGGAACAAACAAAAAAAAAATTGGCCAAGGTTTCCCTTCCGGCTTGGTCACATAATGAGAGAGTTGGGGAGGAGAAGCTGAGGTGGAACCCTGTGGAGGGGTTTGTCTCTCTTAGAGGGGTGGACCTCAAAACCCTAAACCCTCGAGTCACTAACAGTCCTGGGAAAACCTCTCTCCTGGTTTCAATAGGTTCGGTGGTTGATAGATGTGGCTTGGTTACAACTTCGGCAAAAATAAAAGAGCCTAAAGATACATGTACCCCCCCTACTCTGTTTTTGTCTGGTGGACTAGAGGACATTATTTTTGGGGTGAGTGGCGAATGAAAGTCAGGTTTTGGTTCAAACTCTGGAGCTGGGTCTCCGAACATTTCTGAGAAAAAAGGTGGAGGGTCTTCTTGGAAAGAAAATACTGAGACTTTTGTTTCCGGCTCGGGTAATGATACTCTTTATCCGGGTGTTTTCTCTGTGAATGAACTTACTGGCCGAAATGGCTTTGAATGGGGAACCCACGAAGGGTTTGGTAGTTTTAATTTTGGAGGCTTAAGTGGTGGACTCGTGGCACAACTGGCATTTATCAGTGAAATGGAAGGTGAGAACTTTGCAGAGGATTGTCCTGGCATTTAGGCAGGTGGAATTGGGGTCCTGACATCTATTTTTTTAGCTCCGTTTCTCAGATCGAAAGGGGACGATGTTTTTCTAGGTGGGGGGAAAACCCCTCTAATAACACTAAGCAGAGGAGGGCCTCAGGAGGACGATCCAAATCATCAAAGTTTTCAGTGAAATTTGATGGTAAGGTAGGTGTTAAGAGAAGAAAGGAAAATTTATTAAGGAGAGCTCTGAATGCCCGAATTTGGTTTTCAGGGTAGACCTTCATTTTGACAGGGTGATGGTGGCATCTGAATCTATTTTTTTGGGAAGAGCCAAAGGAAAGTTTTTCCTTGTGGAATACATCTTGGACTGGATTAAGCGGAGTTGGGCTGAAGCTCTAGACATGGATGTGGAGGTCATTACCCTATATAAAGGATGGTTCATGGTGAAATTCAAGAACCAAACAACCTTGGAATGGGTATTAAATAAACAATGGGGTTTTGACATTGCCCATATTCTGTTCAAGAATTGGATGCCCTTATTTGATGCTAATAGAGAGAGGGTGGATGAGATACCTATGTGGGCCAGAATTCCAACACTCCCTCCTCACTTCTAGATGATGGAGGTCTTTCGGGCAATTGGAAATAGCTTGGGATATTTTCTGGAGGAAAATATGTCTTTTCTGGAAACCCGTTCCAGGAACACTGCTCGAATTCTAGTTAAATTGGCTTTTAGAGAACGTTTGATTGCTAAGATTATGTTGAACGCAGATGGTCATGTAATCGAGAAACTGATTGATTATGAACATTTTCCCTTCATGTGCCACAAATGTCATAAGCTGGGACACCTGGCCCGGGACTGCCCTCTTGGATTTAGCAAAAGCATGAGGAAAAAAATCGGGACTACCCATGGGCCACGTATTAGACACAGGGAAAATTTTAGGGGCAAATTTTAGCCCAAAGGCGAATTTTAAAGGGTTTTAAATTTTGGAGGGGCAAATTTTTTATATAAACCCATTTTGTATAGTCTTATATAATTAGCCCTATAATTATTTTAAAAATAATTAATTATTCGCTGTTAGCCAAAACAAATAAATGCGCATAAGCGGATTCGCCTCCCGATTTATGGTTTGGTGCGGGTTCGCATGGCATTCGCCATGATTTACTGGGTAGGAGGGGCATTGGAGCTACATTCGCCCTCCATTTTTTTACTGGTTGGGGTTTCATTATATCAATAATTTTTTACTGGTTGGGGTTTCAGTGGCGTTCTCATGGACCTCATTTCAGAAGAGAGATTCTTAAAACTATTTGAATCATGGCAGATACATTTTATATCTATTAGTAAATTCGGTTGGAGGATTCCTGTATGATGATAGAGTGTCAACTCAGAACTTTGAAAATTTGGCACCTCACCAAATTTAATCAGAATCCTAATCTCCCCATGATTCAAAAATTTAGGATTTCATTGACCGTATCTCAGATATCTGAAGAGCAAGATTTCGTTTCACGTTTCTCGAATCATCTATTGAGATAGGACTGTGGATCGGTTCATGGAACGTGTGGTGTATATCTAACGCTAACATCATTCTATCGATTGCCGCATCTCTCTATTTATTGGGTGAAACAACGCCAAAGATTTTCCCCAGTATTTCATTTTATCCCCTATAACCCTGTCAGTCCTTTGTATCACTTTTTCACAGTTTCAGCGCTATCAACGATCAATGGGCATCGAGGTTAGCAGTTCAAATCCTTACAATTCTCTCTCAATTTTTCAATTTGTTGTTTTATTTTGCATAGAGAATTGATGGCGATAATCCATGCAGAGTAGCCTTGGCTCTAATCATTAATTTTTGAGCTTACAGTGGTCTGTATCCTAGGATTTTAACATTCTGGTTCTGTTAATTTGGGTCCTTTAGAATTCCTCGCACAAATCCGATGTTTCTTATCTTTGGTTACTGTAAAATATGGTTGAATTAGGGACCATCGTTCGCATATTTTCTCTGCAGAGTGTCGATTTCCTTATGCCGTTCAGATAGTTGTAATTAGAGTTTCGTTTGAATTTATCTTTAGAAGCAGTCAACCAATTAATGTATATATTGTTCTGTTTTTCGTGCCAATTTTTTTCTGTAGAAATGGTGGATTCCAATGTTTAATTGCTTCTCCTGATATATTTGAATTTTACATATAAAATTTTGTATTCCGTTCAGGACAAGGGTCGTGAGGTCTGGTGGGTTACAGTCAACACTCCAGGACTGGGATCTTTATGTCAATGGGCAGGGTGTTTATAGAGAGGGAGTGGCCCTACAATGAACAAGATGATCTATATCAGTCCTTGCCTGGCCTCTCTCTTTAGAACGTGTCTTGTTAGGGTTTATTTGGTATAAATAGATAATAAATAATAAATAAACATAGACAGTGTTTTACATCAATAGATTCAACCACTCTCTGAGAACGTGATTGTTTTTAACGTGTAATTAGCATTTCATGTTCTCTGGCAACCAAGATTATTTTTGAAGTTTCTGTGGAAGGGCTTTCTACCCAGAATCCTAAGGGGCTTATTCTGCACCTCGGACCTCAGAAGAGGATAATAATCTTTGAGTTTTATTAAATTTAAATTTGCTTACCCTGATGAACAGGGCTGTGGCTGGGTGGAAAAGCTGGGGTGTTTTATACACAACTAAGGTTCAAATTCTCCAGAGACATGCCAGTCTAGTCCATACCTTGCATGTGGCCAGAGTTGAAGTTGTACTTCCAAAGCATTTTCCAGAAAAAGAAAAGAATCATGTACATGTTAACATATATCCCAAAATGACAAGATTTGTTATTTCCTCTTATGATGTCTCGTGTTTGGCTAGGATTCTAAGAGTTCAATTCCTGCAATTTATTGATTGCACAAGGAAAACATAATATTGGTTAAATTGACGAATTTTTCTGAATCCTTTGGGACTTTTAAGAGCCTGGTGCTCCATGGAGGTTTTACCCATCTTAATGACCTTGAAAGTAGAAACAATTTATTGTTTGATTTAAGAGGTCATCATTTTATTGGATTCCAGTATATTATGATATCGGCAGCAATGGAGGCTCTTTTATTTCCTATTTTGAAGACTGAAATGTGCCATGTGAAATTGCTCTATCTCGGCTCTAAGTCTGTCTCCCAACTCTTCTTGCTCCAAAAAAGTGTTGCTACCATCCAATGTCACATGGTTCGGGTTCGAATTCGGGTTCGACAATGATTAGGTTTAGTTTGAGTTCGAATTTTTTGATGGGTTTGGCTAAGGTTCGCAATTAGGTTCATCTATATACATTTTCTATATGTATAGATATATTAACTTGAAAATGAAATATAAGATAAAATCGTAAGAAATCAACATCAATAAATAAAATTGTTATCATGAACATGGAAACTACAAGGATAGATTACAAGCTTGAGTTGTGGCATGAGGTTATGATTTTTGATCTATGGACTTGGTTAATGGCCATGAAGTTCGATGAGGTTCACCGAACCTCAAAATATTTTTGCAAAAGAATCAAGGCACACTTTTGAAAAAATAGAGCTTTGATACATCTTCAATAAGGATGGATTCAAAGTTGACCCAACGAAGAGTTAGGCCATCCTTTATTTGATCACCCAAAGAAATGTGATATTATTGAGAGGGTTTCTTTTTATATGTAGCTTCCATGGGGTATAAGGCACGTAGAGGCCTCAAGTCACTCAATGGTTTACAAAAATGTATCTATTCAAATGGATAGAGGAAGCCAAGGTCACATTCCAAAGGAATCTAATGGAATGTGACGCATCAAGCGTGTCACCATGACCTTTGCGCAAAACCAATGATCAATTGTTGTTGATAGAAGGAAGCTGATTGGTAAGGTGAAGTGTTGTCTATTTATGATAAAGAAATTGGCCAAGAGAATTGGGTAAGCAAGTTATAAGGTCTTAAATCTCATATGTAGTGGAAGATCTAGCACTGTAATGATTTGGATCTGCCCAAGCATAGGAATAGCAGGTACCATGTGCCCAGGATCAATAGGTATATCCTCAAAGATTCATCATCCATTGCTGTAAGTGAGCATAGGATTGAATTGGACTGTATGTGTGTGTGATTGACCCTACATTTTTTTGCTTTATAATTTTTCATTGTCCCTCCTCTTTCATTTATTAAAGGGTTTTGACATTTAGATGCTATCTACCATTTGTAATTTTCCTTGAAAAATGTTAAATCTGCTTCATCACTTAGAATTACAATGCAGCAATGTGATATGTTAATGTAGAATGAATTTGAATGTGGTATGAACATCTGAATTTTATTATGAAGATCATGATGATACGTGGCTGCAGTACACAAATTATCCTACCACACAAAATTGTAGGTAGTTGGAGGCTTCACCATATGGGTAGAGACATTGAGGACAATATGTTCTCTGTGACCAAACAGAAGTAAACCAAAAGAAACAATATAGGCTACCTTTTTTTGTATTTTCTATAATAGCTTAACTGCATGGTGGACAACTCATATCATTTGTTACTGTAACTTACCCAACATAAGTTAACAATATGTAAATTATACATCTGGCACACAAATTAAGGCAAACAAACAAGGGCCACCACATCAATGCCATCACCATGAGTCTATGTGAACCAATAGCACCATGAGGACCACTGCTACTAGGATGAGGACCACTGCTACTAGGACCATATAAATTTTTTTATTTCGTTCGGGACAGGGGTCGTGAGGTCTCGTGGGTTACATTCAACACTCCAGGGTTGGGATCTTTGTGTCAATGGGCAGGGTGTTTATAGAGAGGGAGTGGCCCTACAATGAACAAGATGATCTATATCAGTCCTTGCCTGGCCTCTGTCTCTTTAGAACGTGTCTTGTTAGGGTTTATTTTGTGTAAATAGATAATAAATAATAAATAAACATACAGTGTTTTACATCTTAGAATAGATTCAACCACTCTCTGAGAACGTGATTGTTTTTAACGTGTAATTAACATTTCATGTTCTCTGGCAACCAAGATTATTTTTGAAGTTTCTGTGGAAGGGCTTTCTACCCAGAAGCCTAAGGGGCTTATTCTGCACCTCGGACCTCAGATGAGGATAATAATATTTGAGTTTTTTTAAATTTAAATTTGCTTACCCTGATGAACAGGGCCATGGTTGGGTGGAAAAGTTAGGGTGTTTTATACCCAACTAACATTTAGATTCTCCAGAGACATGCCAGACTAGTCCGTGCCTTGCATGTGGCCAGAGTTGCAGTTGTACCTCCGAAGCATTTTCCAGAAAAAGAAAAGAATCATGTACATGTTAACATAAATTCCAAAATGACAATATTTGTTATTTCCTCTTATGGTGTCTTGTGTTTGGCCAGGATTCTAAGAGTTAAATTCCTGCAATTTATTGATTACACAAGGAAAACATAATATTGGTTAAATTGACAAATTTTTCTCAATCCTTAGGGACTTTTAAAAGCCTGGTGCTCCATGGAGGTTTTACCCATCTTAATGACCTTGAAAGTAGAAACAATTTATTGTTTGATTTAAGAGGTCATCATTTTATTGGATTCTAGTATATTATGATATCGGTAGCAATGGAGGCTCTTTTATTTCCTGTTTTGAAGACTGAAATGTGCCATGTGAAGTTGCTCTATCTCGGCTCTAAGTCTGTCTCCCAACTCTGCTTGCTCCAAAAAAGTGAACTGCTACCATCCAATGTCACATGGTTCGGATTCGAATTCAGGTTCGACAATGATTAGGTTTAGTTTGAGTTCAAATTTTTTGATGGGTTTGGCTAAGGTTCGCAATTAGGTTCGTCTATATACATTTTCTATATGTATAGATATATTAACTTGAAAATGAAATATAAGATAAAATTGTAAGAAATCAACATCAATAAATAAAATTGTTATCATGAACATGGAAACTAGAAGGATAGATTACAAGCTTGAGTTGTGGTATGAGGTTATGAGTTTTGATCTATGGACTTGGTTAATGGCCATGAAGTTCGATGAGGTTCACCGAGCCTCAAAATATTTTTGCAAAAGAATCAAGGTACACTTTTGAAAAAATAGAGCTTTGAATACCTTTGATACATCTTAAATAAGGATGGAGTCAAATTTGACCCAACGAAGAGTTATGCCATCCTTTATTTGATCACCCCAAGAAATGTGATATTATTGAGAGGGTTTCTTTTTATATGTAGCTTCCATGGGGTATAAGGCACGTAGATGCCTCAAGTCACTCAATGGTTTACAAAAATGTATCTAGTCAAATGGATAGAGGAAGCCAAGGTCACATTCCAAAGGAATCTAATGGAATGTGACACATCAAGCGTGTCACCATGACCTTTGCGCAAAACCAATGATCAATTGTTGTTGATAGAAGGAAGCTGGTTGGTAAGGTGAAGTGTTGTCTATTTATGATAAAGAAATTGTCCAAGATAATTAGGTAAGAAAGTTATAAGGTCTTAACTCTCATATCTAGTGGAAGATCTAGCACTGTAATGATTTGGATCTGCCCAAGCACAGGAATAGCAGGTACCAGATGCCCAGGATCAACAAGTATATCCTCAAAGATTCATCATCCACTGCTGTAAGTGAGCATAGGATTGAATTGGACTGTATGTGTGTGTGATTGACCCTACATTTTTTTTCTTTATAATTTTTCATTGTCCCTCCCCTTTCATTTATTAAAGGGTTTTGGCATTTAGATGTTGTCTGCCCTTTGTAATTTTCCTTGAAAAATGTTAACCGCTTCATCACTTAGGAATACAATGCAAAATAAGGTGATCTATTAATGTAGAATGAATTTGAATGTGGTATGAACATCTAAATTGGATTACGAAGATCATGATGATTACATGGTCGTTGTACACACAAGTCTAGCTACCACACAAAATTGTAGGTAGTTGGAGGCTTCACCATATGGGTAGAGACATTGAGGACAATATGTTCTCTGTGACCAAACAGAAGTAAACCAAAAGCAAAAGTATAGGCTACCTTTTTTTGTATTTTCTATAATAGCTTAACTGCATGGTGGACAACTCATATCATTTGTTACTGTAACTTACCCAACAGAAGTTAACAATATGTAAATTATACATCTGGCACACAAATTAAGGCAAACAAACCAGGGCCACCACATCAATGCCTTCACCATGAGTCTATGTGAACCAATAGCACCATGAGGACCACTGCTACTAGGATGAGGACCACTGCTACTAGGACCATATAAAATTTTGTATTCTGTTCGGGATAGGGGCCGTGAGGTCTGGTGGGTTACAGTCAACACTCCAGGACTGGGATCTTTATGTCAATGGGCAGGGTGTTTATAGAGAGGGAGTGGCCCTACAATGAACAAGATGATCTATATCAGTCCTTTCCTGGTCTCTGTCTCTTTAGAACGTGTCTTGTTAGGGTTTATTTGGTGTAAATAGATAATAAATAATAAATAAACATAGACAATGTTTTACATCTTAGAATAGATTCAACCACTCTCTGAGAACGTGATTGTTTTTAATGTGTAATTAGCATTTCATGTTCTCTAGCAACCAAGATTCTTTTTGAAGTTTCTGTGGAAGGGCTTTCTACCCTGAAGCCTAAGGGGCTTATTCTGCACCTCGGACCTCAGACGAAGATAATAATCTTTGAGTTTTATTAAATTTAAATTTGCTTACCCTGATGAATAGGGCCGTGGCTGGGTGGAAAAGCTGGGGTGTTTTATACCCAACTAAGGTTCAGATTCTCCAGAAACATGCCAGTCTAGTCCGTACCTTGCATGTGGCCAGAGTTGCAGTTGTACCTCCGAAACATTTTCCAGAAAAAGAAAAGAATCATGTACATGTTAACATAAATTCCAAAATGAAAATATTTGTTATTTCCTCTTATGGTGTCTCGTGTTTGGCCAGGATTCTAAGAGTTCAATTCCTGCAATTTATTGATTACACAAGGAAAACATAATATTGGTTAAATTGATGAATTTTTCTGAATCCTTTGGGACTTTTAAAAGCCTGTTTCTCCATGGAGGTTTTACCCATCTTAATGACCTTGAAAGTAGAAACAATTTATTGTTTGATTTAAGAGGTCATTATTTTATTGGATTCCAGTATATTATGATATCGGCAGCAATGGAGGCTCTTTTATTTCCTGTTTTGAAGACTGAAATGTGCCATGTGAAATTTCTCTATCTTAGCTCTAAGTCTGTCTCCCAACTCTTCTTGCTCCAAAAAAGTTTTGCTACCATCCAATGTCACATGGTTCGGGTTCGAATTCGGGTTCGACAATGATTACGTCTAGTTTGAGTTCGAATTTTTTGATGGGTTTGACTAAGGTTCACAATTAGGTTTGTCTATATACATTTTCTATATGTATAGATATATTAACTTGAAAATGAAATATAAGATAAAATCGTAAGAAATCAACATCAATAAATAAAATTGTTATCATGATCATGGAAACTACAAGGATAGATTACAAGCTTGAGTTGTGGCATGAGGTTATGAGTTTTGATCTATGGACTTGGTTAATGGAAAAATCTTTTTGCAAAAGAATCAAGGCACATTTTTGAAAAAATAGAGCTTTGAATACCTTTGATACATCTTCAATAAGGATGGAGTCAAAGTTGACCCAACGAAGAGTTAGGCCATCCTTTATTTGATCACCCCAAGAAATGTGATATTATTGAGAGGGTTTCTTTTTGTACGTAGCTTCCATGGGGTATAAGGCACGTAGAGGCCTCAAGTCACTAAATGGTTTACAAAAATGTATCTATTCTAATGGATAGAGGAAGCCAAGGTCACATTCCAAAGGAATCTAATGGAATGTGACGCATCAAGCATGTCACCATGACCTTTGCGCAAAACCAATGATCAATTGTTGTTGATAGAAGGAAGCTGATTGGTAAGGTGAAGTGTTGTCTATTTATGATAAAGAAATTGGCCAAGAGAATTGGGTAAGCAAGTTATAAGGTCTTAACTCTCATATGTAGTGGAAGATCTAGCACTGTAATGATTTGGATCTGCCCAAGCACAGGAATAGTAGGTACCACGTGCCCAGGATCAACAGGTATATCCTCAAAGATTCATCATCCACTGCTGTGAGTGAGCATAGGATTGAATTGGACTGTATGTGTGTGTGATTGACCCTGCATTTTTTTGCTTTATAATTTTTCATTGTCCCTCCCCTTTCATTTATTAAAGGGTTTTGACATTTAGATGATGTCTGCCCTTTGTAATTTTCCTTGAAAAATGTTAAATCTGCTTCATCACTTAGGATTACAATGCAGCAAGGTGATCTATTAATGTAGAATGAATTTGAATGTGGTATGAACATCTAAATTTTATTATGAAGATCATGATGATACGTGGCTACTGTACACAAATTATCCTACCACACAAAATTGTAGGTTGTTGGAGGCTTCACCATATGGGTAGAGACATTGAGGACAATATGTTCTCTGTGACCAAACAGAAGTAAACCAAAAGCAACAGTATAGGCTACCTTTTTTTGTATTTTCTATAATAGCTTAACTGCATGGTGGACAACTCATATTAGACATGAATCCCCTCATCAGGAGGTGTTGGATGACAAAATGGGAGGGTAGACTATGGTTGATATTCCTCTTTCCGGGGAAGAGACACTCAGGGAGGATCCGACTCCTACATATAATGAGGAAATGCAGGATGCGGTTATGGAGCCTAGTCAGGAACAAATGGCGTCCGTCCCTGCTGACCCGATGTCGAATTTAGCGGGTACTGCCCCTTGCCCCTCCTCTCCTGCTTTAAACTCTTTTGATCTATTTTTAAATTGTATGAGATTTCCTCATCCCTCCAGGAGGGATTCAAATTCCTCACTTTGTGTTAGAAACATCTCTTTGCATATGGATAGCATTATAACTACTATTCCAAAGCTCTCTATACACATTTTTCCCTATAACCTGAGACCCATAGATAAGAAATTGTTAGATAAGGAAGTATATGGTGGGTTAGGAAAATCGTCACCTATTGATAAAGTTAAAATAATGAGGGGGAGAAAATATGATCTCTCCAAAGCTCGATTAAAGGCCATAATTGATATTGTTGATGGCAGAAAAATCTCCCTCAAAGGGGCGCTTAGAGCAGTGACATCCGTGGAGCTGGTGACTAAATGATTGTGTTATCATTCAATTATAGGGGCTTGGCTAGTGCTCCCAAAATATAGCTTTTAAAAATCTCATTTTCCACTATAAACCTGATATCTTATTATTGCAAGAGACTTTGGGATCGGGAGAACATATTTCTACTTTTCTCTCTTCTTTCCTCCCAGGGTGGTCTTTTGTAACCTCTAATGTTAGGGGTTTTTCGGGAGGTTTAACAACAAGTTTAAAAAATGGCACTATCAAACTCAATAATTGTTGGACCTCAGAACTCTTGATTGGCGTGGAGGTTTCCTCCCTGGAACTTGTCTCAAATTTCACTTTAGTTAACATTTATGGCCCTTGTGCGGACAGAGTGGGATATTGGAATACTATGTTAGAAAAAGATTTCATGAAAGGCCCAGATCTGGTTGTGAGAGGTGACCTTAATTTCTCTTTGGAAAGATCAAAGGCCTAGGGTCCAAATGCTAGGACTGATCCCCTTGCGGATTTATTCCTTAAAAAATTGCAGGAAGGCAACCTGATTGATATAAATTTGATCAAGTTAGTTCCTACTTGGAGAAACAACCTGGTGGGCGAGGCCAGGATCGCAAAAAGGCTGGACTGCTTTCTCTTGAGTGATTATTTTTCTAGTAAGGTTGCAACTTTTCATCAATGGGTTGGCATGGGAGGTGAATCAGACCACTCCCTGATTTTACTCAAGCTGAGTAGCCCGAATAAGAAGCTTGCCACTCCTTTTAAATTCAATGCGGGTTGGCTTAAAGAGGGGGACTACCACAAATTGGTGCTTGATATTTGGAGACCTGTCTGTGTAGCTGAGAGTGGTTCATATGCCCAGACTCTTATTAACAATCTGAAGAATATTAAGAAGGCTACCATAAGCTGGGCTAAAGAGAAGGAGAAATTAGACTCAAAACCCCTTAAGGACATGTCAGACTCTCTGGAACAGATGTATGGCAATGAGGATAAAGGCTTTCTAGATGAAGCTTCAAGAGGTAGGATCAAAGAGCTTGAAAGTAGGAGATAGAAAATATTGAGTGACAATGAAGAAATATGGAGGCTGAAAATCATAGCCATTTGGCTTACTGCCAGTGATGATAACACAAAGTTTTTCCATAATTACGCCAAGGGCCGAAAGAACATAAATATCATCTGGGAACTTGCAACCCCGGAGGGAGACATAGCGAAATATTTCAAAGACCTTTTAGGTTTGGGAAAATCATATTTCAAGAATCTTTATGATGACCATGGCGGGGTCTCAATTGGGGATATCATCTAGATAGCTCAAATTTTTCCTCATTATGATGATGAGGAGGAAAATAACTATCTCTTGGCTTAGGTGGAGAAAAAAGAAGTTGAGCTAATCTTAAAAGCAATGAAAAAAGATAAAAGACCTGGTTCGGATGGAAGGATGGTGGAATTTTTCCAACATTTCTTCGATCTGATGGGGGACACCATCACGAATGTGGTGGAAGAGTCCAGGACCCTTGGTCACATCCATGATGCTCTCAAGTCGACTTTCTTGTCTCTCATTCCGAAGAAGGACTCTCCTATCTATTTTGATGATCGTAGACTTATATCCCTTTGTAATTTTGTTTACAAAGTCATTGAAAACTATTGCTAATAGGCTAAAACCCATATTATCTAACTCTATATCTAAAGAACAATTTGGTTTCCTGGATGGCAGGAAAATTCATGAAGCCATTGGTGTGGCTCAGGAGACTCTTCACAGTATTAAATTATCTCGGAAAAAATGTATGATTGTGAATATTGACCTCTCAAAGGCTTATGAACGTATCAACTGGCTCTACTTAACGCTTCTCCTTATGCATCTGGGCTTTCACATTGATTTCATTAACTGGATGATGAGTTGTATTAAAAATGTGTCTTTCGTTGTTCTTATTAATGGGGCAGCCTCCCCCTTCTTTCTTAATAAAATAGGGTTGAGACAAGAATGTCCCCTCTCTCTGTTGTTGTTCCTCTCAGTTGCTGAGGGTCTTAGTAAATCGCTTCATCAGGTCAGGAGGGCCGGGGATTTTGGGGGTGTTGAAGTGGCCACAAATCTCTATATATCTCATCTCCTTTTCGTGGATGACATCCTCTTGTTCTGTAATGTGAGCAGACTAGAGATTCAGTGCCTAAAAAATATGTTGGACCTCTTCATGAAGGCTACAGTCATGACTATCAACTATGAAAAGTCTTCCCTCACTCATGAGGGAATTTTGGAGGCAGACCTCGTTTGGATGTTCAACATCCTCCCTTTTAACTAGTCCTCTTTCGACTCCTGCATTAAATATCTGGGGTTTTTCTCAAACCATACTCCTATTGTAAACAAGACTGGTTCTGGCTAGTTTCAAAGATTGAAAAACAGATTAATGTTTGGAGCCACGAGTGACTATCCAGGGTTGGGAGATTGGCTCTTATTAAATCTATTTTGATGGCTATTCTGGTGTACTAGATTGCTCTGGCTTGGATTCCCACAGGTATTATTAACAAAATCAGAATTATTTGCAAAAAAATTTATGGTATGGAAAAGAGGATAAGAATATATTCCCTTGGGTGGCCTGGGAAAAAATTGCCAAACCTAAGGAATGGGGAGTTTGGGGTATCAAAAACCTCAAACCCTTTGCAACATCTCTGGCTGCAAAATATGGATTGCGAGTTCTTACAGCCAATAACCTTTGGACTTCGGTGGTAAAGAGAAAATATATTGACCCCATCCCAGTTGATGATTGGATTAGGCTTCAGGATAAAATCACTTGCAAAGTATCCTCGATCCGGAAGGCTACTTTGTCATCGCTAGGTTTGGTGGAAAATGGTCTAGCTTGGTGAATCTGAAATGGTGAGAGGTGCTGCATCGATCTGGACCCCTGGGTAGGTTGCAACAACAAGTACATACTTTCGGAAGGATTAATGGAAGCCCTCCAACATAGAGAGTTTAAAATGTTGAATCAGATTAGTGATCTAGAGGGCACCACTATTTGGGCATAGGTCTGGAAAAATGCATAGGACATGGGTCTTGATGACCAGTGGAAGCAGGAATTTAAGGGTTATATCTTGAAGCTGGAGCACATAGGTGTCCACCTTAAAGACTCTCAAGATGCCCTGTGTTGGGTCCAATCAAAATCTGGAATCTATTCCCCTAAATAAGGTTATACTCAAATCATGAAAATAAATGAGAGGAGGAATTTGGAATGGTGGTTAAAGGCATTGTGGAAATTGGAGGGTCTGACTAAATCAAAAAAATTCTTCTGGTGCATTTTGAGGCAGAATGTCCCCACCTGGGATACCCTCCAAAAGACGTTCCTGATTTTTTCGGGTTGGTGACGTCTATGCAAAGTGGATGAGGAAACTATTGACCATCTGGTCCTCTTTTGTCCTTTCTCCAGAAAGGTTTGGGATTTCACTCTGGCCCTCTGCAACATAGATGGTAGTTGGAGAGGTGACAATTGTTGTGAGGCGTGGAAATACTGGTGTGATAATTGTAAATATCAGGTTAACACATGTATCCCCCTCATTGTCTCTTGGGGTATTTGGCTCGCCAGAAATAAAGGTGTTTTCAGGGATATTTTAACACTTCCTACTCTTGTGGCGACCGAGTGCGCTACCATTTTATCTTTCTCACCCCCGTTCAACACCCCAACAAATCCTAGGAGGGTTCAGATCAATATTATTGATTATGATATACCCTAGGCTTATTTTGATGGGGTTGCGGATCATGGAACATGTGGTGCTGGGACGATCATTCATAAAAATCACAACTCTTCACTGGCTGCTTCAGTGGGTCTTGGCAATGGTACAAACAATTTTTATGAACTTCAAACGCTAAAAATTCTTATCTGCTGGCTTATTCAACTGGGCATTGACTCGATCCAAATGTTTTGGGATTCTCTGAATGTTATAAACTGGTTTAACAACTCTTAGAGATGTCAAAATTTTTTATTACTTCCTATTCTTGAAGAAATACATGCTCTAAAATCGCATTTCATATTGATTTTTGTATTCCATATTTACAGGGAACGCAATGGGGAGACTGACCATTTGTCTAAAATCGGTCTTTGACATGGTTCAGGTGTGTGGAAAAAAGAGGAGAGGGATGGTATGGTGGTTCGTGTGTTGAACACCAGACCATATTGATTGCTTCTGTTTTTCCTTCATCTACATGCTGTTTATTTTGATTTTCCTCGAGCCATGTTTATATCTCCTAGAGGTTTTTTTGTATAAAGCATAAATATTTTGAACTCTAAAAATACTCTGATGTCGCTATGGTTATTTTTCAGGCATATACTGTTTCTGTTTGACTATATTATCGGGTTGTTTTCACATTCGAGAGGCATGTGTATATATCCTTCTTGTGGTTCTTATAGTAGGGTGTTTCTTCGCATATGGATGCCCTTCTAGTTCATTTTTTGATATCTTGGTGATGATTCGACTCCATCTGACATGTTGTTTTCTCTCTTCCTGGTATTTGGGAAGTGACACATGTGCAGTTGCTTGTCTTTGGTTTTTCAGTTGTTTTGCTGAACGCGCCTATTGGTTTGGCCCTACTCTGTGGGCGATGATCTCTTATGGAATGTTGCGGCATCTACGATGTAAATTTTTGTGAATTTTTATTAAAAGTTCGATTTTTTCCGAAAAAAAATAAAATAAAAAATAAAAAATTTACTATTAAATTATAAATTAACCAACCAATCTCATAAAGCACAGGGTTCACTGTAAATAGACACACATCAAGTTTCACAATATTGCCATGTCATCTTCACATTGATATTTACCGCAAAGTAGAACAACACTACTCAGTATGGCATGCATTTACTATTAAATCATGGGTTAACCATACACTCTAATAAAGCAAACATTTACATTATGGCAATTAAACATGTAAGTCATTATTTTAATAGTTTTTTTTATAGCTAAAACTAAACTTTTTAAATCCATTTTAAATTATCTAGTGACTATGCTATCTTACAGTATTGGTTTCACATGTTGTTAACTAGCATTTCCACCAAAAGGTACTAGTTTCACATGTTGTTAACTAGCATTAAAAAAACCCTTTTTATGAAATTACATCTCGCATAGTCAGGCCTATCGACGCATTTGACCTTTGAAGAGATAACATATCTATGAGCTTGTTCAACTAGTTGATCCCAAATGAGACACTAAAAACCCTTCTATTTCAAATGTATTGAATATATTTTCGAAGGGTTAAAAAAACTCAAAACACTATCGGCATGCCCTTTACACCTCTTGGTGCAAATGCTAGTTTATCCCTTGCCTATGTGGATGTGTCCAACATTGGTAGGCTTGATTTTTCACCTTGTTGCTTCCTTTTCGCAACATGCCATCCCTCGATGGCAATAATTGAGGTTCCTCATCCCCCACTAAGGGTGTCTTGAGTCTTACATGTTATTTATTACCCAATCCTCCTATATTTCCTACACATGCTAGTTGTCTTTTAGTAGAACAAAGTTTAAAAATCCCACCCCTACATTTTTTTCAACATGTTTCTCTTTCTTTGTGAATGATTCATGCCATCAATAAGGTCCCCTTTAGGCTACTTCGACATCATCTTCCAATAAGTAGTGATGAATCATGGGTCTTAATGATGTGATGAGAAAGTCAATAATGGTAGGCTTAAAGTGAAACAAGCTTGTTTGCTTAACATATGACTTACTTGAATGGGTCAATCAATTAGCAATATCACTCTCAATCCCCGCGCCCACCTCTCCAATAAGTAGTGATGAATCATGGGTCTTAATGATGTGATGAGAAAGTCAATAATGGTAGGCTTAAAGTGAAACAAGCTTGTTTGCTTAACATATGACTTACTTGAATGGGTCAATAAATTAGCAATATCACTCTCAATCCCCGCGCCCACCTCCCCCCACTCATGCTACGCACTCAATTATTCAACGATATAACCCTAAGGGGGGACATATATGGGTTAAATGCATGTGAAAATATAATTTCAACTTCCATGCTTTTGCTCTTGCTTTACAACTAGAATTGTTAGCTTTGAGAATATCTTCTACAGCTAAAATTATTGGATTGAGAAATTCCAAACCCTCCCTAATGCCTTTTAGCCATTCAACATAGGCTCTACATTGTTAGATGAAAAAACTCTAGGCCCTACTTGGCTCCTCTTAATAATTCAACATTTGGCATGTGAGGCTCTATGTCAATAGCATTAGATCCCCTTCACAAGTCAATCATTTTCAACTAATCAAATGTTAAATTTTAAAGACCTGAGTTAATATATGAAGTTTTTGCGTTGTGGTCATTCTCTCATAAAATTTTACACCAAGGTTATCTTTGAAAACCATTTTTTTAACTAAAATTGCAATTCATATTTGTTAGTGATTTCATTCCCAAGGCTTCTTTATTGAACACAAAAAAAATTAAATGATGGCCATTTATTGAAATATTGACTTTATCTCTCTCGTCTCACCGCCATTTCACTTAAATGAGGCATTGATGGTTTTGAGGTTCCATGGCTTGGGACTTCACAAGAGAATGTCACTACATAAACCAAAGATTTCGTAAGCTTCTTCAACTTGTGTTTTAAATTTTAGCAAGAGAAGAGGGTACACTCATAAGAGCTTGTGTGGAAGCTTATATTAATTTATATTGTGAAAGTAAAACCTTGAGGAAAGAATCAAAACAAAATCTATTTGTCTTTTGTGTGAATGATCGTGTCAATCATTTATGTTTGGCTTTTATATTTGTATTATAAAAGTTGTCATCCATACTATTTATTATTATCTAAAATGGTGCACCCTCTTAAACTTACTTTTAGATTGTTGGGCTCGCTTTTGAAAAAATGTTACATTTAGGCTAAGTGGTGCATTTGAATTCACAAGTGGGTAGTAGATGTTTATGTAAATCACGGTGCAACACAAAACTAATAGAATCTCAATCTAAACTCAAAAGTCACATAAATATTTAATGTTAAAAAGTTATCAAAATGCCTAAATCTCTATTCCATAAACAAATGAGTATGAATAAAGTGGTGAAAGGTATCAAAAGCCATTCAATAGAGATCCTTGTGCATTAATTTCTCCTAGCATCTCACAAATTGTAAACCAAGGGTCAAATGCCCAAGTTATAGTGTGATTTTTCCAAAAATCTCACAAAAATATATTCAAATAGGAAAATATTATTTAAAATGAATATATATATATATAAAATGAAAAAGGAAAATTTTTAATATTAATAAAGGGGTGCATAATTTTTATTTTTATTTATTTTTTGACAATGGTGAATCGGTAACTCTTTAACTGATCTAGGGGAGGTCCTAGGATCAATCCTCATGGTTGCCTTATAACACCAATAGCATATCCAACGACCTACAAGCCATATACACCGAATCTTATGATTTAGCAAGAGCCGAGACCCCAACGGAAATGGGGGAGCCTACTCCTTGAGCCAAGATCATAGCAGGCCAATACTCAATGGGATTTGAACCTTGGTCTCATTGGTTTCACTTAGCGAAACTTGTCGTTAAACGACATATCACTGTATAAAGGGGTGCTTAAATTTTAAATATGACAGAGTTGGATTGGGGAGGGGGTAGGAGGCCACAATGTGCCCCTTCATCATCTTTGGTTTATGCCCTAATAAGGCATAAAAATAAGAAAGGACATATGATAATTTTAATCCAATGTACCTTTTTAGAATGGTATTCTCCCTTAATGCAAATTTGGAGTTAACCCATGATCATTTCAACCTTACTTATAATAAGGTGACATGTTGCAATACTAAATTCTACTAAGGTGACACATCATACTAAGCTTATATTAGGGAGATACATTGCAACAATAATATATGTTAAGTATGTAATACCTTAGTTTAGATCCTCGTACCAATAGTGTATATGTGTACATGATGAATGACTAAAAGTCGAGCGATGTAATATGTAAAATTTTATATCGAATAATATTAATAAAACATGTCATTGACTACAAAAGTATATGAACAAGAGAATGGGGAACTATGACTCTGCAAGAGGGGAAAGAAATGGAGCTTGGACGGGCTCAAGTGGTTTTAAAGGAGATAATATTATTGATAAGCCCAAATCCTTAACCTTGCTTAATTAACATACATTAATATTTGTGATTAGTTCTAATATAGGGGAAATATATACTTCACATGAAGACACATTGTTTATCTTTAGTGTGCAAATATTTCCATGATTTTGGGCATGTAGGGGGGTTGATGTTCATTCCTTCAAAATGTTTTTCTGCTTTATAATTTTAAGTCATTGTATGACTATTGAAATGAAATTATGGAAACGACTTACAAGAAACTAAGAAGGAAAATATCACTATGTCTAAGGGGAATTGTTTCCATTAAGGAAAACTAATTACATTTCATAATTCATTAAATCCCAACACTGATATTTCTAGTTGGTTTGCGCTAAATCCCTAGATGGAAATGGAGATAGCCTAAGCAATTACAAAGCAAAGAAGGGGATCCCACTCCTAGGTTGTGCAGATTGATGGGGAAAGAAGCTTGTGGATTAGGATAGATGTGAGAGTTAAGAGACAATGAATTATGGTAATTGGGTTGTGTGAAGAGAGCTAGAGACAACCATAGGTAAATTCGCCCTTGTGGATTCATAGCCTTAGCTCAAGGGTGGCCTTTAGTGGAAAGAGATTAAGTGAAACAAAAAGCCTATGGTTGCGTGGAACGTCCTTCTTCTACAGCAAGTTGTTGGTTAATTTCCATAAACGTAAGTGTTTAAAATTTATTTATGAATATGTTGACTTAATGCTATTTAGGTTATGAATTGAACTAGTCTTGAGTTTGTTCAATTATGTTTTCTTGTCAATCATGCATCTATGATAATGGTGTCATTTTCCATTAAATGATACAACTTGCACGACCTTACATTACTATGCTTACATGCATTAATTAATTAATAGTAGGATGGCGAGAAAAGGTATTAGAGCAAGAAGAGAGGAAAATTTGTGGTTTCAAGAAGTACCCCATGTCCTTAATAGAGCATGGAGGGTATTGAGAATGGTATGGAGTGGTATTAGAGCAAGATGTTGGTGAAAATTGGAAGCACTTCATATCTTCAAGGCAACATAAAGATTATTGGATATGATACAAGGTAAACAATTTGTAGCATTGGTTGAATCATCATTATAGGTGGTGACACCAACCATAATAAGACACGTGGCCATGGACTTGTCAGTTTAGAGCAACACATGTTGGACACACACTTAATTGGTACATCACCACAATGATGACTAAGCACATTCCAACTTATCCCATGCTAAGGTGAGGTGTGCCAACATCTGTGAACTCATCCACAGGGGGACATATGGTGGTTGACTTGTCCTTTCCAAGCAACACATGGTGTGCACTAACTCAAAACATCATTATAATGATAATTAAGCACATTCCAATTGAGCTCTTGCTAAGCTGACATGTGACAACACCGACCTATGCTAAGGTGACATGGTCGTACCGAGCAACTCATCACACATGTAGCAACACCAACCAAGCTAACAAATGGTAGAATCAATCTATGCTAAGGTGTTGTAGGGACACCCAACCAAGCTGTGACACATGGAAACATTGATCAACTCATCATACATGTAGTGGCACCCAACCATTGAGGAATGCATGGCTACTAATCTGTTATGTCCGAGAAATGACTAAGGGCACATCATTGGGATGATGAATAGGCACATGTTAACTTGGCACATCATCAGGATGATGATCAAGCATATCACTTAAATAATGGAAAAGTACATGGATATTGTGATGTGACAAACAAAGTTTACACACAGTATCTATAAAGGAGAGGATTAATGGAGGCTCCAAAGCAAGACACAATAATGAAGGAGAAGTGATTTTGCTTATATATTTCTTAGTATTTGTTTAATTGAGGCATGATAAAGAAATATTTTTTGCTTAAAATCAAAGGATCAAAATTAAAGGACCAAATATTAATGGTTGATCAATGTTAAACTTGAGAAAATATAGGATTGTTGGAAAAGTATATTCATGAATAAGTGAGCCAGATCATAACATTGTATTATTTTTCATCCATATTGATGCTTTTAGAGTGGGAAAAGTGGAGGAATTGACTCATGGGAAATTTTTTACTGGTGGGTACTAGTTTGACGAATTGGGGTCTAAAACCTTCTAGAAGTTGTTTGAGGCATAAAATTACATTTTTTGGGGTAAAACATTGTTGCTTAAGTGTGGCACCCCATAGAATTATTCTACACACAAATACCTTTCCAACAACATAGGAATTTCCTCAATCAGAATCTATATGCAGAAGTTATTCCACTTAAAAGTTGACCTTCATGTTTTGACCACCATGATTTGAGAGGATGCCATGTCAACCCACATTATTCATGGAAAAGGGGCTAGCCATGTTATCATGGTGAAGAAGAATCTATAAGAGTCAATAATGTAACTCTAATTAAGAGTTGAAGGAGTCAAAATTAAACACTAGTAGGCTATTGAGTTATGACATCCCTTGTGGGTTAATTTCCCCTCGTAAACATTGTAATAATTCCTTATAATTATTTAACTATAAAATAAAAAATGTCCAAGAGAGGGACATAAGTTCCATTGCTTGAGGAAGTTGGCTTTTTAAATATTATTCATGAGTTGACTGGGTGGTTTTAATGGGTTGACTGCTTATCAAGGTTAGCTGGAAATGAAGGACAGATCCATGTGTCTTTTGGGCATATCTACAAGCAAGAAAATGGTAAAAAAAGTATTAAAGAAATGTATGGGTTGCGTTGGCAGGAAAATGTGCCCATAATCGTCCAACAATTGAATCGAATGAGGGGTCACACAAAGAGTGGGGTACAAGAAAAGAACCACTGTGATCGAGCTCGGAGGATGAGCAACAAGACATGCATGCCCATACACAACTGAGAATATGGTTGCATCGAGAGAAAGGGAGGCTAAGAGGCTCCTAGAGGAAAGAGATTCATTCGTTCACGAAGAGGCAGGGAGAAGTATAATGAGAGAGCAGAGGTTAGGAGGCTCCTGTGGTGGGGACAAAAAGAGGAGGCCGAGGGGTTAATGTGGGCAAAAGATGATCACTCAAGATTCATATGCACATGTAGAAAAAGGGAACATGAAAAAGATAGGGAGTTTGTGAGGCTCCTGGATGGTCAATTTGAATTGTTGAGAGGGAAACTAAGAATAACATGACAGGAAAAATTCAGGGAGAGGGAAGCTCTATTGATATCACATTTGAGAAACCCATGAGGCTTGTTGGATGATAATCAAGAAGGATGTAACACCCTCTTCCCACATCTACCCAAGTAACCGGCCAACGAAGGTAATGATCCAAGTGGATATTGGTGGTCACCCGCTTATTCCACTTGGACCCCCACCATTGTTTCTTTCAGTTTTCCAATCCTTAATTGTAGCATAGTTTACTATTTTTGGCATTTTTTCAGGTCCTGAAATTCTGAAGTCATTTTGAGGCCCTAAACGAAGTTTTTTGGGAAAACTAGGAGCAACATGGGTCTTTGACCGATGTTGACCACTTGAGGTTGTAGTCCTAAGATATATATTTCTAACGAGCTATTGTGCGTGTCAAACGAAGATCATATTCCGAAGTTACGTCCCCGGGAAGTTGATGTACCAATTTACTCAAACGGGGCCCATTTTTTGGCGCTTCATCTCCTAGGGTTAGGTTTTTGGATGTTTATGGTTTTCTATTGTTTCTCAATAATAAATATGCCTTCGATCCTCATAGTAACATAGTTTAGAGGCATGTAGCCACAACATCTCTTCTTAAAGATAAGATACCGTCGTCTATGCTAGTTTATTTCCATTTTGCCTGTAATATTATTTAAGTTATTTGATATTAATGAAAAGAAGTATATTTTCTATTGCATCTCTATGTTTATTTTTATTTGTGTATTTATTTTGCGTTCCTGCATAAATCTAGATCAATGGTATCAGAGCGATCTATTCTTTCTCGATCTTTATTTGCATGTCCCCAACGAGATCGGGGTATAAGGAGTTAGGGCTTGATCTGGTTGAACCTTTTCAAGATTAGCCTTGCAAACCCCGACGACTGCCCACGGCGGAGGAAAGTAAAGACGAGGGAGCAGGAGATCCTATCAAAATATTGCTCAAAGAGGCCCTCGAGAAATAAAGGAACGGATTATGGATAACTTTTCCCAGATCCTTCGATGACTACCCACCGACGACACATCTTCATCTGACAACCACTCTTGATGCACCACTACTTTTAAGGTACAAGTTAACACTACAAGGAAAATACTCTTTAGTGGAGGTTATAAAGGAGGATTCTAGTGTTATAAAATTGGCCAAATTTGTCAAAAAAACATTTGCTACAACATCCCTTTTCGGTAATTGAGGTTTTGGTGGAGCTTCTAATGGAATTTCAACACAACTAAAAAAAACAGGGCAGCCAGAGGTTGTTACAGGTGTTTTTCTCATCGGTGTCAACGCACTGGTGCGTTGTACCATGAACGCACAGGTCTTGTAAACCTACCAAGCATCGGGATGGAAAATAAGTTTTGGATGCCCCGGGGAGTTTAGCAATGACCCGGTGCATGTCAGCCAGCCAGTCGCACCGGGCCGTTAAGGTGTAAAACCGCACCGGGCCCTATAGGTGATAAAACACACCGGGACGTTAAGTTATAAAACCGTACCGGCGCGTTAAAGGCAAACCGCACTGATGCATGCAGTGCCTATCAGACCGCCCAGGTGGTAGTCGTCGATAAAGCGCACCAGGCATTCTAATTGGTATTGGTATTTGTGCGATGCCCATATGTCGTAGAAACGCACCGGTGCACATTATTATACAAACGCATCGGTGCATAGTAACTGACATGCATCAGTGTTAATTTTTTATTTTTTAGAAACATCGACCTGTGACAGTGCAATTATTGTGATTTTTAAAAATTCATTATTCATCAAAAGTCGACACATATCTTATAACAGTATTCATATCAATTAAATTTTTATTAGTGCATTTGAATGTGATGTTTGGATTAATTTGTTATACCATATCATCAAATTTCGCATCTCTTCATTATAATATTTAATCATCCATATATTTAATCAGTGGTGTAACATTTCATAGCGACAGTGGAGAAAGCAATATAATAAATTAAAACGTATATATATATATACACACACTCTTTTTCATACAAAATGGGACAATTATTGGTATCTCTCTGTCTTTCAATTGGGACAATATGTCCATTACATTAAACAAAATCTCTGATTTCACAAACAAATATTTCAAAAAATACAACGCCTTACTTTGATATCCAAACATATTGATCATCATTCTTCGTTGGAACTGTCGTCACTGCTCGAGCTACTTCCATGACTTGGGTTATTTTGAGGAATGTTTTGTTCACTGTGTTGATTGTTTTCTTCTTCTTCAAGTTCCATCTACAAAAATAAAAATAAATTGTAATGAGTGTATATACATTGGTGAGAATAATGAAAATTGCATTATTAAATAATATACATCAATGTAAATAAAAAATAAATGTACCATAGCAAGAATTGACTCATGAACTATACACATTATTTCAAAACCAAATTTCATGCCATCTTTCAACAATTCATTTGTTGGCGCAATTCCATACATTGTTTCTTGTAAGTTTCATACCCCATAACAAATCATATATTTAATATAAATATTTTTTTGTTCTATTAATTATAGATGGAGCTAAGTAAAACAAGATAGATGCTTACAAATTCCATAATTAATTTATGATATGCCAACATATACTGACAACCCATATTTAACCCAATGTGAATCAATTCGTCTGATGGTTCTTGTTTGTATGTTAGCACCTGTTTGAAGACATTCAATGATGATTGTTGTAAAACAACTTAAAATATAAAAAAAAATGAAATCTAGTTAAGTTGTTATAAGGAAGTAACAATTACTCACAAACATAGATATCAACCCTTTTCTTCCTTATCGTCTTGTTTTATGTGTTGAATGGGTTCCATTTTATTTTCTTTTATGCAAAAAAATACTTGAAAATTAATATCTAATGCTAAATTGTTTATTTATTGTACCTAATCAAAAAATTCAATGATTACATATTACATTTGAAGCACGTTGTTGTTGAGATGGCTCCTTGTGCGATGAAATTATGTCCATTCTTTTTACCATCTCCTTGTACACCTTTTTGGACATTCCTACTAGCATATTTTTTATATCAGCTCATTCATCCTTTGAGATTTTCATAATCTTCTTGAAAATGTAACATGACAATAAACTAATTAATTTTTATATAGATATATGAAAAGTAAATATAACAAAAATGATATTTATAAATGAATACTTTCTAGTAATATATACATAAAATTATAGAAAAACATTTAAAGGAATATTACTTTTTCATTCCTTCTTTTTTGTTGTTGTACGTTTTTGCTATTAAAAGTCTGACATGTCTCATTGACCAATTCTCTCTAAACTCTTCCTGCAATTTAAATAAAATTTGGTTCTTGGAATCATTGGATTTATTTTTGTATTGTAAGTGGAAAGAACGTCTATATTTTCATTCTACTAGATCCCTCAAAGTTTTGTAAAAGTTCTTTCTCATTTTGTTAACCTTGAGCACCACTCCAGATGAGCTAAGGAGCAATTCATTTTCATTTACATGTTTTTTTTTTTTTTTTTTTTTTTTTTTTCTAGAAAAACATTCCTTTCTTCGTTGTTGGTCCTTGTAGAACATTAAACATATGTGAATTAATAGATTCTTTGAAACATGTTATCTAATATTTGTAAGTATATTATTAATGAAATTTAAAAAAGAAACTCATATTGGATCGACAGTATTCTTTCATTCACCTGATTCATCCTTCAACAATTTTTCCATTAAGATTTTACACTCTTCTGGTCTTAGATCATAAATAATTTTATCGAGCTTCTTCATTTTGTGGCTTTGCATGATACACAATAAACAATACATATTAATTAAACTTACATATAGTTCAAAAATAATAATTTTTGTAAAGAATTTACAAAGAACTTGCCTTTTTTGCTTGTCTCGATGTGTTAAAATATTTTTGTTACTTGATATCTTGTCAATCATTTCTTTATCAACATGAAGCCTGTACCATACCATTCATTAATATATTTTATAAATAAATCACATATTTTTCAGGTTAAAAAAATAAAAAAAATCAAGAAAACAGTGCGCCTTTCAAACAGTATGCACCGAAGGCAGTGCAGTATGTTCTTATAAACGCACCGCCAAAACAGTAGAAACACCGTACCATGCTCTCTGTAAACAAGGAGGCTCGATGTGTTATATGTTAACAGGTGAACCGATTAACACAGACATAAATTAATAAAAAACTACTTTTATCAAACAGTATGCGCCTAGTGCGCTATACTAAAATAGCGCACCGATGCGTTATTTTAAACAATGCGCACCGATTAAAAAATGTTTTTAAAAAAATCATGCAAGGGCCGACATGGATTGGGATCCAACTCTGCAAGTGGTCCCACGGGTTAAATGTCATATATATATATATATATATATATATATATATATATATATATATATATATATATATATATATATATATATATATATATATATATACACAAACCCTTTAAATCTAAAATGAAAAGCCCTAATTACGAAGTCACAAAAACAGGAAGAAGCAAGGGCTTAACATAAGAATGGATTATTTTTGTTTTTTTTTTTTGTTTTTTTCTTTCTGAAAATGCACAGTAAAATTTAAATTTTTTACTATGCATGTATTAAATCCAACAGAAACTGTAAAAATTTTTTTATTATAGTAAAATTTAATAATTTTTCTATACTACAGGGTTTTTGTGTGAATCACCAGATGTTTCAAATTCTGATTCTCTAAATAGTGTTGTTGTTCAAAAGTATTTTGCTACTCCACAGTGCTCTCATACTCTCTTGCTCCAGGTATGTATCTCGTGCAAATCCCTTCCTAATTTTTTTTGCAAAAATAATGAAATAATGAATAGCTTTTATTATTTAAAGAACTTTTTTATGAAATTAGATTTCCGAAAATAATTTGACACCCATTTTTCAATTTACTCTGTTTTTTCTCCTTAAAAAAATAAAGTTTTTTTTTTTTTTGGTCGGATATTCGGTGCGTTTGTTAACTAATCGCACCGGTGCGTCAGTTAATATTACCGCACCAGTGCGCAGTAACTAAAACGCACCGATGCGGTTAACTGTACATTCGCACCAATAACAATAAGTCCATTTTTAAGGCACCGAGATTACTTTTAGATATGTACATCAAAATTTATTGTTGATTTTGTTCAAATGCATGGAGAAAATCTCATAATTATATCAAATGGACAATTCTTCAAAATCCATCTCGTTCCATAATATTTCCTAAAGTCTCGCGGAGTTCTCCCTATCCATCTCCAGAGGTAATATTTACTTTAGATTTTATTTATATTTTCATTATCTAATTGATTTTTTTTTTTTTAATCCATGTCAATTAGCTGAATAAAATTAATGTATACAAATTTGCATGTTCATGCAGAATCAGTATCGAGTTTAGATACACAAAATATTCAAACAACTCCAAAACATCAAAAGCTCTTATCAGGAGCAGCATATCGCAAGGCACATTTGGTAGATGAAAATGAACAATCGCTTCACCCTGCCAATTGTAACATTGCATATTCTAGCCACAATTGGGACAATGATGGTAATAATAATTGTTTGGTATATTAATGTAATTATTTCAACGTCAAACGAATTAATCATGCATTGTCGACATGCTTACTAATTGATATCATCGATTTTGTACTAATCTTGTTCAAATATATTTTTTGAAATTATTAGGATTCTAGTGATGATGAACAACCTACCTACCATCTTCCGTTGCACCCCACGACAATGTCAAATCAAGATAAGGTTGAATTAAGAGACAAACCCGGAGAGGAACGATACCAAGAATGGTTGAATCAACCACCTATTCAATTCCCACAATGTCCAGATTCACCAATTAGGAATGATTACATCAATAGTAGTTATTCAAAAGCGGGCAATGGAGGCAATCAAATGGAGGTTGGTATGGAAGATTACTTAAGGGATACGACTGCCATGGAGACAATGTTGTTAGATGCATTCCAGAACGATGATCAGCTAGGGGATGATGCTCATATTGTTCATACCTTTTTCGAAAGCCTTAAATTTGCTTCCACCACCCCTCTCTTTGGACCTGGTGGTCAGTCAAATTCTACCTAGTTGGGGACAACGATGTTACTATATAACTTGGAAGCAAATTTTGGTTTGTCGAATGCATGTTTCTCAAAAATTATGAGGTAATTGACCATCAAGTCCTCCCTTATATTTTGAGAAATATAATCACACAATGAACTTTACAAACGGTCAATTTTATGAATGTTAATAATTATATCGACTTTAATGTACATTTAATATTTTCCATGACCAACTACAGGTTATTCAAAGATAAGGTTCTTCTGACTGATAATGTCTTGCCTGGTAGTTGCGAAGAGGCAAATAAATTGTTGAAAATGTTGGGTGTTGAGTACATATCATATCATGCATGTCCAAATGATTGTATTCTATATAGAGTAGAATATGCAGACAAAGAGATATGTCCAAAATGTGGGCATGACAGGTATGATAAATAAAAAAAGAAGGGTAAATCACGTGGTCCTCATTTTAAGATATTGAGGCACATGCCTATAATCCCAAGGATTCAAAGGCTCTTTCATTGCAAATAATTAGCTATGTTGCAGGGATGGCATGACTCACACATAAGTGAGTTGGAAGTTATGGGAATCCCAACAAATTCAATAGCCATGAAGCATATAGAGGATACATGGCCCGAAAAATTCAAGGATGAAGTACGAAGTCTACGACTCAGCATATCCATGGATGGCATCAACCCATATTCCCTCCAGAATACCAACTATTCTGTTTGGCCTGTAGTAGTGATCAATAACAAAATCCCCCCATGGTTGCCTGTGAAGAATGAACATCTTATGTTGGCTCTCATAGTCCCTGGTAGAAGACAAGTGAAGAATATGGATGTCTATTTACAACCACTGGTAGATGAATTGAAGGAATTATGGGATGGGATAAATGTATACGATGTATCAAGACCCATCGCAGCAGAGAGGAGTTTTACGTTGTATGGAATATGTACTTACACAACACATGATTATCTAGGCTTAGGAGTTTGCTCTCGTAAATTACATGTTTATTGATTTGTTTATATACGTAACAATATTATTTCGCATATTAGTTATTTAATTCGTTGTAATTGTTCTGATCTTCATGATATTATTTAATGTGCCATGCATATTATATACAATAATTTCGCAGGTCTTGTAACAAAAGGGTATTTTAGATGTAAATGTTGTAGACCTTCTCTGAAAGATAGATGGTCCAACGACCTACGAAAGCCAATGTATGACTGCTCCAGGTTATTCCTCCCATAAGAACACCCTTACAGAAGAGCAGCATCCGCTTTCAACAGTAAATGAGAGAGAACCCAAAGGCCTCCAATAATGACACCAGTTGAATGGCTTAGAGCATATGACAGAGAGAAGGAGAAGGAGTTCATAGAAATTTTCGATTCAAATGAGGAGCCTATGTTCAATGATCCAGAATTTTTCAACATCTATGTTGAGAAATTCCCCATTGGGATGAAAAGGAAATATATCTTTTATAACCTCCCATATTGGAGTTATAATGGGTGTGAGGTTGCCATCTTCATATGGGTCTTCACTACAACACTGCTTCACCGTGGATGACCATTTGTCGGGGTTGAAATCACATGACCATTTGAATCTTCTAAGAGTACGTATAATAAAAAAAGCATGATTTTATTATTTTTTATATTAATAAATTTTATCTCATGCAGGGATCATAAAACATAACTAATTTTGTATATTATTGCATGTGTTTATAACTTTGCAATGTCATTATCCTTTGTTCATGCGTGGGTGTGTGAAACATGAATCCTCACAAGACCTAGGACGTGCCATATTTAAATTATCTGCATTTTTATGTTGGATCACGTCAAAGGACATTCATGTGGCTAGAATTCCATGGTGGCGTCAAGAGATAGTTGAGATTATTTGCATGTTTAAGAAGGAATTGTTGACGAGTTTCATGGACTTGCAGGTTCATCGTCTAATCCACCTAGTAGATGAGGTTGAATTAGTTGGGGTGGTTTCTTGTTGTTGGATGTTCTTCTTAGAGAGGTACATGAAGAAATTGAAAGGTTTTGTTCGACAAAGGGAAAAAACCGAGGGGTCTATGGCAGAGGGGTACATATCGTATGAGTCTTTCTATTATGCCAGTGAGTACATCAAGCAGATCGACAACAGACTAGATGCAGTGATTTGGGATGATGAAAGGGATGAAGACAAAAGAGAATGGTAATTGCTCCAAACGAATGGAAAAGGGCGCTTGATAAAGAGTAAGCGACTTATAATTTTTCAAATTTACACAAAGTAAATATTCACGTTGAACTTCAATATAATGTATATTTTGATCTCATATGTACCATATGTCGGTTTTATTTCATCAGCGAATGAAGAAATTGAAGCAATCAATAAATTCGTTCTTTACAATTCCGAAGTGACACAACCTTGGGTCGCATTGTACGAACAAAAGAGAATGAAATAGGATAGTGTCAAGAAAGAATTCAGACGATTAAATGGTAGAAGTGTGCCTTATCCCGATCATTTAAAATAATATCTGCCAATTATATGCCCCAATAGTTGGGTTTCTGACCAAGTCAGAGAGAAATACGGTGCAACTGATCATTAACCGTGTGCTGAAGAGGATGCAATAAACGTAGAGATTGGGTGCATCCACTTGGTAATGCACCTTTGAAATGTAACATCTATATTTCATATTTTAACAGTTGGGTTATTATAAGACACATGACACTATGATTTTTTAAACTTTTTTATAAGTGAATTTGTTCCCATCTATGTGGGCATATGGACACCATTTTCGTACAAAAAATGCAATGGTGGACACATGACACAAGACTGTGGAGTGGAAGTCGAGTTCGATCAATCTAGTCGAGCTAGCCACCGTGATCAAAACCTAGTACAAGGAACGTTAGGTTACGTCAGAAAGATACAAGAGATCATTGAAGTGGATTTCTCTTCTTTCCAATGTGTTATTTTTAGGTGTAAATGGTGGGACACCTTTGATCGGAATAATGTAAAGGAAGATCGCGATAGTAGGTTGATATGTATCAACTCTAGAAATATGTGGGATGAATCTAAGGAGCCCTATGTTTTCCCCAAACACTGCAACCAGGTGTTTTTTTACCTAGATATGTTGGATAGGGATTGGTTGTTCGTATTGAGACATGACCCTGGATCAAAACATATTTTTGAGAACAATAGTGTTATCATGCCAAGCGAACTGGAAGATAATGAGGGTGATCATGAGAACCAAGAGTGATATGGTACATGTGTTATTTCATCATTTATACCCTTTAAGATGAGTTTTTATAAAGAAGAGGACTTAATTACCTTATAACTAAGACTATTTTTTTCGAAACATTATAATATGTATTTTGGATTAATTGGTTTGCATCGTGTTAATGTTAAAATCATTTCACTTGATAATTTGCAATTATGTTGATCTCGAAAACAATGGCGCACTGTATAAAGTTATTTTTTTTATAATGTCAATTTCTAAAATAATACAACTACTTGATTGCTTTAAATGTGTGTGAATGATATCTTCAAAATGTATATTGTTATTTTTGGTATGTAATATCATAATAAAATAATGATAATTCTAAACATGAATTTATTTGCATTATTTTCTGAACTTTATTATGTTACAAAAATTCATATTATTCTAGATTTATTATTTTACAATTATTTACATTCATACAAATTTACAAATTTACAATTATGGTAATTTAACAACATTTACGATATACATTTTACTTATGGTAGTTATGGTTCAAAATGACAATTAATTTACAAATTTAAATTTTTTAATAAAATTGAATGATGACAATACATACAATTACAATTACAAATTTACAATTTCACAATACAATTACAATTACAATTACAATTTTACAAATATTTTACATTCAATTATAATTACAGTTACAATTACAATTTTACAATTTTACATACAATTACAATTAAAATTACAAATTTACCTACAATTACAATTACAATCATTTCACAATACAATTACAATTACAATTAAAATTTTACAAATATTTTACATACAATTAGAATTAGAATTACAATTACAATTTTACAGTTTCACATACAATTAGAATTAGAATTAGAATTAGAATTGCAATTTTACTATTTCACATACAATTACAATTACAATTTTACAATTGTACATACAATTACAATTACAATCACGATGCATACAATTACAATTACATTTGTAGAATTTTACAAATTTACAAATTTTACAATTTTAGTAAAATTGAATCATGACATGAATACATACAATTACAATTACAATTTTACAAATATTTTACATACAATTACAATTAAAATTAAAATTAAAATTACAATTACAATTTTAAATTTTACATACAATTAAAATTAAAATTTCAATTACAATCACGGCATAATAATTTTTTTTTTCTAAGTTGTGTTAATCTATTAATATTGAACATAGTTTACATAGCGAGACCAGCCACCTGGGTTGCCCATCTAGCCAACACCAGTGGGGGTCCTAAGCAAAAAAGCCAAAAAACAGGAAATGGAGCCGCCCATAACAGGGAAACCAACCCAAAAGTTGCTGCCCATTATTGGGAAACCAACAGTCACAGAGTTATCAGTAGCATAATGTTTACAAAAATAACAGCATATGCTTCTATGGAAGCTGCAGGCAATGTGTTTAGGCCTGAAACAAAACATAACAGTAGTCCAGAAAAAAGGAGAGAAAACCTGACAACTAGCTAGTTGTCGATGTGTGGAGGAGGTTTATCCTCCACAATTGGACAGTTGTAATCATCCACATCCTCATATGCTTCTTTGGAATGCTGGGAAGTTCTCTCTGAAGCTGAAGAGGAGTCAGAGTCATTGTGGAGCTTTGTCTTCTCACGTCCCGAATTGCTACCGCTTGCGCTTGCGCCATCGCCGCTGGAGCTTGTGCCATCGTCACTGGAGCTCGTAATGCCAACCTTGACGGGAAGAGCAACCTTATTTCTGGTATCCGGAGGGTGCTGGTCCGAGATGGTGGACTTCTGGCGCTTTCTGGGACCAGAGGCTCCTCCTTCTTACATTTCTTCCTGAAAAGAGACCGAGATAGTTGCAGTGATATGGGGTCGATCAATGGCACTTGTAAAGTGGAATTGGGCAGTATTGTTGGCCAGATAAAGGTGACTGCTGGAGTCATGGATGGATAGTGGCAGGCGGGAACCAGCGCCCCTACCACCACCACCCCTACCGCCACCCCCCCTTTTGCAACGCATCCTATGCTGACGCGGCATGATGGTCTGGGAATTAACAAGTGAATTCCAGGAGTTTGACTTAGCGGGCGAAGGAGGAGAACGCATAGGGAAAGGAGCCGACGGAGACGGAGTTGACTGCGAGTGAAGGCCAAAATAGCGCGGCGAGTTCGGAGGAGCAGATGGAGGAGCAAGCGAGGGCGACTGTAGATGAGGGTCGAGAAAATGCGGGGAAGATGGATGAAAAGGGGGCGAGAGAAGCTGGGAGAGCTTAGCCGAGGCTGGAAGAGAACCAGCAGAGGGACGAGGAACATGGGTGATCTAGAAAGCTAGCCTAAAGCCAAGATAGAGCGGCCAGATGCTCATAAGCCTGGTTGAAGGCGCAAAAGAATACAGCTCTGTGGAGCGTGCCTCCATTGAAGAATGCGAGGGGAAAACAGAACAATTACTGGCAGCGTTATGACAGGGCGAGTGAGAATTGAGGGCTGAGTCCTTCATTCTCCTGGTTTTAATGGCATGTTTACTGCTCTGAAAGGACGACATTTGGCCAAGCAAGGTGTTGGTCACCATGCTGGCCACCGCCACAAACTTATCGCCCACCCGCATCCAGGATTGAAGAGTCTTTGTGCACCAAATGAGTACAATCATGTATGAGCGTATCATCATTAGAACTGTTGAGAGAGCCTTTGAAGAGAAGGAGGGTCTGATTCACTCCTTTATTCACTAGGCAATCAGCCACCTTGTTGGCCATGCGTCTGATGTGCTTGAAGGAGATGGCATGATGAGCTTTGAGCCATTGTTCCATAAGTTCCAGTCTGGATAAGAGCCTCCATCTAGTGGCCACCTTGGATGCGGGGGTGCCTAGTTGAAGTTGAGAAGAGGCTTCCATGAGAATTTGAGAGTCTCCTTCTACTTCCAGGGGGAATAAATTTGCCTCTTCTACTATGAGAAGACCTTGCCATAAACCTTCAAGTTCTGCCGAATTGTTGGAGTCAATGCCAATCGAACCATAGTATATTTGAAGAATGTTTCTATAAGAATTTCTGAAGATTCCACCAAAACCTGCTAGACCAATATTACCCTTGGAGGCACCATCAAAGTTCAACTTGAAAGTGCTGTGACTCAGAGGAGACCAAGTATGGGGTGAGTCAGGGTGAATGGAGTGAGCAGAGGGAGGGACAGTGGGAGGAGAGATGGAGAGATTCTAGTTATTCCATATGCTTTTTTCATTAGGAGAAGACGGGAAGTTAGAGTCCTGCCAGGGATGGAGAGCAATGGTTTCCTGGAGATTTCTGCAAAATTTGATCCAAATAATGTTAATGGGGGTGCTTTGATCTTTGAAGATTCTCTTATTTCTTTCTTTCCAGATGGTCCACAGAATGAGACCAGGTAGGAGAGACCAGAGAGAATTGAGAAGGCAACTTTGGAAGGGTTCTTGAGGCTAACAACGAATAGTATAGGTAATGTCTCCTTTGATTCTCCCAGTTCTTCTACAACAAAGAGCTATTTTATGCCATAATTGATCTGCCATCATGCAGGTGTCCAAGAGATGAGAGATGTCCTCTGCGTGAGTGGCACAGTTAGGGCAACAGGAGGGCCCGATGAAGCCTCTTCTAAGGAGATTGTCCCAAGTGAGGAGTCGTTTCTTGCTTAGTAGCCAGAGGAAGGTGGAGATTTTAGGCCAAATCCCTGGCTTCCAAACTTTAGTCCATAAAATGTCTTTTTGTGCAATTGCAGAGTGGAAAAAAAGTTGATAGGCCTCCTTAATGGTAAAGGTTCCCAGTGGCGTATACCCCCATCTTAGCCTGTCATCTTGAGTAGCAAATTTGATTCGCCTGTGATATAATTCGCGATCAAGCTCCTCGTAGGTTTCGTTCTGCCAGTTGACCGGCCATAGTTCTGCTGGAATCCATTTCCTGTAGCCTTGCCTGGAGTGAGGTTGCCAGAAACAATTGAATAAATTGTTTTCAGAATGTTGAAGAGCTTCCTGCAGTCTTGGTTTTAGAAACAAGGTGGCCAGTTTTGGCATTTACTGCCAAGAGTCTTCCCAAAATATGGCATGGTTTCCTGAGTTGATCTCCCAAAAACTATGCGCTTGGATGAAGGCGCTGTGCTATTTTGCCGAATTCCATATGAGGGAGCCAGCATTGTCAAGAGTAAATCTGATCAGTTCTGCAGAGGGTCTATCATTTGCATATTTGGCTGCCATTGGTGCAAAGAAAACAACCATTGGAGCTTGTAAACATAATGAAAATATGGACATGCCATTAGGAGCTGGACCAACAGATGTAGCCCAGGAGGGGTGAACTGCTTCATCATGCCTTCTGTGTGAATCTTATGTGTGGTTTTATTTCTCTGTTATACACTGCTGTTCAGTGTTATTTAGGCTTATTTACATGCTTAAAATTCACAATTTTGTCTATGTTTCATGGTTAAATTCCTCATTCCTTGAGAAAACAAATGGAGACAAATATGTACATGTTTTATAACTGAAATGACACTTAGCACAACAAACTAATACAGTCCTTTCAGATCAGGTTGGTATCAGACCTAGAGTTTATTATCTGGTGTTTTTGTGTGCAAATATTTGTTTAACTATTTTCAAGTTTTCACATGCTTACTAGGCTCAAGCTTAAGAGATGAGAAGGAAAATTGGTGGAAGCAAGAGGGTCTCAAAGTGAGCCACAACAAAGGAGGGAAAGATTGCCATGTTCTCCACAACCCAATTCACCTCCAAAAGAAGTAGAAGAAACATTAAGCATGCCTCCAGGAGAAGGAGAAATCCATGAAGAGGTGGATCCCAAAGAAGAAGAAAGGGTGTTTAGGAAAGCATTCCTTGACACGACTGAGATGGTGAGAATCCTTTATCAATAAAGGAATGAGAGTCTAGAAGGAGAAGGATCCAAACTTCACAAGGAAGGACAGGGATCATCAGGAGGTCAAAATGATGAAGATAAATCAAAGAAGGGCAATGGAGGAAATGGAGGCAGTGGAAAGTCACCATCCTCACCCTCATCATCATCATCCTCTACTTCATCTTTAGTCTATCAGCCACACAAGTCAAAGAACACTAGTAAAAGTCCTTTTCTAAAACTTGATGTTAAGTTTGAATTGCCAATGTTTAATGGTGAAGTCAAAGTAGAAAATATTGATAATTGGATTAGGAAATTGGAGGTCTATTTGAGAATTCAGAACCTTCATGATGATGATACCAAAATCCAACTAGCTTCATTGAGAATGGAAAGTGCAACACTTGTTTGGTGGGAAGCCAAGACAAAGGAGGAGATCAAGAATCATGGTAAGATTATCCTATCATGGACTGATTTCATTACAATAATAAAACAATAGTTTTATCTATTAGCTCATATGCAGAAAGCCATAATGAGCTGGCAAAATTTTAGACAATTGAAAGGACAAAATGTGCAAGAATACACCCAAGAATTTAGGAGAAGAGCTCTCTTATTAGCGGTAGATTTGTAGAGCCAAGATACTTTTCTCAAGTACATAGGAGGCTTACATAGCTACCTACAACATACTATCCTCATGTTTAACCCTACAAGTCTAGATGAAGTTTGTGTTCAAGATACACATCTAGAAGCTAGAGGGGAAAACATTTCTGATGAGGGTAGGAAGAAACCTTTTAAGGGGAAAAACAAAGAGAAGACCTCAAAAGGTAAGGGAAAAAATAATGAATCTGTCAATAAAGAGGGAGTAAAAGTGGTCTGTAAACATTGTTCAAGAGAAGGCCATGATGAGAATCATTGTTGGAAATTACATCCTGAAAAGAGGCCCAAACATCAGAAAACAAAGGGAAACATAAAACTGCAACTACAACTCAACATGATTTAGGAGAGGATTCAGGTGATGAATCTAAAATTACAGCCATGGGATTGAAGAACATGAAGGGGAAATAAATTGAAACTAAACCCAGTACTAGTACGTCAAACTATCACATACAAGCTGCAAATGAAGAATAGAGAATTGAATTGTTTCATGTGAGGGTCATATCCAAACATACCAAGATTGACACACTGTTTGATAGTGGGTCACAAGTAAACTTAATCTCTGAAGACTTGGTCAAGAAACTTAATCTTGAGACCATTCCACATCCAAAAACATATCCACTTGGGTGGATTCGTAAGGATGCAAATTTACAGGTTTCAAAGAAGTGCATATTGCGGTTTTCAATAACTGCACATTTTGTTGAGACAGTTGAATTAGATGTGGTTCCACTTGATATTATAGGTATTTTTTTGGGCCTTACTTGTATGACAGGAAAGCGATCTTCCATCGCCATGAGAACAAATACCATTTATTCAAATATGGCAAGGGACAGAGGCTTCACCTCCAGTTATAGATCGAAATCGAACAGTAGATCCACTAGCACCTCGCCTAGAATTCTTTCCATCTGCTCGATATTAAGACCTACTAGTAGTGACTGAAGTAGCATCTAAGCACGCATATGAGTCATCAGGAGTACTTTTTTAGAGCACATCGCAAGAAGACAAATATTTCTATGGTAAATGCTGGACAGGTAAAAAGGCTACTGAATTCAAGTAAGAATTTTGTTCTTCTAATGATTAAGCCTAAAGATGATGTTAATCATGAATCATTTTGAGGATTGTGATCCTAAGTTGAAATCAGATATATATGATGTAGTTGATGCACATCATGATATGTTTCAGGAGCCAACATGATTGCCTCCAAAAAGGGAGATTCAACATGAGATTTAGTTGCAACAAGATTGTCTTCTTCCTAACATCGGCATGTATCGCATGTCGATAATGGAGAATGCTGAAATAAAGAGGCAAATCAAGGACATGTTGGAAAAGGGACTCATAAGGCCAAGCACTTTGCCATGCGGTTCACCCATAGTCTTGATTCCGAAGAAAGATGGGACTTGGCGCATGTGTGTAGACTTCAGAGCTTTGAACAAGATAACGGTAAAGAATTGATACCCACTCCCAAGGATAGATGATTTTCTTGATCAACTGAAAGAAGAATTTTTTTTCACTAAGTTAGATTTACGAAGTGGATATCATCAAGTAAGAATTGCAAAAAGTGATATATGGATGACTGCAACCAAACAAGGACTCTTTGAGTGGTCGGTTATGCCATTTGGTTTGCATAATGCATCGACAACTTTCATGCGTGTTATGGATAACATTTTGCATCCATTTCTTGATGACTTTGTGATGGTGTATTTAGATGATATACTGACTTTCAGCAAAACAAGATAAGAACATGTCTTGCATGTAAATAGGGTGCTTGATGTTTTTAAGAAAGAGAAATTATTTCTTAAGATGTCAAAGTGTGAGTTCAGAAAGACTTATTTAGTTTATTTGGGACGCATTGTAAGAGGAGGCGAGTTGAGAATTGATACTTCTAAAGTGGAAGCCATTTTTAATTGGCCCACTCCCAAAATAGTAACCGAGGTAAGAAGTTTCTTAGGCGCAACTCAGTATTGGAGAAATTTTATTGCTAAATTTTCTGCCATAGCAGCTCCTATGCATGCAGTGATAAGTGTGAAGAAAGGCTTCCAATGGGGAGGCAAACAACAACAAGCTTTTGAAGCTTTAAAAGACAAGATCAGTTTAGCTCCAGTCCTTGAATTACCGAATTTGAGTCATTCATTCGAGATACAAATCGATGCTAGTGATTATGCCATGGGCGCAGTACTTTTGCATCATGGTAAGCCTATCACTTTTCATTCTGAAACATTCAATGGTGTTGTAACTAATTATCCTACATATGACAAAGAGTTGTATGCATTGGTACAAAGCATTAAGGAGTGGAAACACTACTTGATGGGTAAATAGACGATTATACATACCGATCACCAACCATTACAGTACTTGCAGTCGCAAACAAAATTGTAGCAATCACGACATTTCAGATGGATGGGTTTCCTTCAACAGTTTCACTTGGTTATAAGGTACAAGAAAGGTATTTTCAATAAATTTGTTGATATGATTTCAAGGCCAATCATAAGTGCTTATACGTTACTTAAAAATGATTCTATTGTACACGAGAGTTACATAGAACAATATGCACATGATGTTGATTTTCAAGATGTGTATGTTAGTTTGAGTGAAGGGAATCAAGTTGAGGAAAATGATTATCACATGCATAGCAATTTGTTGTTTCATTTGCGCAAGATGTGTATACCACAAGGAGAGAGGCTAAGTGTCATGAGAGAGGCTCATTCGTCTCTTATTTCTGGACACTTTGAGGTAAGCAAAAAATGGTACATCTACAGAGGTATTGCTATTGGCCTTGCATGATAGATAATGTGTCACGTTTTATAAGAGGTTGTTCTATTTGTGCAACAAGAAAACCTAGCAATAGGAATATTGGGATGTACACTCCGCTACCGGTACCATCAAGGCCATGGGAGAGTGTCTCCATGGACTTTGTTGGAGGTCTACCTATGTCAAGAAAACAACATGAATATCTTTATGTATATGTGGATAGATTCAGTAAAATGTTTATACTTATGCCATGTAAGAAAACCATAACTGTTGAACAAACTGATGAACTTTATTTTCAACATGTATGGGTTCATTATGTATTTCCAAATTCTATTGTCAGTGACAGTGATTCTAGGTTCAATGGGAATTTTTTGTCCAATCTTTGGAAGATGATGGACACAAAGTTGAAAAAGAGTATTGCTTTTCATCCGCAAACTGATGGCCAAACCGAGGTGGTGAACATAACCGTTGTGCATCTATTGAGAGGATATTGCAGCAAACATCCCAAGTTGTGGGATGAACAACTGCATTACATTCATCAAACTTACAACTAGGCAAATCACTCTTCTACAAATACTTCACCTTTTTAAGCATGCTTTGGGTATTTGACAAAATCGCCATTAGACTTCATCTTTGAGAAGGATGTTGAATTGACGGGCATAGTGATATTGACAAGGCATGAAATTTCATTGAGAAAATTCAGATTATTCATCAACAAGTTCAATAACAACTTGAGAAGAGTCAAAGAAAATACAAGGAGAGGCATGACAAACACAGAGTTGATCTCAAGTTTCAAGAAGGAGAAGAGGTATGGTTTCACATAAGCAAAGAAAGGATGCAAGGAGAAGGTAAAAATATCAAGCCCATTCACTATGGTCCATTCAAGATCATAAAGCAAGTTGGTAACAATGCATTTCAAATTGAGTTGCCTTCATATATGCAAATGTATTCAGTTGTTAATGTTGAAAACTTACGTTTGTATGAGCCACTTTGATCGATGATCAAGGAAGTGATGTTCAACTACGTGCTATTGAATATTTCTCGCCAAAATTTCTGGATGAGCTCAAGGAGGATACCATTCTTGACAGGAGGACAAAGCATCTAAGAGGGGAAGTGTCGACTACCTTCGAGTTGGGCTCAAAGGCAGTAAGCCAAGCAAGGCAAAGTGGATGGAAGTTGGAAAGGTGAGGGAGTTGTACCCTCATCTACTGAATAGGTAATCAAAGTCTTTTGGGGTCCAAAAGCTTCCCAATGGGGAGGTGTGATCAGGAGTTCATGAAATTTTCTCAAAATTGAAAATGCTCGAAATTGTACCAAACCTGAGCGACCGGGAGATCTCGTCGTTCTGATTCTGACGCTGTAAACAGTTCGAAAAACTGATGTCGTATGAGGGAGATACCACGTTCTAATCGATTTCCCAAGCAACTAAAATTTGCGACAGGTTTGACTGGGATGCCTAGTCAGCATGTAGGTACAGTTAAAAAAAAGGGAATATTCTTAGAATATTCCATTCTCTAAACCAATGATTTTTTGCCACGTGGTGCCTTCTAGGTCGTTGATGTGTGTACGTTTGATTTTTTATTATCTAATGTACAGTTGAATAAAATTTTGTATGGGTCTGGGGGGTTTGACCCTGTGACCTCCAGGCGTGCCACAAAGGTTTTGACTAACTCTGCTACACAAATGTTTCGTACCCTATAAGCTTTCTGCATTGTTTTATATTATATTGAAATGTCATTTGGTTGGGGGGGGGGGGACCACCGATGGTCCTGTTAGACTCCTATATCAATAGGTGTCATCTTTCATGATTGACTTGTTGAACTATGCAATATGTCAAACCTTTTTCTTGTGCAAAGGTGTTCCATATTCTTAAAAAATCAAAAAATTTAAAAAATGTAAAGAGGGTATACCCTAAAAGAAAAATCAAAGGGTAAAAAGAATAAAATGGTCAAAAAAGTGAAAGAAATGAACCCCAAACAAAAATAGACCAAGAAAGTGTGCAAGTCCAAATGCCACTACTATTTCATTTTTTGTAATAAACAAAATTGTGTGCAGTTTGTCAAACTTTTGCCACAATTTATGAAGAGTCAAACTGTTTAAACTTGACTCATTCATTTTTCAATTTCATGTTGTAGAATAGAGAATAAATATCTAACCAAACAGTTTAATCTTGGCAGATAAGTAGATAGGTAGAGTTAATAAAAGGTGCTCAACAGTTTAATCTGAGCCCTTGGATGTAATAAGTGTAGAAATAGATAGATTTTCCATGTAAAATGAAAAGAAGATTGATAAGGGTTTGCCAGTCTAAGTGCACCCAAATAAAGAAGAGAAAATGGTAGAGAAAGTAGATAGGGTAAGTAGATGGCATTGAAAATTCTCATGTGATGAATGATGGCTTTAAAATGTTTTTAATCTTTTACTTTCATCACCAAGTGCAAAGGTAGAACACCACATTGGCAGAATTTCAAAACATAGCAAGGTCGAAATCATTAACTTCCCATCTCACTTTTTCCCTAACAATTTACTAATTTCCCCCAAGTGCTAAGGAATTTGAAGATTAAAGGGACTCAAGGCATTTCCTTGACTTTTGGAGGGACCGGACCCTCGGCCCAATGACTGGAGAAAATCTTAGTATTTAAAAATATTCATCATCATACTCATTCATTCGTAAAATTCTTTTCCTAAGAAAAATCCCATTTTACTTAGGAAACACATGCAATGATCCATAAAAATCCATTTCACGCAAAGCATAAGTTAAATACATTATTATGGTGTTTTATACTTAGCACTTTCTCTCATTTTTCATGTTAATTTCTAACTTTATATATTAACTCCTTAGTGGAAATACCTTATCCTATTATATATAATTCCCTTTTATAAATAACCCAAAAAACCATCTTACTATAAGTTTTTTAGCCAAAGTATTTAACCCATGTGATTAAATAAAAATCCCACATTACAATGCCCTTTGGCTAAAAATATATCTGTATAATTATCCCCGCCCCTTATGGTAAGTGAATCATATCGGTTTATTACCATATAATAAAAACATAAGAAAGAGGCTTTAAGCATATGTTTTATATGTTTAAAATGGAAAAATAAAACCCGAAGTCTAAATTCAAATCAAACTTCGAAAATTAACCCATTCATTACCCCCCACCATCATTATACGCAAAGAGATTAATTAATCATCCGGATTAATTAATAATCTTTTCCACCCAATCGAAATCCTCCTTTAATGATTAATGGATATTAAACGTGTCGGGCTCAACATTAATTCCTATGCCATCTTCCCCATCCCGAATCACCGTTCGATTTCCCGTCGAAGATCCACTTGACTCGTTCATTTCGCTTGCATATCCTTCGTCCGATAGATAACTCGCGAAATCAAAGCGGTTTTCAAATAGTGTCCCGACCACATGTCATTCAATTTATGGAATCGCCAATTCACATAAACCACCCTCTTCCAAAGGTGGTGCGGAAACCACTTACCACCTTCCCCGTGACTCATCTCTCGTATTGGTGATGACGTCATTTATTTAAATAATAAAAGTTCGCCCCCCCATTTGACTTTGCCGATAAAACAAAATTCGGTGGTCATTTTCATTATTCCGTGAACGACCAAAGTCCCATGCAAAGAATTTCAAAAACAAACCGTTAAGTCGCCATCTGTCCACCGTTCATTCAAAGCTTACCGTTCATTCAAAGCTTACCCGCCAATATCAACCGTTTACCCGTTTAAACACAAACACCCCAGTGTTGCTCATTTTCACCTGATTGTGCAGTAAAACCCTTTGTAACCCAGCTGTACCACCTGAAGCCTCTGTTAACCAATTCAAGCATGGTTTACCTCCCAAAAATCATTCTAGATTCACTCCACAGACATCTCAAAATCAAATGAAACCTTTTCGACCCCCCTTGCAAACCAATGCTTTCTTAACAATTTGTTTTGTTTTACAGGTGATTAGAAGACCACATCCTTGGATAAAAAGTCTTAATACTAGTCATAAGACTTGTTTACTCCAAGATTGTTATCAAATCTATTCAAATAGAGGTTAGAAAGCATAACAGCTAAAGAGTATCAGTGGTTAAAGTGTATCAGGTAAAAGTCAGAATGAAAGTTAAAATGAAGTTACAGAGCAGTCAAAGGTAAACAGTAAAAGAAATTACAGAGGCAGTAAAATGGTAAAAAAAGGAAATGAAAATACTTTCACCAACATTGAAGTTTGTCTAAAGTGAAAGTAAAATAGTCAAAAGAACAAAAAAGTGAAAAGATGAAAAACACAACAAGAAGGAATATTTTTGCAGAAATTGCATGTTTTAGTCATTATTTTGTAGAAACTATTGTGATAAATCCAAGATGAATTTTGAAAAATTGATTGAGGTTTATGTTCTTAAGAGGACCATCTACAAAAACCTGTCTCACTTTTATAACAGCTATTATGGTTTTGGAAATATTAAACAATGATGGAAAGCACTTTTTGCAGAAAATTCCTGTTAAGTCATCATTTTGAAGAGAATATTGTGGCAAATAAGAAATACATATTACAAAACGGAAGGAGGTCTTTGTTCCTAAGAGACCCATCTACAAAAACCTATCTCAGTTTTTTCACAGTGATTTCAGATTGAGAGATACATGCACATCTTTACAGGCTATTTTTCAAACTCTGTAAAACTCTGTTTTACACATATTGTTACAGAGACTATGGTGCACAGCTGGAGAGGAATTTTGGGAAACTGAAAGATTTTTATCTCACCAACATATTAATCCACAATAACCTCTTTCACTTTTTACATATCTATTACGGATTGAGAAATAAAAAGATATCACTGGACCCCAAGTTTGCAGAATTGTTGGAGCAGAATGCACAAAGAAAGGAAGCAGTTAGTGACTTTGATGCCTTATCATCAACTAAGAGTTGGATCAAATTCGAATTTTCCTCTTTGTTATCACCTATCCATACAAAATAGTGCCAAATAGATGCATTAGTTTGAGTGTCCTTTACTTAAGTTCTATTTATGTAAAATAGTTGGAGAGATTTGTGAACCAATTTTGATATTTTTTCAAGATATTTTAGTTTAGAATTTGTATAAATACTTCACTCTTGGAAGTATTTTGGTGGATTCTACTACTTTGTTGTAACATTGATCTTTTGGAATAAAAGTGCTTTGGAGAAACTTCTTTGTGGCTTGCTAGATGATGATTTGAAGCTCAAGACTTTTTGCAGGATTCATGTGTCCGACTACAGTTCAATAAGTCTTTTCTATCCTATGTTTTAAGTTTTATATCTGTTTATAATATCACTGTGTTCCATTTCTGAATAATTGACATAAAAGAATAAATCAGAACTTACTTAAGTGTACTCTGATTTCAATTGTGATTATTCTAAATGTTTTCTTCTAAACTGGTTATAAGCAACGAATTCTTAATTGCTCTTGTTTCGCTGGTTTAAACATTTTTGATTACTATAGTAAAGAATTCTTAACTGCTCTTTATTTGTAATCATTCACTTTCTTTCTTTGAACATGTTGAAAGATTCTTAATTGCCTTTCATCCCTTCAAAATCCATTCCATTCACTTTAATTTCTAAAATTGTTCTCTGTTTGGCTATCTTGCCCTACAAAGCCATCTTATGTGTAGAATAGTAATCTAGTAAAGCCATCCTTTCGACTCCATAGCCCAATGGCCTGAAATACTCAATCTTTCCCTTAGTTGGCAGATTCCACCATTCAAATTCAAACCAAATTTCTTGGACTTATAACTAGCCTAAAAATTTCTAAGAACAAAGCTAAATTTTAAAGAGAGAGCCCTCTCTGGATACAGATTGGCTAGATTCTGTATCTGAAGGTTGGTTTGTGGTTACCTCGGGTTTACTTTCCTTTTCCACAACTTCAAGGAAAACCTGAGTGATAACATAGTGGCGACCATACTGGGGACCTGAACAATTTTATTGTTATTATTGCTTATTTTATAAACTATAGACAGAGCCTGAAGTTAGCCAGGTAGCCTTTGAAATTGCTTTTGCTCTGCAATTGCAAAAGTAAATAAATGCTGCTTCAGTCTATCTCTGTTTAGTTTATGACCTAAGCTTTGATTTCAAACATTTCATCAGTTCTCTAGTTTAATAAATCTTTAAGAAAGTTTAAATCTCATATCTAAAGCCTCTTAAAGAAATCATAGAAGTTGTTTTGAAAATTCATAAAAAAACAAAATAATCATAAAATACTCAAAATTTGGTTTCCTGAAGAACTAACTTTTTCTTCAGAAATGTTTTACAGGTTTAGATCTGATCTATGATGGTGGACATGGATCAGACACACAAAGGTTAAAATCATCCACCAGGCGACTTCAAATCCATTTCACAATCAAGACTCCATTGGAGGAATGAACCTGGAAGAACAATATGGAAAGTTCAGGCTTTCAAATTGGATCTTAATCCAAGACATTATGTTCTTTCTCCTGTAGAAGGTTTTTCAATATGTATTGTATTTTATATAAGGATCTAACTTGGTTGTACAGATACCATGGCTTTTCATTATGGCTGATTTTCAAAATGATCCAAGAATAAAACGAAGATATGCTCCCATGAGCAGAGATCACATACCTGGATTTCCACACAAACTACCAAAGGTAAATTGGGGTGAAAATCTGCCCATGTTTCAAGATGAGAATATTGATGATCCTTTACTACATCTCATTAAATTTCATATACACTCATCAAGATTGAAGGGTGATTGGCATGAGGATTGCCTCATGAAAATATTCATGGGAACCTTAGAAGGAAAAGCAAGAGAATGGTACGAAGCTCTCAAACCTGCAAGTTTGTTTTCTCTAAAAGATTTTCATAAGGTATTTTATGAGCATTACAAAGAATATTTTCCATCTTTATCATTAGCTGAAAATTGTTGTGATCAAGCTGAAGATCTTATACATTACCTTAAAAATATTGATGAAGATTTTGGAAATTGGTTTCCCGAAGATTTATTAGAAGAAGTCCAAAACTTTCATTCTCAAGTTAAATGTCATAATAATCAAGAGGAGTTAAACAAAGATGAAATAAATCAGGAGATAAATCAAGATCCACAAAACCCCTCTGTATTAACAAATGATGTTTCATTTAATGTTTTGAATGAAGTTAAAGAAAATATTCAACCTCATGATCAACTTTTAAATAAGGGAAAAAACAACTGTCATTCAAATCTAAGAATTCAGAGATTCCCACCCCCCCCCCACCGAAGAAGAAATCAATTTGCTTCTAAACATGCAACCATCCTCAAAATATTTACATAATGAAGAAATTGTTTCTACTTCTTCTAATGTTGATGAATGTACAAAAGTTTTTATCCATGAAGGGACAGAAGAACAAGTTGATGCTTATGTTATTCTATCTTCCCAAAAAGGCCCATTGCTTGATATCACGCCTATTGAACAAAAAAATGATTTTAAAACAGAATGCAACCAATCTAATCAAGATATATTGGGATTGTTGGAAGAGAAATTTGCTGGTCCAATGTTTATAATTGATGACATTCCTTATTCTGAAGATTTGCTTAAATATGATCAGTATGATGATAATTATGATAATTTCACAAAACAATCACTAGTTATTTTGAGGGATGAGATATTAGAACTTCAGCTTGATGAGGATTTTCTAAGAGCTTTCTTTCTTATTTTTAAATCAAGAAAATGTCCTCCTCGAGTTAAAAAATGGCTTCTTGATATAATTTCTGAAAATTATGAAAATGAAATCAAACTTTTGCATTCTCAAATTCAGTCACACAATTTCCGAAATCCTAAAGAATTCTTTGAAAATCTTCCTTCTCCAAAACAAGAGGAAATTGTACTATCTTTTGACTTGCATATTGAAGATGATTATTCTTTCAAACACAAGACTGAAGAAATAAGTTCATGGTCTAATATTCATAATTCAATTGAACAATTAGTCATTGAAGGCCTAGAAGTAAATAACATACACCATGCTTTTATTGATCCTATATCAGATTATATGGAGAATCTTTTGAGCCCAAATATGCAAACATGTTTTCTCTATAAGGATCAAATACATCAAAAGTGGCTTTTACACATCATATCATTTATTATAAAGGCACATGATCATAACATACTTCCAATTTTGATCACAAGCAATCAAGTTATCCATTTATTTTTACAGCTACTTGATTGGCTTCATTGGCATTTTTGTATTACCCGATTCAATAAGGTTTTTAGTAGATTAGAGTAGGTAAATGAGTGCTAATAAGCTCAGAATTTTGAGCATTTTTTTAGTTTTCAATTTTCAGCTAGTTTTTCATTAAGTTGGTTTGAAAATTTTTGTGTGTTGTTTAGTTTCAGATCAGATTTCAGGTTGCAGAAAAAGGACTATATTCAATTCAAGATTTTCAGCCACAACAAATGCATGTGTGAGATTGGACCAAGACAGAATATTTCCAACTGGGAAACACAGTTTGGATTGGATGGTGACTTGCTGAAGTTGAAGCTCAAAGTGAAGGCCCTAAGCTTCAGAAGTTTTACTATCATATATACAATAAAGCCACCAGAAAAAGAAGATTACATAATTCAGTTTGAAGGCATTTTGAGGCATCTGACCTGCTGTTCTTGACTTTTCGCCAGGAAAAGCCATCCCCAAGTGGAGCCAGTGTTAGACTCCTATACCAATAGGTGTCATTTTTCATGATTGACTTGTTGAACTATGCAATATGTCAAACCTTTTTCTTGTTGCAAAGGTGTTCCATATTTTCAAAAAATCAAAAAATTTAAAAAATGTAAAGAGGGTATACCCTAAAAGAAAAATCAAAGGGTAAAAAGAATAAAATGGTCAAAAAAGTGAAAGAAATGAACCCCAAACAAAAATAGACCGGGAAAGTGTGCAAGTCCAAATGCCACTACTATTTCATTTTTTGTAATAAACCAAATTGTGTGCAGTTTGTCAAACTTTTTCCACAATTTATGAAGAGTCAAACTGTTTAAACTTGACTCATTCATTTTTCAATTTCATGTTGTAGAATAGAGAATAAATATCTGACCAAACAGTTTAATCTTGGTAGATAAGTAGATAGGTAGAGTTAATAAAAGGTGCTCAACAGTTTAATCTGAGCTCTTGGATGTAATAAGTGTAGAAATAGATAGATTTGCCATGTAAAAGGAAAAGAAGATTGATAAGGGTTTGCCAATCTAAGTGCACCCAAATAAAGAAGAGAAAATGGTAGAGAAAGTAGATAGGGTAGGTAGATGGCATTGCAAATTCTCATGTGATGAATAATGGCTTTAAAATGTTTTTAATCTTTTACTTTCATCACCAAGTGCAAAGGAAGAACACCACATTGGCAGAATTTCAGAACACAGCAAGGTCAAAATCATTAACTTCCCATCTCACTTTTTCCCTAACAATTTACTAATTTCCCCTAAGTGCTAAGGAATTTGAATATTAAAGGGGCTCAAGGCATTTCCTTGACTTTTGGAGGGACCGGACCCTCGGCCCAATGATTGGAGAAAACCTTAGTATTTAAAAAATATTCATCATCATACTCATTCATTCATAAAAATCTTTTCCTAAGAAAAATCCCATTTTACTTAGGAAAAACATGCAATGATCCATAAAAATCCATTTCACGCAAAGCATAAGTTAAATACATTATTATGGTGTTTTATACTTAGCGCTTTCTCTCATTTTTCATGTTAATTTCTAATTTTATATATTAACTCTTTAGTGGAAATACCTTATCCTATTATATATAATTCCCTTTTATAAATAACCCAAAAAACCATCTTACTATAAGTTTTTAGCCAAAGTATTTAACCCATGTGATTAAATAAAAATCCCACATTACAATGCCCTTTGGCTAAAAATATATCTATATAATTATCCCCACCCCTTATGGTAAAAAAATCATATCGGTTTATTACCATATAATAAAAACATAACAAAAAGGCTTTAAGCATATGTTTTATATGTTTAAAACGGAAAAATAAAACCCGAAGTCTAAATTCAAATCAAACCTCGAAAAATAACCCATGCATTACCCCCCACCGTCATCATACGCAAAGAGGTTAATTAATCATCAAGATTAATTAATAATCTTTCCAGCCAATCGAAATCCTCCCGGAATGATTAATGGATATTAAACGCGCCGGGCCCGCTCATTAATTCCTATGCCATCTCCCCGTCCCGAATCACCGTTCGATTTCCCGCTCGGAGATCCACGACCCTCGTTCATTTCGCTGCACATCCTTCGTCCGATAGATAACTCGCGAAATCAAAGCGGTTTTCAAATAGTGTCACGACCACATGTCATTCAATTTATGGAATCGCTGCCGATTCACATAAAACCACCCTCTTCCAAAGGTGGTGCGGAAAAAACTGCTTACCACCTTCCCCCCGTGACTCATCTCTCGTACAGGATGACGTCATTTATTTAAATAATAAAAATTCGCCCCCCCATTTGAATTTGTCGATAAAAAAAAATTCGCGTCATTTTCATTATTCTGTGAATGACCAAAGTCCCATGCAGAGAATTTCAAAAACAAACTGTCAAGCACCATCTGTCCACTGTTCATTCAAAGCTTACTCGCCAATATCAACCGTTTACTTGTTTAAACACAAACACCCTAGTGTTGCTCATTTTCACCTGATTGTAACCCAGCTGCGCCACCTGAAGCCTCTGTTAACCAATTCGAGCATGGTTTACCTCCCAAAAATCATTCTAGATTTACTCCACAGACCTCTCAAAATCAAATGAAACCTTTTCGACCTCCCATGCAAACCAATGCTTTCTTAACAATTTGTTTTGTTTTACAAGTGATCAGAAGACCACATCCTTGTATAAACAGTCTTAATACTAGTCATAAGACTTGTTTACTCCAAGAGTGTTATCAAATCTATTCAAACAGAGGTTAGGAAGCATAACAGCTAAAGAGTAACAGTGGTTAAAGTGTATCAGGTAAAAGTCAGAATGAAAGTTAAAATGAAGTTATAGAGCAGTCAAAGGTAGACAGTAAAAGTAATTACAGAGGTAGTAAAATGGTAAAAAGAGGAAATGAAAATACTTTCACCAACATTGAAGTTTGTCTAAAGTGAAAGGAAAATAGTCAAAAGAACAAAAAAGTGAAAAGATGAAAAACATAACAAGAAGGAATATTTTTGTAGAAATTGCATGTTTTAGTCATTATTTTTCAAAAACTATTGTGATCAATCCAAGCTGACTTTTGCAAAAATGAAGGAGGTTTTTGTTATTAATAGGACCATCTACGAAAACCTCTCTCACTTTTCTAACAACTATTATGGTTTTGGAAATATTAAACAATGTTGGAAAGCACTTTTTGCAGAAAATTCCTGTTAAGTCATCATTTTTCAAAGAGGATTGTGACCAATCAGAAATACATATTACAAAACTGAATGAGGTTTTTATTCCTAAGAGACCCATCTACAAAAACCTATCTCACTTTTTGCACAGTGATTTCAGAATGAGAGATACATGTACATCTTTATAGGCTATTTTTCAGACTCTGTAAACTCTGTTTTACACATATTTTTACAGAGCCTATTGTGCACAGCTGGAGAGGAATTTTGGGAAACAGAAAGAGTTTTATCTCACCAACATATTAATCCACAATAACCTCTTTCACTTTTTACATATATATTACGGATTGAGAAATAAAAATATATCATTGGACCCCAAGTTTGCAGAATGGTTGAAGCAGAATGCACAAAGAAAGGAAGCAGTTAGTGACTTGGATGCCTCATCATCAACTAAGAGTTGGATCAAATTCGAATTCTTCTCTTTGTCATCACCTATCCATACAAAATAGTGCCAAATAGATGCATTAGTTTGAGTGTCCTTTACTTAAGTTCTATTTATGTAAAATAGTTGGAGAGATTTGTGAACCAATTTTGATATTTTTTCAAGATATTTTAGTTCAGAATTTGTATAAATACTTCACTCTTGGAAGTATTTTGGGTGGATTCTACTACTTTGCTGTAACATTGATTTTTTGGAGTAAAAGTGCTTTTGGAGAAACTTCTTTGTGGCTTGATGGATGATGATTTGAAGCTCAAGACATTTTGCAGGATTCATGTGTCAGACTACAGTTCAATAAGTCTTTCTATCCTATGTTTTACATTTTATATCTGTTTATAATATCACTGTGTTCCATTTCTGAATAATTGACATAAAAGAATAAATCAGAATTTACTTAAGTGTACTCTGATTTCAATTGTGATTATTCTAAATGTTTTCTTCTAAACTGGTTATAAGCAACGAATTCTTAATTGCTCTTGTTTCGCTGGTTTAAACATTTTTGATTACTATAGTAAAGAATTCTTAACTGCTCTTTATTTGTAATCATTCACTTTCTTTCTTTGAACATGTTGAAACATTCTTAATTGCCTTTCATCCCTTCAAAATCCATTCCATTCACTTTAATTTCTAAAATTGTTCTCTGTTTGGCTATCTTGCCTTGCAAAGCCATCTTGTGTGTAGAATATTAATCCAGTAAAGCCATCCTTTCGACTCCATAGCCCAATGGCCTGAAAATATTCAACTTTGCCCTTAGTTGGCGGATTCCACCATTCAAAATCAAACAAAATTCTTGGACTTATAACTAGCCTAAAACTTTCTAAGAACAAAGCTAAATTTTAAAGAGAGAGCCCTCTCTGGATACAGATTGGCTAGATTATGTATATGAAGGTTGGTTTGTAGTTACCTCGGGTTTACTTTCTTTTTCCACAACTTCAAGGAAAACCTGAGTGATAACAGGTCCCAACTCGCTGGCGGCCCCGTTGTATTGGTCACATGGTATAAGTATTAACAACCATGGCATATAACACCATCCGACGGTTCCATAACTGTAACCCTCTGGTGACTATCAACAAGCTTATCACATGGGACATGTGCGGGTATCGTGACATTTGTTGCTAACCGACAGGTTTCAGAACCGTTAACTTTGGCGACTTTTAACAAACCTTGTCACATGTGCAGTTTCGACGAGAGTGCCGACGGTTAGTGGAACTCCACCATTACACCAAGTTCTGTGCCTGAAGTTTAAATGTGGAGGTTCTAATTGCGCTGTTTTGGGAGGGTCGGCATGTGGCCACTCCCACCCCTTAACCTTAAACTTTATTATAAACAGTTTTCGCTAGTGGGAAATTGGAGCGCCTCTAAAATTTTGGAGAATTTTCTACTTTTTAACTACAAACAAGTGCAGTTCTCCACATTTAGTGGAGGTTTTGTAGGAGTGATTGAGAAAAAGGCTAGGAGGGTCAATTTTCGGCCAATTTGGGTGAAACAAGAGTCTACCTAGACTAATTTGAGCATTCTGGAGACATTGGTGCAGCAAAAACAACCATTGGAGGCTTGTAAACACATGTATTTGAAATTTTGAGCATAATGAAAAGATGGAAATGCCATTGGGAGCTGGACCAACAAATGTAGCCCAGGAGGGGTGAACTACTTCATCATGCCCGTTGTCTAAATATTATGTGTGGTTTTATTTCTCTATTATACACTGGTGTTTAGTGTTATTTAGGCTTATTTACATGATTAAAATTCACAATTTCATCTATGTTTCATGGTTAAATTCCTCATTCCGTGAACAAACAAATGGAGACAAATATGTACATGTTTCATAACTGAAAGGACACTTAGCACATCAAATTAATATAGTCCTTTCAGATCAACCTTTTTTCCTGAACTGATATTCTCACAACTAGAATTTGTGGCTCTTCCTCTTCTGAATTTTGTTCTGTTGTAGAGTCTGATTCATCCTCCTTTAGCTCAAACTCTATCTTCTCAAGTTCCTTTGGTAGGAATTCATGTTTAACAACATATTTCACCTCTCTAAACACCACATCTCGATTGTACACAACCTTCCTTGTTTCTGGGTTCCAAAGCTTGTAACCTTTCAAACCATCTGTATACCCAATAAAGATGCAGCTTTCAGATTTATTATCCAACTTGGTCCCTTTCTCCTTTGGAACATGTACATATTCATCACATCCAAATACCCTCAGATGAAAAAGAGAGGATTTCTTACCAGTCCATAGAGTCATGTGGAGTCTTATCCTCCAACGTTGATGAAGGTGATTTGTTAACCAGGTAACATGCAGTCTCCACTTTCTCTGCCTAAAATTCCTGTCGTAACCCGGTACCACTGAGCATGCTTCTTGCCTTTTCTATCAGAGTTATGTTCATTCTTTCTACAACTCCATTTTTCTAAGGTGTGTATGGAGTAGTCTTCTGTCGTGCTATACCACACTTCTTACAGAACTCTTCAAATTCCTTCTTGCAAAACTCTCCACCATTATTTTTCCTCAACCATTAGGGGAATTTCGAGGTCTAAAATGGGCCTCCTAAGGAAATTATAAAATAATAGTGGAAATAATAAAATAATATTTGATTACATCATCAAATTTTAGAGGGAAAAAAAAAACTACTTTTTCAACTCATATTTCCAACTTATCTCCCAAAGTTTTTACTCAAATTTCAAACGGAAGTACTTAGTGGATGCAAAATTTAATTCCTCATCCAAGTACTACCATGTTGCATACTTACAATGGTTCTTGCTACATGAAAAATGAGAAATACATGAAAAAAGTGATTGTAATCACGTTTTTTTCGTGTATTTCTCATTTTTCGTGTAGAAGGGTTCATTGAAAGTATGAAACATGGGTAAACTTTGGATGAATTAAAATTTTCATCCAACGAGTGCTCCCGCTCGAAATTTGAGTAAAAAAATTGGGAGATAAGTTGAAAATATCAGTTGAAAAAGTAGTTTTATTATTTTATTATTTTTTAATCTTTTTATCCTTTTACTTCAAAAATGGTGAATCGTTCCCCATGGTTGACATCATCATCTTGAATCCTATTTGTTCTTATAAAGTTTATTTTAGTTGTACATTTTTCTTAGGAGGCCCATTTTAGACCTCAAAATTCCCCTAATGACTTTTATCTTCTTCTCTGTCTGTTTTTCCACCAGAGCCTTAAATTATTTAAATCTGTTAAAGACTTTAGATTTTTTCCTCAAGAAATATATCCATGTATTAGTTGAGAATTCATCTATGAATGAAACATAGTACATAGAATTTCCCAGTGATGGAACCGACGTAGGTCCAAACACATCACTTAGCACAAGCTCAAATATCTTGTTCGCCATCTTAGCACCAGAAGGAAAAATCATCCAATTCTGCTTCCCAAATACACAATGTTCACAGAAATAGAAATCTAGAGATCAATTAGACATACCTTCTACCATACCATTACCATGCAGTATCCGAAGGCCCTTCTCTCCAATATGTCCAAGCCTTTGATTCCATAACATGGTCTTTTCTCCAGAGACTGCTAGGATTTCTGCTCCACTTTCGAGAACCACAGGACTGTTGCACCCATCAATAATAGTGCTGCCCTGAAGCTTTTCTAGAGTTACAATCCGAACTCTTCGCATTAATACCAGTGCTCCCCAAACCATCTTATAGGTATCTTTGTCGAACACTGTTTTTACACCTGCATCATCCATCTTGCTTACAGAAATCAGATTTCTGGCCACGTACTGCTGAAGAACACCGAGCGTTGCTCGAATCCTTCCACTCTGCGCTATCTCTGGAAATTGCTCTCTTTATAAATTTTGGCTTTCCTACCAAACCCTACAAAGACATCACCACCATCGTACTTCTCATACTTGCAAAACCACTCCCTATGGGGAGTGAAGTGAAAGGATGCATGTGAGTCAATCAACCATGACTCATGATCTACATGCATATTTGAAGAAGAAGCTAAATACACATCCCCACCTTCATTCGAGGTGGTTTTTGCCTCTGCAGAAGGAGCATCATGAGATCCCTTTCCTTTCTCAAGAGCTTTAGATCTGCAGTCCTTTTTGTAGTGCCCTTCCTTTCCACATTTCCAGCATACCTTTACAAACCTTCCAGGAGATTTAGATCTCCCTATATATTTGGATCTCCCACTCAAAACCTTATTCTTGTTTCTGTTTTGGGACCTTCCTCGTACAGATAAGGCATCTCCATTTTGGCCCTCCATATTTCTCCGTCTCATTTCCTCCGATAGCAAGGCTGAGACAATGTCATCAAAATTCAAGGTAGTTGTATTGCTACCTATTGCAATAACCAAACTATCCCACGAATCTGGCAGAGAACATTACAAACTCATGCACTTATCTTCATCTGAGATTTTAATATCAAAATATGACAATTGAATCACCACATTATTGAAGGCGTTCAGATGCTCTGTCACCGAGTCTCTATCCTTCATCCTCAGGTTATATAACTTTTTCCGCAGGAACAATTTATTCACCAGAGACATAGATTGGTACAAAGTACCTAACTTGACCCACAAAGTCTTTGTCGTAGCTTCCCTAGATACATTCAACAATACCGAATCTGAGATACACAACCGTATTGTGCTCTTTGCCTTCTAATCCAAATTTTCCCAGTCTTCATCTGACATTGTCATTGGTTTAGTACCTAGATATACCGCGATACATTAATCTTTATCCACCAGCAGATCCTCGATATTGAGCTTCCACAACTCAAAACTCTGACCATTAAATTTCTCGATCTCTATCTTTCCACTGCTCGCCATCTTCTTTCACCGCAAGAATCGATCCCACAGATCTCCCACTGAATAGGGTCTACCACAGGCCCGAGAAAAAACCTCAAAGAGCAAAAAAGGTGACCCCTTGAAGCCGAAACAGCTCCGATACCAAATGTAGGTTTTAACCCTGAACATATATTATCTACAAACAAATATTATAATAGAAAATAAACAATAGGGAGAGCATAAAACATAAAACAGATAAACACAGAGATTTTCCCCTGGATCCCAAATCGGGACGACCAACTTGATTTTTCATTATATTCCTTTTAGTGTTACAACACATATATATACATGTCGAAGCATACATAAACCCCAATCCATTAAACCTGGATTAGAACATAACCGTAGTTCCCTTGACCGAACTACGACGACAAAATACTTACAAGCCTAAAACCATCATACCCCAAAACCATGTACAAACCCATACACAAAACCATAGGCAGGTTCACCCACCTAAAATAGGGTCCAATTTTTTTTTCCCCCTGTGAGCCCCCCACGCATGCGACTATTCGTGGAAAGAATATAGCACATACCCACCATTCTCCCACTTGTTGTTTTCTTTCCGTAGGGGGCCATATGAGAGCTTAGTCATTAGTCTAGCCTTGCAACAACCATTGTTTCTCTACACCAAGAGAACTTTTGAGTGCTCACAGACTTCATCAATGCATCTGCAACATTCTTCAAAGTGTCCACCTTTACCAGCAACACCCTTTTAGCCTCAACCATATCTCTAACAAAGTGATATTGAACATCAATGTGCTTTGTCTTTGAATGATAAGCAGGCTTCTTAGCCAAGAAAATTGCACTTTGGCTATCACAGTCTATCCTTATAGCTTGCTGTACCAACCCCATACTTGAACACAATCTCTGCAACCAAACTACTTCCTTTCTTGCATGAGTGGCTGCTATGTATTCTGCCTCTGTAGTTGAAAGAGCCACTGCAGACTGTCTTTTACTCATCCAACTGACTGCGCCTCCAAATAGGCTAAACACATACCCACTTGTAGATCTTCTTTGGTCCAGATCTCCAGCCCAGTCTGCATCAACAAAAACACGAATGTCCAACATTCTTTCCAATCCTGGTCTTCCCTGGTAGCACAAGCCATAATCACTAGTGCCACGTAAATATCTGAAAACCCGCTTCACTGCTGTCTAATGCTCCTTCCCTGGGTTTGACATAAACCTGCTCAATACTCCCACTGCATGTGCAATGTCTGGTCTAGTACAGACCATTGCATACATCAGGCTACCCACTGCACTTGCATATGGAACACGGGACATATACTCCTCTTCTTCTTGTGTCTTGGGACACTGTTTAGCAGACAGCTTTACACCTACAGGAATAGGAACATTCACCGGTTTACTATCTTGCATATTGAACCTCTGCAATATAGTCTCGACATACTTCCTCTGGTTTAACCAGAGCTTCCTCTTTGCCCGATCTCTCTTAATTTCCATGCCCAAAATATAGTTTGCAGCACCCAGATCCTTCATGTCGAATTTGGAGAACAGTTGGGTCTTCAAATCTCGGATAATTTCTTTGTCATTTCCAATCAACAACATATCATCCACATACAAGACCAAATAAATAACACGGTCACCAATTAATTTAAAATAAACACAGTGATCCTCCTTGCTTCTGGTGAAGCCAAGTCCTCGTATATAAGTATCAAATTTCTGATACCACATCCTTGGTGACTGTTTTAACCCATACAGAGACTTCTTCAACCTGCATACCAGTTCTTTCTTACCCTTCACCATAAAGCCTTTAGGTTGCTTCATGTAGATCTCTTCTTCTAGATCCCCATGAAGAAATGTTGTCTTCACATCCATCTGTTCTATCTCAAAATCAAATGCAGCAGCAACAGATAAAAGTAATCTAATAGAAGTAACTTTGGCAACAGGAGAAAAAATATCACCAAAATCAATTCCCGGCACCTGGGAATAACCTTTTGCTACCAACCGAGATTTTTATTTCTCCACCTTGCCTTCTACATTCATCTTCAACACCATTGTCCTCCCGATGGCCTTCCAACCTGGAAATCCACCGTATCCCATAATACTTTTGGTGTGCTAGGAGGCATATTTCATCAACCATGGCCTCTTTCCGTAGTTTTCCATCCTTTGAATCCATCGCCTCCCCGAGAATTCGGGATCATCATCGTTGATAGTTAAAGTAAAATTCTGAATGTAGTGCTGCATGGAATATACTCTTTGGTCGTCCCCCGCTCTTCTTTCTCGAACCGATCTTCTCTCACACCGGAGTTTGTGGCTCTTCTTCTTATGAATCTTGTTTTGTTCTAGAGTCCGATTCATCCTCCTTTAGCTCAAACTCTATCTTCTCAGGTTCCCTTGGTAGGAATTCATGTGTATGGAGTAGTCTTCTGTCGTGCTATACCACACTTCTTACAGAACTCTTCAAATTCCTTCTTGCAAAACTCTCCACCATTATTTTTCCTCAACCATTAGGGGAATTTCGAGGTCTAAAATAGGTCTCCTAAGGAAATTATAAAATAATAGTGTAAATAATAAAATAATATTAGATTACATCATCAAATTTTAGAGGGAGAAAAGAAAAAACTACTTTTTCAACTCGTATTTTCAACTTATCTCCCTATAGGTTTACTCAAATTTCGAGCGGGGACACTCATTGGATGCATAATTTGATTCCTCATCCAAGTACTACCCATGGCACATAATTTCAATGGACGTTGCTACATGAAAATGAGAAATACATGAAAAACGTGATTGCAATCACACTTTTTCATGTATTTCTCATTTTTCGTGTAGCAAGGTCCATAGAAAGTATGCAACATGGGTACTCCTTGTATGAGGAATTAAATTTTGCATCCAAAGAGTACTCCCACTCAAAATTTGAGTAAAATCTTGGGGAGATAATTTGAAAATACGAGTTGAAAAATTAGTTTTATTATTTTATTATTTTTTAATCTTTTTACTTTTTGCTCCAAAAAATGGTGAAACATCCCCATGGTTGACATCACGATCTTGAGTCCTATTGGTTCTTATGAAGTTTATTTTAGTTGTATATTTTTCTTAGAGGCCCATTTTAGACCTCAAAATTCCCCTAATGACTTTTATCTTCTTCTCTCATTCTGCTTTTCCACTCGCAGCCTTGCATCATTTAAAATCATAAAGACTTTAGATTTATTCCTCAAGAAATATATCTGTGTATTCCTTGAGAAGTCATATATGAATGAAACATAGTACATAGACTTTTCCAGTGATGGAACTGACACAGGTCCAAACACATCATTGTGCACAAGTTCTAACATCTTGTTCGCCCTCTTAGCACCAGAAGAAAAACTCACCCAATTTTGCTTCCCATATACACAATGTTCACAGAAATCGAAATTCAGAGAGCAATTAGACATACCTTCTACCATACCATTTCTATGCAGTATCCGAAGGCCCTTCTCTCCAATATGTCCAAGCCTTTGATGCCATATCATGGTCTTTTCTCCAGAGACAGCTAGGCTTTCCACTCCACTTTCAGGAACCACATAACTATTACACCCATCAATAACAGTGCTACCTTGTAGCTTGTACAGAGTTCCAGTCCAAACTCCCCGCATTAATACCAGTGCTCCCCGAACCATCTTGCAGGCATCTTTCTCGAACACTGTTTTTACACCTGCATCATCCATCTTGCTTACAGAAATCAAATGTCTGGCCAATGCAGGAATATGCAGAACACCGGGAAGTGTTCTAATCCTTCCACCTTGCAGCTTCAGCTTGACCTTTCCACGTCCGATGATTCTGGCCTTCCTATCATCCCCTAGGAAGACATCACCACCATCATATTTCTCATACTCGCAGAACCACTCCCTATGGTGAGTGAAGTGAAAGGATGCACCTGAGTCAATCAACCATGACTCATGATCTACATGTGTATTTGAAGAAGAAGCCAAATACACATCCCCACCTTCATCCGAGGTGGTTTTTGCCTCTGCAGAAGGAGAATCATCAGATCCCTTTCCTTTCTCAAGAGCTTTAGATCTGCACTCCTTTTTGTAGTGCCCTTCCTTTCCGCATTTCCAGCATACCTTTACAAACTTTCCAGGAGATTTAGATCTCCCTCTAGATTTGGATCTCCCACTCGAAACCTTATTCTTGTTTCTATTTTGGGACCTTCCTCGTACAGATAAGGCATCTCCATTTTGGCCCTCCATATTTCTTCGTCTCATTTCCAACGATAGCAAGGATGAGACAATGTCATCAAAATTAAAGGTAGTTGTATTTCTACCTATTGCAATAACTAGAATATCCCATGAGTCTGGTAGAGAACACAAAAAACTGATGCACTTATCTTCATTTCAGATTTTAATATCAACAAGATGAATTAAACCCATATACCATAGTATTTATTGAAGGCATTCGTATGCTCTTTTCACCGAGTCTCCATCCTTCATCCTCAAGTTATACAACTTTTTCCGTAGGAACAATTTATTCACTAGAGACTTAGATTGGTACAAAGTCCCTAACTTGACCCACAAAGTCTTCGTCATAACTTCCCCAGATATATTAAAAAATACCGAATCTAAGATACACAACCGTATCGTGATCTTTTCCTTCCGATCCAAATTGACCCAATCTTCATTTGACATTGTCATTGGTTTAGTACCCGGATCTACCGGGATCCACTCATCTTTATCCACTAGCAGATCCTCCATCTTGAGCTTCCACAACTCAAAAATCCGACCATTAAATTTATCTATCTCTATCTTTCCACCGCTCTCCATCTTCTTTCGCCGCAAGAATCGATCCCGCAAATCTCCCACTAAACAGGGTCTACCTCAGGCCCAAGCAAAAAACCCTCAGCAACAAAGGCTTCCCCTTGAAACCGAAACAACTCTGATACCAAATGTAGGTTTTAACCCTGAACAGAAATTATCTACACACGAATCTTATAACAGAAAATAAACAATAGCGAGAGCATAAAACATAAAACAGATAAACACAGAGATTTTCCCCTGGATCCCAAATCGGGACGACCAGCTTGATTTTTCATTATATTCCGTTTAGTGTTACAACACATATATACATGCCGAAGCATACATAAACCCCAATCCATTAACCCTGGATTAGAACATAACCGTATTTCCCTTGACCGGATCTACAAAATACCAGGGGCCGAAAACCATCGAACCCCAAAACCATGTGCAAAACCATGCACAAAACCATGGGCGGATCTGGACCCCAACGGTGGGGACTGCTTCGCCCCTCGTGACCCCCCAGCTACGCCCGACGCAACATACAGCGCGTGGGGCTAATCGTGGAAAGAATATAACACATACCCAACATTCTCCCACTTGTTGTTTTCTTTCCACAGGGGGCCACATGAGAGCTTAGTCATTGGCCCAATTCTTCAACACCCATTGTTTCTCTACACCAAGAGAACTTATGAGTGCTCACAGACTTCGTCAATGCATCTGCAACATTCTTCAAAGTGTCCACCTTTACCAGCAACACCCTTTTAGCCTCAACCATATCTCTAAAAAAGTGATATTGAACATCAATGTGCTTTGTATTTGAATGATAAGCAAGGTTCTTAGCCAAGAAAATTGCACTTTGGCTATCACAGTCTATCCTTATAGCTTGCTGTACCAACCCCATACTTGAACACAATCTCTGCAACCAAACTGCTTCCTTGCTTGCATGAGTGGCTGCTATGTATTATGCCTCTGTAGTTGAAAGAGCCACTACAGACTGTCTTTTACTCATCCAACTGACTGCGCCTCCAAATAGGCTAAACACATACCCACTTGTAGATCTTCTTTAGTCCAGATCTCCAGCCCAGTCTGCATCAACAAAACCATGAATGTCCAACATTCTTTCCAATCCTGGTCTTCCCTGGTAGCACAAGCCATAATCACTAGTGCCACGTAAATATATGAAAACCCGCTTCACTGTTGTCCAATGCTCCTTCCCTGGGTTTGACATAAACCTGCTCAATACTCCCACTGCATGTGCAATGTCTGGTCTAGTACATACCATTGCATACATCAGGCTACCCACTGCACTTGCATATGGAACACATGACATATCCTCCTCTTCTTCTTGTGTCTTGGGACACTGTTCAGCAGACAGCTTTGCACCTACAGGAATAGGAACACTCACCGGTTTACTATCCTGCATATTGAACCTCTGCAATATAGTCTCGACATACTTCCTCTGGTTTAACCAGAGCTTCTTCTTTGCCCGATCTCTCTTAATTTCCATGCCCAAAATATAGTTTGCAGCACCAATATCCTTCATGTCGAATTTGGAGAACAATTGGGTCTTCAAATCCTGGATAATTTCTTTGTCATTTCCAATCACTAACATATCATCCACAAACAAGACCAAATAAATAACACGGTCACCAATTAATTTAAAATACACACAGTGATCCTCTTTTCTTCTGGTGAAGCCAAGTTCCCGTATATAGGTATCAAATTTCTGATACCACATCCTTGGTGACTGTTTTAACCCATACAGAGAGTTTTTTAACCTGCATACCAGTTATTTCCTATCCTTCACCGTAAATCCTTCAGGTTGCTTTATGTAGATCTCCTCTTCTAGATCCCCATGAAGAAATGTTGTCTTCACATCCATCTATTCTACCTCAAAATTAAATGCAGCAACAACAGTTATAAGTAATATAATAGAAGTAACCTTGGCATCAAGAGAAAAAATATCACCAAAATCAATTCTCGGCACCTGGGAATAACCTTTTGCTACCAACCGAGATTTTTATTTCTCCACCTTGCCTTCTACATTCATCTTCTTCTTAAACACCCATTTGCTCCTGATGGGCTTCCTTCCAACTGGGAAATCCACCAGATCCCATGCAACATTTTTGTGCAAGGATGCCATTTCATCAACCATGGCCTCCTTCCAGAGTTTTCCATCCTTTGAATCCACTGCCTCCCTGAGAATTCTGGGATCATCATCAGTGATAGTTAAAGCAAAATTTGAACAGAAAGCAGATGGAATATACCTTGCTGTCTGCCTTCTTTCTCGAACTGATCTTCTCACAGCTGGAGTTTGTGGCTCTTCTTCTTATGAATCTTGTTTTGTTCTAGAGTCCGATTCATCCTCCTTTAGCTCAAACTCTATCTTCTCAGGTTCCCTTGGTAGGAATTCATGTTTAATAACATATTTAACCTCTCTAAACACCACATTTTGATTGTACAAAAACTTCCTTAATTATGGGTTCCAAATCTTGTAATCTTTTAAACCATTTTCATACCCAATAAAGATGCACCTTTCAGATTTATTATCCAACTTGGTCCTTTTCTCCTTTGGAACATGTACATATGCATCACATCCAAATGCCCTCAGATGGGAAAGAGAGGGTTTCTTACTAGTCCATACCTCATGTGGAGTCTTATCCTCCAACGCTGATGAAGGCGATCTGTTAACCAGGTAACATGCAGTCTCCACTACCTCTGCCCAAAATTCCTGTCCTAACTCGATACCACTGAGCATGCTTCTTGCATTTTTCATCAACGTTCTGTCAATTCTCTATGCAACTCCATTTTGCTAAGGTGTGTATGGAGTAGTCTTCTGCCACGATATACCACACTTCTTACAGAACTCTTCAAATTTTGTCTTGCATAACTCTCCACCATTATCTGTCCTCAACAATTTTATATTCTTCTCTATCTGGTTTTCCACCATAATCTTAAATTATTTAAATCTGTCAAAGAATTCAGATTTCTTCCTCAAGAAATATATCCATGTATTCCTTGAGAAGTCATATATGAATGAAACATAGTACACACACTTTACCAGTGATGGAACTGACATAAGTCCAAAAAAATCACTGTGCACAAGCTCTAATATTTTGTTCGCCCTCTTAGCACTAGAAGGAAAACTCACTCGATTCTGCTTCCCATATACACAATGTTCACAGAAATCGAAATCTAGAGAGAAATTAGACATAACTTCTACCATAACTTTACCATGCAGTATCCGAAGGCCCTTCTCTCCAATATTTCCAAGCCTTTGATGCCATAGAATGGTATTTTATCCAAAGACCGTTAGGCTTTCCGCTCCACTTTCAGGAACCACAGAACTGTTTCTCCCATCAATAACAATGCTACCCTAAATCTTGTACAGAGTTCCAATCCAAACTCCTTGCATTAATACTAGTGCTCCCCAAACCATCTTACATGTATCTTTCTCGAACACTATTTTTACCCCTGCATCATCCATCTTGCTTACATAAATCAGATTTCTGGCCAACGTAGGAATATGCAGAACACCAGGAAGTGCTCTAATCCTTCCACCTTGCAGCTTCAGCTTGACTTTTCCACGTTCGATGATTTTGGCCTTCCTATCATCCCCTAAGAAGAAAACACCACCATCATACTTCTCACACTCGCAAAACCACTCCCTATGGGGAGTGAAGTGAAAGGATGCACCTGAGTCAATTAACCATGCCTCATGATCTACATGTGTATTTGAAGAAGAAGCAAAATACACATCTCCACCTTCATCTGAGGTGGTTTTTTCGTCTATATATGGAGCATCATCAGATCCATTTCATTTCTTAGGAGCTTTATATCTGAAATCCTTTTTGAAGTGGCCTTCCTTTCCACATTTCCAGGACACCTTTACAGGCTTTCTTGGAGATTTAGATCTCCCACTCGAAAAAATATTTTTGTTTCTATTATGGGACCTTCCTCGTGTAGATAAGGCATCTCCATTATGGGCCTCCATATTTATCCGTCTCATTTCCTCTGACAACAAGGCTGAGACAATTTCATCAAAATTATAGGTAGTTGTATTGCTACCTATTGCAATAACGAGATTGTCCCACAAATTTGGTAGATAACACAACAAAATGATGCACTTATATTCATATGAGATTTTAAAATCAATAGATGAAAACTGACTTACCACAGTATTAAAGGCATTCAGATGCTCTATCACCAAGTCCCCATCCTTCATCCTCAAGTTATACAACTTTTTCTGCAGGAAAAATTTATTCACCAAAGACTTATATTGGTAAAAATTTCCTAACTTGACCCACAAAGTTTGTGCCGTAGCTTCCACAGATACATTCAACAATACCAAATCTGAGATACACAACCGTATTGTTCTCTTTTCCTTCCGATCCAACTTCGTCTAGTATTCATCTGACATTATTGTTGGCTTGGTACCCAGATCTACCGCGATCCACTGATCTTTATCCACCAACAGATCCTCCATCTTGAGCTTCCACAACTTAAAACTCTAACCATTAAATTTCTCAATCTCTGTCTTTCCACTACTCGCCATCTTATTTCAACACAAGAATCGATCCCACAGATCTCCCACTGATCTACCACATGCCTGAGCAAAAAAACCCTCAGAAGAAAAGGCATCCCCTTGAAACTGAAACAAATCTGATACCAAATGTAGGTCTTAACCTGTACATAAATTATCTGCAAACGAATTCTTAAAAAATAGAAAATAAACAATAGCGAGAGAATAAAACATAAAACATATATACACAAATATTTTTCTCATGGATCCCAAATCGGGACTACCAGCTTGATTTTTCATTATATTCTTTTTAGTGTTAAAACACACACACACACATATATATAGATATATACATGCCAAAGCATTCATAAACCCCAATCCATTAAACCTGGATTATAACATAGCCGTAGTTCCCTTCACCAGATCTACAAAATACCAGGGGACGAAAGCCATCATGCCCCAAAACCATGTGCAAACCCATGCACAGAACCATAGGCGGGTCTGCCCACCTAAAATAGGGTCCAAATTTTTTTTCCCCCTGTGACCCCCCTGCGCGTGCGACTATTCGAGGAAGGAATATAACACATACCCAACATTCTCCAACTTGTTGTTTTCTTTCCGCAGAGGGCCACAAGAGAGGTTAGCCATTAGTCTAGCCCTGCAACACCCATTGTTTCTCTACACCAAGAGAACTTCTGAGTGCTCACAAACTTCGTCAATGCATCTAAACATTCTTCAAAGTGTCCACCTTTACCAGCAACACCTTTTTATCCTCAACCATATCTCTCTCACAAAGTGATATTGAACATCAATGTGATTTGTCTTTGAATGATAAGTAGGGTTCTTAGCGAAGAAAATTGCACTTTTGCTATCATAGTCTATCCTTATAGCTTGCTGCACCAACCCCATACTTGAACACAACCTATGCAACCAAATTGCTTCCTTTATTACATGAGTGGCTGTCATGTATTCTTCCTTTGTAGTTGAAAGAGCCACTACAGACTATATTTTACTCATCCAATTGACTGCACCTCCAAATAGGCTAAACACGTACCCACTTGTAGATCTTCTTTGGTCCAGATCTCCTACCCATTTTGCATCAACAAAACCACAATGTCCAAAACTCTATCCAATCCTAGTCTTCCCTGGTAGCACAAACCATAATTACTAATGCCACACAAATATCTGAAAACCTGCTTCACTGCTGTCTAATGCTCCTTCCCTAGTTTTGACATAAACCTGCTCAATACTCCCACTATATTTGCAATGTCTGGTCTAGTACAGACCATTTCATACATCATGCTACCCACTGCACTTGCATATGGAACACGGGATATATGCTCCTCTTCTTCTTGTGTCTTGGGACACTGTTTAATAGATAGATTTACACCTACAGGAATAGGAACCTTCACTGGTTTTCTATCCCGCATATTGAACCTATGCAATATTATCTCGAAATACTTCCTCTGGTTTAACTAGAGCTTCCTCTTTGCCTGATCTCTCTTAATTTCCATGCCCAAAATATAGTTTGCAGCACCAAGATCCTTCATGTAGAATTTGGAGAACAATCGGGTCTTCAAATCCTGGATAATTTCTTTGTCATTTCCAATCAGCAACATATCATCCACATACAAGACCAAATAAATAACACAATCACCAATTAATTTAAATACACACAATGATCCTCTTTGCTTCTGGTGAAGCCAAGTTCCCGTATATAGGTATCAAATTTATGATACCACATCCTTGGTGACTGTTTTAACCCATAGAGAGACTTTTTTAACTTGCATACCAATTCTTTCTTACCCTTCACCGTAAAGCCTTTAGGTTGTGTCATGTAGATCTCCTCTTCCAGATCCCCGTGAAGAAATGTTGTCTTCACGTCCATCTGTTCTACCTCAAAATCAAATGTAACAACAACAGATAAAATTAATCTACTAGAAGTAACCTTGGCAACAAGAGAAAAAATATCACCAAAATCAATTCCCAGTACTTGGGAATAACCTTTTGCTACCAACCGAGCTTTGTATTTCTCTGTAATATTCCAAAAGGGAAAATGCAGCAATACTGAAACACAATATAAGAATTGCGACTAAGTAAAAAATAAATCTAAAGAAAACATCAAAATATACAGAGAAGCTGATCCTTTTTATTATGTGGAGAGGATTCAATTACAAAATGTACAAAAGATGAGGGAATCTAGCCAAACAGATTGCCTAGAATCACCCTACAAACATGCTACAACTAGGACTGCGTAACTGGTGAGCTTACATGAAGCAATACTACGCTGTCCCTTTTGCTGCTGATGTACATGAAGCTGTTGCAAAAGGAAATGAAGATCTATGGAGCTTAGGAGCTCTGATGATTCTAAGATTCAAGATCTGGCCAATGTGATGGGAACCCAAGATAACCCATAAAGGATTTTCCAGATCTACAATTTTGGAAAATCACCCTCCTAGGGTTTGATCCTTTGACTATTGGGTTATACAGATTTGAAGCTATATATGATCCAAATATGGCTTCAATATGTTATACAACCAGATCTAAGCTTTGAGGGTTGATCCCTCCTTCAGATCTACAAGCTAGGAGCTTGAGATCTTGCCTCCTCTTCTTCCTCCTTCAAGCTGCAGCAACTGAATATGCAGTTGCTAAAGAAACTATGCTGTATAAGAGGGAGAGGCTCTATTCCTGCTGAAATATGCTTCAATAAGCTCCAGGCTGATGGAAATGGTGATGGAAAGGTGAGGGGATGGTCCCTCATAGGATTACTAGCTGAAATACTAGTAACTTCCTTCCTCCTTTGGATCTGCAATGATGGACTGTGCAATTCTTGGTGGGACTGCTACTGATAGGAGGTAAATAATGTTTCGCCTGATGCCAAATCTAAAATGAAGCCCTGGGAATGCTGATTTTTATGCCCAAGGTGATAGGAATAATCCTACATCGGTTCTCCAGCTGAAATACTGAAGACAACCTCCACCTCCCAAACCGATCTTCAGAAATTGCGTAATTCCTAAAGGTAGGTGTTCTGAAGAGAATGGAAATAATGTGGCACCAATTCTTGATTATGAATGAAGTACAACCCTCTTCGAAGAGCTACTCAATGAAAGAGGTGGGATTCCTGACCAGGAACACCCAGTGCCAAACAACACTTGCGATCTTAGCTAAACAACCAAAGAAAGCATGGAATGTCAAATGACAATTCCAGATCTAAACAGATATTTACATGAATAATCAAAAGCATCCCTCCATTGTTGCCTTCATCTCCTTTATATAGTTTATGAGCCTTCCCATGCCTTGGCCCACCTCTAAACTGCGCTGTGCATGTGGACATAATCCTCCATGTTTGACTGCGCTATCTCTCCAAGCCCTCCATCATGTCTACATGCAATGTGCACCCTCTCCATCATGTGTGCATTAATTGCACTACTTCCTCCATCACTTCATCATAAATTCTCTATGATCTTTCATTAGATGCCCTCCATGATCTCAGTTGACTGCTTCAACCTCGATGATCTATCTCATTAATGAGACATGATCTCCACTCCATTCACATTAATAGTTGCTCCACTACTCCATTATGCAGATCTATGCTTAATTAATCCACATTCACACATAAAAAGTGGATCTTTATTCATCTTGAGGATTATGGGTCCCTCCACCCTTTTAATTAATTAATTAAGTTTATAAAGAACTCTAATATTATAAATATCATGTGAAAATTTGGGAATATTACAATCCTCCCCGAAAAAATCTTGCTTGTCCTCAAGAAACTGAAAAAGTAGATGCAAAGCCATATATTCCCCTCCAAATGGAATCCACATAAGTAAGGCCTCCTCCATCTTCTTCAATGTGTTATGCATGTTTGGTTCCAAAGTTATGTTTCAAAAATGCATAGAATGACCTCCAACTGTATAGTTAGATGCCCTCCTTCTACCATGAATTACCAAGTGAAAACCATATTATGTCCAACATCATCATCAATACATGAGATACATAAAATAGAGTGGTACTTTCCACAAAGGAAAAGCTCCATCTCACAACACATCTCTTCATCCATTCTTTATGTAGTAGATTTAGCATTGACATGCCCTCATCGTTAGCCCTGTTGGCCTTGTTGGATCCAAGCATCATTCCAACATTATGAAAAATAAGAAATAGAGATATATGGGTAGACAAATATGTCAAACCATATTCTCCCAACAGTAACCACTGGAGTAAGGCCCTTTGCTGCCATCCTCCATCTCCCCCATGCAATATGGCCAAGCCAAACTCCCCCAAAAACAACCAAAGCAACAAGAGATCTTGCTGCCTTTTCACCTCCTCATGTGCATCATGGAGTAAAAACATACTAATAGACATGTGTAATGTCACATAAGCCCAATATAGGCAAGCACCATTGATACACATCATGAGAATATCATGCCAAGTTTTACCAAACACAAAACACATAGACAATGGAGATGTCATGTGATGCCCAAAATCTCCTAAGGACAACCAAATTGAACATGAATTCTTTTGTGGCACTCTATCATTGATACACAAGGCATGAATTAGAAAATATGAGCTATTGGGTGGTAATCATACTCACCCAAGAGCAGCCAGTGCAACCATGCCTCATTCTTCATTACATGAGTGTTTTTCAAGGCATGGATCAAAGAAATAGGAGCCTTTGGGTAGTAACCAAATTCACCCAAGAGAAAACAACGTAACCAAGCTTCTTGCTGGCCCATGTCATATATCTGCAAGTGGTCATGCAACCCATTGCTTATCATCCTCACCCACTCATCCCAATGTGGATGATGAATGATGTTTTGCATAAACATGGTATCCTCCTTTTCTAGAATACTATCCTTCCCAAACTGATGAATAGCTTTTCACTCCATGAAATGTTGAAGTGCACCTCCAATGAGATCCATTAATGAGACCTTATTCTCATCAATGGCCCTCCAAAACCAGTGAGGTTCTAGATCTGCTGCAGGTAGAAGTTTCTCTTTGAGCTATGAGATGCTCATTGAGAAAGTGTCATCTAGAAAGGAGAAAATATTTCTCATCTCAATATATCTACCATTTATCATCTTAACCTCCATTGCTTCATGAGTGAAGCTACCTTCAGAATGCTCCAAGAATAATGGGGCCCCTTAATTATCACTGCTACTAAGTGACAACGCTTTAGTTCTGCATGATAATACATATGTTGTCTCAAAGCAAGGCACAATGCTGATCTCATAACCAGTCATTGTACATACGATCATGCTCATCCCATTTTCTAAAACTCTACACTTCAACTCAAAAGGTTGAATATATCTCAAAAATGATGATCTGGGATAGCTCTTCATCTCCTCCTTGATTAGATCAAGGGTCCTCTGCGCTGTGATATGTTGCTGCTTCAAATCAACATGTTGTTCTAATACTTGGTCATGCAATGGCCCTGATGGCATGTCCCCATAAGTTTCAATAAGATATACTGAAACAATAGGTGATGAAAGTGCATGCATACCTTGGATCAAGGGATGTGTGGGAATCTCTTGCAAGGACACAAGAGTTCCTCCAACCGGGACAATGGTGTCTCCAACTGCTGGTAAGAGTGATGGTTGCTCTTCTCCAAGTGTACCAATGCTGGAATCTACCTCCTCTTCCTCATGCATCTCCTGAATCATGCATGGGACTCTATGTGTCAAGAGCTCAAGACTATCTTGCAAAAGTGCAAGTGTCTCTTCTTCAGATTCAAGTACTTCTGCAGCTGGTGGTGATTGTAGTGACTCTTTGTCCAGAGTGAAAAGAATGACATCCTCCTTTGTTTCCTTAGGAAATGTCTCTTTGTGATACATCTCTGGTTTTCTCACATCAAACTTCTTCCTCAACGAAAGAAATCTAAATATTTAGTCACCTTTGCATGCTCCATGTGACCAAACCACCAATCATTGGCTTCACCTAAAAGATGAAGTGCTACAATTTGGACAACCTCTCCTTTAGCTACAGGATGTAGTCTGAAAAATGTATCTAACTCTTTCCTCCAAGCTTTAACAGTGCTTCAGGAAGATCCATCAAATGTAGGAAAATATAATCTATTGTGCCTCTTTCTTCTATTGCTGCTATAGGATCCTCTTTCTTCTTTGATTTGGAAGAATTGTTGGAGATTTATACTCTTCTTGAATGCTCTAGACTGTGCCTTGTACTCTTCAAGATACAAACTGAGAGTCTCATGAGTCTCATATTCTTTCCTTTCTTCATTTCTACACCATTCACCTTCCTCAAAGAAAGTGGACATAGTAGAACTATGAGGAGATCTATGATTCTTCGGTTTTCTTTGTTGCTGATAGGAAGTGCTTGGACCTTCCTCATGAAATCTTCTTCTTGGATCCTCCTTTTGCCTTTCCCTCTTCATTTGATTGACCTATTTTGAGAGATATTGCATGGATATAAAGAGAGGAGTGGAAAAACTACAATCCTCCTTCATGATAGATCTCATCTATCTGCTTCTTCTTTTGATGCAAAATATGAAGTGTCCACAAGCTGAGCCAAAGATCATGCTCTGATACCACTGTAATATCCCAAAATGGAAAATGTAGTAATATTGAAACACAATATAAGAACTGAAACTAAGTAAACAATAAATCTAAAGACAACATTAGAATATATAGAGAAGCTGAGCCTTTTTATTATGTGGAGAGGATTCAGTTACAAAATGCACAAAATATGAGGGAATCGAGCCAAAGAGATGGCCTAGAATCACCCTGCAAACATGCTATAGCGAGCACTGCATAACTTGTGAGCTTACAGGAAGCAATACTGCACTGTCCCTTTTGCTGATAATGTACATGAAGCTGCTGCAAAAGGAAATGAAGATCTATGGAGCTCAGGAGCTCTGATGATGCCAAGATTCAAGATCTGGTCAATGTGATGGGAACCCAAGATAACCTAGAAAGGATTTTCCAGATCTACAACTTTGGAAAATCACCCTCCTAGGGTTTGATACTTTGACTGCTGGGTTATAAAGATTTGAAGTGAGATCTGATCCAAAGATGGCTGCAATATGCTATACAACCAGATTTAAGCTTTGAGGGCTGATCCCTCCTCCAGATCTACAAGCTAGGAGCTTGAGATCTTGTCTCATATTCTTCCTCCTTCAAGTTGCAACAACTGAATATGCAGCTGCTACAGAAACTGCGCTGCACAAGAGGGAGAGGCTCTATGCCTACTGAAATGTGTTTAAATAAGCTCCAGGCTGATGGAAGTGGTGATGGCAAGGTGAGGGGATGGTCCCTCACAGGATTACTAGCTAAAATACTAGTAACTTCCTTCCTCCTTTGGATTTGCAATGATGGAATGCATAATTCTGGATGGGATTGTTGCTGATAGGAGGTTAATAATTTTTGGCCTAATTCCAAATCTTAAATGAAGCCTTGGGAATGCTAATATTTAAGCCCAAGGTGATAAGAATAATCCTACACCAGTTCTCCAGCCGAAATACTGAAGACAACCTCCACCCCCCAAAATGATCTTCAGAAATTGCGTAATTCATGAAGGTAGGTGTTTTGCAGAGAATGGAAATAATGTGGCACCAATGCCTGATGATGAATGAGGTACAACCCTCTTCCAAGAGCTACTCAATGAAAGAGGTGGGATTCCTGACCAGGAACGCCCAATGCTAAACAACACTTGCAATCTTATCTAAACAACCAAAGAAAGCATGTAATGTCAAATGACAATTCCAGATCTAAACAGACCTTTACGCGAATAATCAAAATCATCCCTCCATTGTTTCCTTCATATCCTTTATATAGTTTATGAGCCTTCCCATGCCTTGGCCCACCTCTAAAATGCATTGTGCATGTGGACATAATCCTCCATGTTTGACTGCACTGTCTCTCCAAGCCCTCCATCATGTCTACATGCAATGTGCACCCTCTCCATCATGTGTGCATTAATTGCACTACTTCCCCTATCACTTCATCATGAATGCTCTATGATCTTTCATTAGATGCCCTCCATGATCTCAGTTGACTGCTTCAACCTCCATGATCTATCTCATTAATGAGACATGATCTCCACTTCATTCACATTAATAGTTTCTCCACTACTCCATTATGTAGATCTATACTTAATTAATCCACATTCACACATAAAAAGTGGATCTTTATTCATCTTGAGGATTATGGGTCCCTCCACCCTTTTATTTACTTAATTAATTAAGTTTATTAAGAGCTCTAATATTCCAAATATCATGTGAAAATTTGGGAATATTACATTCTCCACCTTGCCTTCTACATTCATCTTCTTCTTAAACACCCATTTTCTCCTGATGGGCTTCCTTCCAGCTGGAAACTCCACTAGATCCCATGCCTCATTTTTGTGCAAGGATGCCATTTCATCAACCATTGCCTCCTTCCAGAGTTTTCCATCCTTTGAATGCACTACCTCCATGATAGTTCCAGGATCATCATCAGTGATAGTTAAAGCAAAATTTGAACAGAAAATAGATGGGCTATACCTTTCTGGTTGCCTTCTTTCCTGAACTGATCTTCTCACAGTTGGAGTTTGTGGCTCTTCCTCTTCTGACTCTTGTTCTGTTGTAGAGTCTGATTCATCCTCCTTTATCTCAAACTCTATCTTCTTAGGTTCCTTTGGTAGTAATTCATGTTTAAAAACATCTTTCACCTCTCTAAACACCACATCTCGACTGTACACAACCTTCCTTGTTTCTCGGTTCCAAATCTTGTAACCTTTTAAACCATACTTATACCCAATAAAGATGCACCTTTCAAATTTATTATCCAACTTGGTCATTTTCTCCTTTGGAACATGTACATATGCATCACATCCAAATACCCTCAGATGTGAAAGAGAGGGTTTCTTACCATTCCATACCTCATGTGGAGTCTTATCCTCCAACACTGATGAAGGTGATCTGTTACCAGGTAACATGCAATCTCCACTGCCTCTGCCCAGAATTCCTATCCTAACCCAATACCACTGAGCATGCTTCTTTCCTTTTCCATCAACGTTATGTTCATTATTTCTGCAAATCCATTTTGCTGAGGTGTGTATGGAGTAGTCTTCTACCATTCTATAACCCACTTCTTAAAAAAACCTTCAAATTCCTTCTTGCATAACTCTCCACCATCATCTGTCCTCAACGCTTTTATCTTCTTCTCTGCCTGGTTTTCCATTAGAGCCTTAATTTATTTAAATATGTCAAAGACTTCATATTTCTTCCTCGGGAAATATTTCCATGTATTCATTGAGAAGTCATCTATGATTTAAACATAGTACACAGACTTTTCCAGCGATGGAACCGACACAGGTCCAAACACAGCACTGTGCACAAGTTCTAATATCTTGTTCACCCTCTTAGCACCAAAAGTAAAACTCACTCGATTCTGCTTCCCATACACACAATGTTCATATAAATCGAAATCTAGAGAGAAATTAGACATACCTTCTACCATAACATTACCATGCAGTATCTGAATGCCCTTCTCTCCAACATGTCCAAGCCTTTGATGCCATAACATGGTCTTTTCTGCAAAGACCGCTAGGATTTCCGCTCCACTTTCAGGAACCACAGAACTATTGCACCCATCAATAATAGTGCTACCCTAAAGCTTTTACAGAGTTTCAATCCAAACTCCCCGCATTAATACCAGTGCTCCCCGAACCATCTTGCAGGTATATTTATCGAACACTGTTTTTACACTTGCATCATTCATCTTGCTAACAAAAATCAGATTTTTGGCCAATGCAAGCAATCATATTTCTGGCCAATGTGTGTGACTATTCGTGGAAAGAATATAACACATACCCAACAAATGTGAAACAATTCCTTAGATCTTCCAAACCTTATATTTGAATTTCGAGGAGAAGGCTTTCTTGAATTTAATGGACCTCCTTTTCATTTCTTCTTCTTCTTATTGTGAGTGATTAAAGAAACATGTTCTCCTTCTTCATGCTCTTGTATCCTTCCTCTAGAAACCACCCTTTATTCTTCTTGTGTGAGCTTTCCAATAATATAATCAAATGAAGAAAAACTGTTTTTATTTATTATAGTGGTAATAAAGGTTTCTCAAATGGGAAGGAGACCTCTAATAGTTAAAATCACCAATTCCCTATCAGGTACAAATTATCCAACTCTTTTCAATTTATCTGTAAGACAATATATCCTCATAATGTAGGATTGCACAAACTCTCCTTTGTTAATATTCATATATTTGAGTTGATCTTTCAAGAATATGATTTCATTCAAATTGTTGAATTCATACATACCAACTATCTTATCATACATGTTCTTAGACTTCCTCAAATTTCAACATATGAAAGTAAGTTATATTGTAAACCATTAGCTATAATGTTTTTTTTTTTTTTTTTAACTCACCTTTCTTGTTCTTTTTCTTCAGCAATGGAATCATTCTCGAGAGGCTTAGGTACTTTTCCTTGAATGTAATCGAAAACATAATTGTTATCAATTATGATCCCCAACCTGGTCTTCCATGCAACAAAGTTAGATGAGTCACCCAACTTCTCATGTTCCTTGAAGAGTGAGGAAGACATCTTGAATTGACTATATAGGCTCCTTCAACTTTTTGAAAATGGCACAAGAAAATCATGATTTAATTTTCCCTTAATTAAATTAGGAGAAAATTTCAATTCCACATCATAAGACAACTTGTACGAGTTAACTAATTTAGTTTGACTTAGTTGGTTAATTGAATTAGATTTGAGGGCCTAAATTATGTCTTGTAGAGTGGTTCCTAAATTTTAGGAGCCTAGGTTGAGTTTATTTTGAGTTGTAATAATTTAATTTGGTTAAACTGAGTTAAAGTTAGCAAAACTAGTTTCAACTGTTGGAGGAACTAGTGGGAGGTATAGTAGTGGGGTGTGTACTTAGTGATCAACCATTTAACTGATAAATCAACCATAATTAACTCATGCATGCATGAAATATGAGTTACCTAGTTGATATTGGAGTTTAAGGGAAATGTACTATCGATTGTATAATTATCCAAGTTGTATAGGTGGTGCATGTAGTCATAGAAGGACCTATAGGGATTGCACAGTTCAATATGGGGATTTCCCTAATTAATAGGGGGATAATTCCTTAAGAAACAACACAAGTAAATAGGAGGTTGGCATGCAACATAATTGGCTAAGTATTGGCCAGAGTCAGATTGTGAGTCAGTGAGATAGATTATACTTGTGTAGAGATTGTTCAGGCTTTAACAAGCATTTTAGTTCTTCTCTATTTTCTGATTAATGTAATAGAGATAGGAAGGGGTAGTGGTTTTACCCTAGATATATCCTCGTTTTATGTGTGATAATTGATTCATGTCACATGTTTTGATATTGCTTCTCAATTGTGAATTTATTTTCCGCATATGGGTAGAGTAGATACAACTCTATTGTTTTAGTAAATTACATTAGCAGTTTGAATCTACAAGGAATTTCTACATGGTATCGGAGCTAGATTCACAATAGAGAAGAGAATTTGAAGTTATATTTACAGGAGGAACGAGGTTGCAGATATATTCTTCAGAGCTAGCAAGATGGAATTCTATGGTCTAAGGCTTGATTATGCCATTGAGGGTAGATCAAATTATATTTCTTGGAAGGACCGCATGGAAGCAGCCATGGAAGATAATTGGTTGAAGGAATTCATTGATAATTGTGTCCCAAAACCAACAAAAGTTGATGTCCAGGATATAGAAGATTGGAAGAAGGGTGTATCCAAGGCGAGGAGGATCATATTGGAGGGAGTACGAGACCATATTTTCTCTAATCTCCAGAGGAAAGAAACTCCATATGCAATGTGGAAGAAATTGGCAGATTTTTTTTAGAACAATAGTGATTGTTGGTTGCCCGTAGTTTGCAAGATTGGCAAGAACAAGTAGCAGGGAACCACATCAAACCATTTTGGAGTCCAAGGACCTAGCCTTCCTGGGCTCAGAGAGGTCTCTCTCCGTGTTTATGAGTAAATGATTTAGCTTTATGATTATGTTTTCTGATTTTAGGCTAGTTATGAAGTTTTGGGGTTGTTTGTTTTGTTTGATTGATTGATTTTAGGTTGGAAAAATAGAACGTGGGAAGCTTAATCCATTGGGCTATGGAGTCATAAAAGGGTTAAATTGTACATCAAATGTTAAAGGGTTTTTCATAGGGCAAGCTAACTATATCCAATGGATCTTCTTAGGTAAGATAAATATGGGATGAAAAAAAATTGTGAATTCCATAAAACTAAAGGGAAATTAAGAATCTTTAACTATACTTCAACAAGAAAAGCCTTTGAGATAACAATTTAGTAAAACTAAAGAGCAGAACACCTCTGAATTATTTAATTAAACTTTACTAAGAAAGCCTCAAGACAACAATCCAGTAATACTAAAGAGAAGTTAAGAATTCTTTAGTTATACTTTCAGATAGAGAAAACATTTAAGATAACAGTTCAGTGAAATTAAAGAGCAGAACACCTTTGAATTCTTTAACTAAACTTCAAAGAAGGCCTTTAAGATAAATAGTTTAGGAGAAACTAAAGAGTAGAACACCTCTGAATTCTTTAGTTTAACTTCACTAAGAAAACCTTAAGACAAAAGCTAAGTAAAGCTAAAGAGCAGAACACCTCTGAATTCTTTAGCTATACTTTGCAGATGAAAACATAAAGATAATAATAACAAACAGAGTTAAGGTGACCAAACAACACATCTCAATCTAAAATTTATGTTCTATTATCGGAGAAATTGATGTACAATATGGAAAATAGAGGAGAAACATTTAACAAAGAGGGATAAAATCACCATTAACATAGCTCAAGAATCCTATGAACGTGCTTGTATTACTGATGTCCAGCTCAAAATTGTTACAATGCTCCAGTGCAATAATCTTTGCAACTCAGAGTCTGATCAAAATCCAACTTAGCAATCAACCAACCAACAATAATAATGAACAATACATGCAGTATTTAATTGCAGATGAGGAGGTTTCCCTAATCTAGGGTGACAAATTTGCATTTACTACAGAGTAAATGATGTTTGACAATTGAGACCATGCAAGGACCAATGCCAAAATATCTCTGACTGACCTATTGTAGTAATAACTTTCTAATCTACTGTTGAGCTAACTTTAAAACATCTTTGACTAATTTGCCTTCAAACATTAACTTTTACAATAACTTCTAGGCTGTTGCTAAAATATCTCTGACTGTAACATTAACTGTAGCTTCTTTAAAGAAAATTAGGCTGTAGGTGGCCAATGTGTCTGTGAAGAAGTAAATGCTGAGTGGCTTTGTCACGTGGATTTGTTTTCTTCGTTGATTTATCCTCTGATTTGTCTTCGAACCTTGATTTGTCTTCTCCTTAGTTATTTTTTCTTTTACTGCCTTTGTTTGTCACTGTCATTTCTTTCTTTACCTCACTATTTTACCTTTTATTTCTCTTTGATTGCTTTTCATTTGATCTTTCACTTTGTCTTATATCTTTTAACTCGTGACTGCTTATTTGTATTTCTTTCACCTATCACCGTCATAGTAAACCCTCATTTTCCTTACTCTGTTATTTTCTTATGATAAACTTCGTTGTATTCGGAGGATTTGAATGATCTTTATTGATCATGATCTAATGTTGTTTCTGATTATTCTTACACTCCTAATCCTTAGATAAATAAGGCTTCTAGATCGTCACCTAGAGAGCCTTGTTTAAACAATTTTTTGGAATTGAGAATGCAAATTATGCATTTCTCGACACGTATATCACCTGCAAAACTCAACAAAATTCGTTAATTTTAAAACAAAGGGCCTTTGTAGGTAATCGAAAAGACTTGGAGGCAGCAGGGAAAAGTGTGGACAGAGTCCGGATATTAGAGGTTATTGGCTTCTGTGTTTAGTTGTGACCTTCCGGGTCTTTAGAACGTTGCAGGGGTTACATGGTGGCTCGAGGCTTATCGTAGTGACACAGGGCTTCAAAATATTCAAAAAGGGTCAATGGTTTCATTGTTATGGCGTGAGGGTGGGTTGTGGTTTTCGCATGGGGCATTGGCGGTTAGGTGGTATCAGATGGATGGATACGATAATACGTTGGGATGACGTGTGGCAGAAGGGAGGGGTGAGAAAACCGCCTATTTCGCAAGTCCCCAAGGTGCTTAAACGACGGGTATTTGGGATTGCGATAATGATCGTGGCCTGTCAGATTTGATGGAGAAGATCAGATGGTGGTCGGGTGAGAATGGATCACAGTTAGTTCGAAAGGTGGGGTCGGGGATTTTAATGAAGCGGAGGGTTTAAAATAACGCAGGGTTTTTTATAATGCGGGGCCCGGGGAAAAATATTAAAGAAGAGGTGCTTAATATAAGGTGGGGCTAGGGTCACATTGAAGCGGGGGAATAGGTTTTTAAGGTGGGGGTTTAGATATATAAGGGGTTTCGGGGGGTCAATATAACGGGGTCGAGAGATCTGAATAAACAAAGTTTATTTTAGGTGGGACCTGGGTAAATATTAATTTCAAAACAATGTAAAAATGGGTTTTTACATTGTTTTGAATGAACATAGGAGAATGAGGGAAGGGGAAGGGTTTTAGCAAGGATAATGGGGGTTTTTAGCATAGGGAAAGAGGTTTTAAGAAAGGGGCAAGGCTAGATGGGAGGATTTAAGGTCAAAAATGGGTTTTTAGAATATGAGAGGAATATAAAATGTAAACTAAGAGATAATTAATAGGTCAGATGGAAAATAATGAAGGCAATGAGAATTCTGAAAATAAATGATAGTTAGGGAATATTATTTTCAGCAGACTGTAAAAAATACACAGTCATCTAGTGATATTGTAGAATATAGGAGACTAACAGTGACCATAGGAAGCTGGCACTCAAATATAAACTTCAGAATATCAAAATGCAAAAGGGAGACACAATACCACAATACATCAGTAAGTTCACACAATTTCGTGATGAACTTGGGAGTGTTGGTGTTAAGGATGTAGAAGATGATTTGGTAAACCTAACACTTCTAGGCCTTCCCAAGAGCTGGCTCAGCTACCAAGATTCGGTCAATGGGAGGGAGAAGATACCAAATTGGGAAATATTATTGTCATATTTAGTACAGAAAGAGTTGAGGCGGAACACCAGAGATGGGAGTTCATCCAAGGTTGAGGAGGAGGTGAATTGTTCCTTGGCTGGAAAGGAAAAGAAAGGGAAAGGGAAGAAATCCCAATCCAAATCAGAATATGGTCAGATGGGAAAGAATAAATACTTGTTGAAAATCAAGTGCTTTTACTATCATGAGATGGGACACTATGCAAAAATGTGTTCGCATAAGAAGACCGACAAGAAGCCCTCAGGAGGGAGGGAAGGTGAAGCTCTAGCTTCACAATTCGAGTTGGATTTCACCCTCATTGCATGCATCGTGACATCAATGATGGGTAGTGTGTGGTATTTAGATAGTGGAGCCTCATTCCATATGATGAGAAACAAATAATTCTTCAGTGACTTGGAGGAGAAGGACCTCCAGATGCACATCGAGATGGGAGATGACAGAAAGAATAGTGTGACCAACATCGATATAGTTACTTTTCAGAGGGAGATTGGTTCTCCTCTCTCATTAAAATATGTCATGGATGTTTCGGGTCTGAAGAAGAATTTAGTTTCAGTTTCTATGCTGGAAGATCGTGGCTACGATGTGATATTTATCAAAGGAAAGTATTTCCTTCGTCACATTGCCACGAGACAGGTGAATCAGATCGGGGTTCGGGTAAAGAACCTATACAAATTGGATGTAGAAGACTATGCTTCCTTGAACACAAAAGTAGAGAAGGTGCAAAGTCAAGACACTGGTGAATTATGGCATAGGAGACTTAGCCATTTGCACCATGGAGCTTTGAAGATCATGAAACATATTTTTACAGGACTTTCCAAGGGTGCGCTGGAGCAACAAAATACATGAAAAGGGTGTACATTGGGGAAGTACACTAAAGGCACCTTTCATGTAAGGACAATAGAGCGCAAGAACTCCTTGAAACAGTTGACTCGGATGTGTGGACCTTTCTTGACAACCTCCATGACCAAGAACATGTATTATGTTATATTTGTAGATGATTTCTCACGTAAGTGCTAGATTTTATTCATGTAGAAGAAAGACCAGACATTCTCCAAATTTTGTGAATTTAAAGCACTTGTTGAACGGGAGTTTACAACACCCCATAAACCACAACAGAATGGGTTGGCTGAGTAGAAGAACAAAAGTATTGTAGGAGTTGCATGGGCGATGTTGCATGATCAGGGCCTACCATTTCACTTATGGGATGAAGCATGAAACACAATGATATATGTACAGAACAAGAGTCCTCATCGGATTCTCGTGACGAGTACACCAGAAGAAGATTTTAAAGGTAAGAAACAAGATGTGGCACACTTCAAGATCTTTGGTTCACCACTTTACTGTCATGTTTCCAAGGATGCAAGGAGAAATCTAGAACTGAAAACAGAGTTGGGCATATTTTTGGGTTACACTGATACACCTCACAACTATCGGGTGTACTTTCCATCTCATTGGGTGACATTTGTTCGCAGAGATTCAAAGTTTGATGAAGAGAAGGCCATGGGATTTTCCCTTGAGAGGGAGCTTCAGTAGCATGTAGATGAGGAGATTTTGGCTCCAAAGGAAGAACCTCATGATGTTGTGGAGAAGCCACAAGTAGAGGAGAAGAGAGTGGAAGCACCCACTCATGCAGAGACATCTATCGATGGAAGGAAGCGCACTAGGGAAGCATATAGATTATTTCACGGTGCTAGAGAGAATGTGGGAGCACCCACTTGAACACATGCAAAGGAGATCACCAAATCGTTGCATTAGGTACATGGCTCTGATGACTGAGCTAGTTAAGGCAGAACCATCCTCATTCAACGAAGAAGTGTTGAATCCAGTATGATTTGATGCCATGGTAGATGAATATGATTCCATAGTCAGAAAAAGTGTTTGGGAAGTGGTCCCAAGACCAGAGAAAAAGTTAGTGGTAGGTTAAAGGTGGATCTACAAGGTGAAACAAGCAAAAAACAGAAGCATCAAGAAAAAAAAGGCCAGATTTGTGGCCAAGGGGTTGTCTCAGTTGGAGGGAATTGATTACGAGGAGACATTTTCTCTAGTAGGAAGGTAATATTCTATCAGATAAATTATAGCACTCGTAGCGCAAATGGGATAGAAGATCCATCAAATGGATGTGAGGACAAGATTGCTTAATAGAGTGATTGAGGAGGAGGTGTACATTAAACAACCAGAAGGATGTGAGACCTTCGATAGAGAGTCGCATGTGTGCAAACTCAAGTGATCGTTGTATCGATTGAACAAGCACCACGTACTTGGTACACCAGGATCAACAACTATTTCACCAGGTTGGGATTCACCAAAAGTGAAGCAGATGCAAACCTTTACCATATTATTGTTGAAGGTAAATTGTTGATTATATTATTATATTTCGATTATTTTATTTTAACTGGTGATGAGAAGTTGATCAAATCTTGTAAAGATGATCTTGCAAGAGAATTCAAGATGAAGGACATGGGACTCATGCATTATTTACTTGGGTTGGAAGTATGGGTAGGAGATGGTGAATTGTTTGTCTCTCAGGGAAAGTATATCAACGAGATATTGAAGAAGTTCCGCATGGAGAGTAGAAAACCCATGGACACTCCTCTAGAAGGAATTTGGAGGAAAGAGGATGCCACTGCAGGTGAGGAGGTGAAGGCCACTATTTGCAGGCATCTTATGGGTTCATTTATGTACTTGGTGAGCACATGACCAAACATGTGTTATGCAATTAACCAGCTTATTCAAGCAATGGTTAAGACAAATAAACTGTATTGGAAGGCATTCAAACATGTGTTGAGATACCTCAAAGGCACTACTCAGTATGGTCTTTGGTAAAAACATACGGAGGGAGTGAACCTTCAAGGCTTCACAGATGCAGATTGGGCAGCTAGTCCATCAGATCAGAAGAGCACTTCAGGAGGAGTCTTCAATATTGGGTCAGTAGAAATTTCTTGGTATAACAAGAAGTTGTTGTAGATGCTACAACCCCCTCCAAAATTTTATCCTACACCAAATTTTAGAGCCTTCCTAGGTCTTGTTTATTGCTATCACAAACTTTGAGGTTCATTTTATTGCTTTTCTTAAAGTGTTGTGCTCCCTTTCGTAAGATACACAAAGTGTCATATTTTGGCATTTTGGATATCATATTGTATTTATGAGCCCATTATAGTGGTTCCAAGAGGTCACCTTTGTGCAAATGATTTGTTCTAAGCTTGTAAGTATCTGTCGCACGCATTTCCAAAGTTTTGAGCACCGTCGCACAATGTCGTCACGGTCGTCGTAAAGTATATCTTTGGTGTCGCACTTGTCGTAACTAGTCGTAAATATGTCACACAAAGGAGAATGATTTGTTTGTATATATTGGATGATCTATGTTGTTTGAGTCATCAAATATGCTAAGTGTGTGATCATAGTCAAAGTTCATCATTGTTCACATCGATCTCATTGGTCCCACACTTAGTCAATTTTCGGAAAACTTCCCGATTGAGCAACTTAGTTTCATCGGGCCTCCCCTGAGCTGCAAACTACGCAATATGAGTCCTCAAGCTGTGACCTTGCTTCTTGGAACTGCGTAGTGTGAAGTACCTGCCTCCAAAGACTGCTCCATTGCACAATTTTTTGACCAAGCCTTGACCTTGAGCTCTAGAATTGTGCAGTCATGGCCTCTTGCCCGACTGGAACTACGCACTTTGAAAACTCAATATTCAAGATCATGCCCTGAGCCCTGGAACTATGCTCTACACAATCACCCATGCCTTCCTTGACACCCAAAACTATTCAGTAAGTTCTCCTTGTGCCCATCCTTGCAACCTATCCCATTGGTTCCAAAAAATGCGCAGTCATGTCCCCCAAGTTAGCTTGAGCTGCACACTGTGCAGTCTCAAGGCTCAGAGATTCTCCTTTCCATCCTAAAATTCACAATTGCACATTCACTGAGCCTCCTTAACCAACCTGTCACTTGCTCTAGGATTAGTTCATGAATCAGAATGCATCATATTAGGCTAGGGGTTTTTCGGATTGATGTCGTCTCGTCATGAGTGAATTAAAAGAACATGTAATCTATCATATCACAGAGAGATTATGAAAGAGGAGAAGAAGGAGGGAAGCATTCTCAAATACACTCTTTCAATTGAACTCACAAGATTATTGATCAAGAGAAAGCGAAAGGACACTAGTTTGCGACCATTATCCAAGACTTGAGATCATTGAAGACTCTCTATCACCAATGCATGCAGAGGAGAAAAGGAAAACTATTTCTTGAAGACACTCAACTCTCAACAACAACGGTGGCTTGAAATCAAGAATTCCATGTCAGCAGTGTCATTTCATGTCATGTCATGTCGTGAGTGGTCATATGTGACATCACTATTGTATATCATGTCTATTGTAATCAAAATGTATTGTAAAGTGGAATTCCAAAGGACACACATGAATGTAAAGAGTCATGTAAGTTGAAAACTCATGGGAAGTTAAACATTCATGAGGGTAGTCAAAGAGTCACCCTTAGTTATATATACTCCCTCATTGTATAAGCAAAGGAGTTTTCACCTTGGCTCCACCAGCAAAGCATTAAAGAGATAAGCTAGTTCTTTTGTGGAGCAAGGAGTGGCTCCAATGCTCCACTATTGGAGCTAGTGATGTTCATTGTACATATGTGTCTTTCGAGGCCAACGCGTTATTCATGTGTGGATTATGAATGTTTGTAAGTCTATTTTGCGGATGTTTGTATTTCATATTTTCTTTCACATGTACTAAGATAGTTGAACTATTTTGGTTATTTTAGTGCTTATCTTGTTGATAATGTGCTGTAATGGTTATTAATGTTGTCCCATCCTCATGGAATATTCCATAGGATATTACACAGATCAACATACACTTGACATATACCTTGCAACACCATGGAGACGAACATAGATTCATCATATGAACAAGACAGTGACTCTACCACTGAGTCGCATGCACCGAGAAGGCCTTGTAAAGGTGGAAAACATGTGAGAGAAGAGCCCACCTCTTTGACTCAGTTGCAGGCCTGCCCACTTGCCATGGCATGTTTTCGAGAGTAGTCATGTTATCAGTACTGTGAGCTGATTGCTCAGATTCAGCATCATCAAGAGTTAGCCCGGTTGTTTGTTTTACATTTGCATGATGGTCAGGTAACTCTTGCTGGTGTAAACTTCACCTTGACACCAGAAACTATTTCTCAGGCGACAGGAATACCGAATGTAGGTGAAGAGTGGAACAAGAGAAATCAGGTGGAAAAAGTGCATTATGAACCTTACATCAGGCCTAGCTATGTGAGACAGCTCAGCAGGGTATTCCCATTCCGGTTTCTGAAGGAATCCTATGCGCCTTTGATGAGACTCATTATCAGATACTTCAGTTGTGAAGGCCAGTTTTCACGCCTCTATGCATACCACATCAGATTATTGATGCATTTCATGAGAGTGAGGATGATGAACATTCCATACTTCATGTGCCAAAACATCGAGAGGATGACTACTCTTGTGCAGAAGAAGACTCCCGAGCAGCAGTACAATAGAATTTACCATTATGCGCTCATCAAGATCATTGTTGTACATCAGCTTGGATTGCAGGGTAATGCATGGGAGGATTTCATTTCCCGTGACTTCTTTACATCCCCTCAGCCTCCTCTGGAGATTTTTCACGATTCTGGTGAACCTTCACATCAGTTTGAAGGTCACGAGACAGAGCCTATCAGTGTGCCAGTGTATGTCACTTATCAGAGAGGCACGAGAGTATTGTTTGCAGCAGCCCGACGAGTACTATCTCCACCCGGGGTGGAAGGGGTCTCGTTGCCATCATCAGCAGCACAGGTAAAAGATATAGGAAAGAGGCCTATGCAGGATGAAGGCCCTTCAGGAGTCCGTGATACTGATTTCATATTGATTGATGAGGATTTGAGCTCTCCAAGCTCAAAACTGAGAGAGATCATTCAGGAGCAGAAAGCTGAGATCGACACATTGAACGACAAGTTGCAGAGAGCTCAGTGGATCATAAACTATCTGGAGCAGCACAACAAGCAGTTGGAGGATCAACAGACGATCATGGAGTTGCAAAACATCCGTGAGAACCGGCAAGCTGCCCGAAGAAGCCCATCCGAGATGACACCCGTTGAGCATGAGATTGAGGCCGATAGAGAGACTTGGCTTGAGAGGGTCAACATTCATCTTGAGAAGATATTGGAGAAGGCAAACAAGGAGAAAAACATGCTCAGACACATGAAGAACCACTATTGGGCGCGCACGCATGTTTGCAAAGCAAGGATCAAAATCCTGAAGGCAAGGCTAAGGAGGGCATTGAAGCGTCGCAAAAGGCATGATAGGCTCCAAATATTGGCCGAAGCTTCATTGGCTAAGCATAGAATTTGATCAGGGACCTTCAGCCCAAATTTGAAGAAATTTGGGAAAATTTTTGTCAATTTTGAATTTTTTGGTCACAAAACAGGTTTTTCTGCCCGACGCGTAGCGCCACTTGGCGCACGCTTACAATTGGCAGCTCTTCAGGGGGAAAAATTTGCATTTCTAAGTTTTTCATGAAAATTTATGCATTCCTATGGATTAACTAAGGATTTCATCAAGTTCTAGGTTGCCTAAAGGGTCAAAAACACCCTAAAAATGGCCTTTCTGCCACTTTTTGCACACACAGGAAGCAGTGTTGGGAAATTGAACTTTTGGAGGGGAAAATGGCAACCAAATCCAGAAATTCCACTTGGGTTGGAAAGTAGACAGGCATGGCTTTCCAATGAGCTATCATGTGCTCAATTTGGACTTCGGGAAGGGCCTCAAAATAAGCTACAAACTTGTGCTACGCATAGAGATTTTGGGCGCGACGCATAGAGAATTTTGGCCTATTTTTCACTTAGCAGCTCAGAATTTCGCCTAGTTTTGACCAGTTTCACTTTTTCATGTAATTTTTGATGTAAATTGATGTAATTTCATGTCCATGATGTATTTTTGGCACATTTTTACTCATTCTAGAAGATTCATTCACCAAAAGGTGAAATGTAAGTGAATGGATCAGTTTCCTAGCATATAGAGGCAAGTTGTTTCATGGCGTATTTTCTAGTTCCTAGTTTATATATGGTTGAAACAACTCCTAGAATGATGAGCTCGACCCCTAGAGGCATGGGAATGGGTTAGGCTTGTCTATATGATGTATTTTCTCAGTGATTTTCAGGGTTGGACACTTGGGATTGCTGGGCACTTCATTGTACATTTCATTTCTGCACTTTTGGCAAAGGAATAGACCAGGGTTTGCAGCACTTTTTGGGATCCATGTGGCTCTGTGTTTTGATGGTGTGTTTCTCTTTGTAATTTTAAGTTTCACGGATGTTTATGTGTATCATTTTCCCTTCTCTTGCTTCTTAAATTAAACAAATCAGTGTTTAAAGGTGGAATTCAGTAGCCTGCTTTGCTCTGTCTTCAATTTTGCTTAATTTTTCATGTTTTCATCTGTTTGAGGAGGACTCTTGAGACTCTCTTGCCCTCTTCAGCTCCTCACCGATCTGATCCATCCATTCAATCAATCTAAATCATCAAAACAATTGCCTTCCTTGCCCCAATCAGAACTCTGCAAAAACTAGGCCTAATCCCCGCACCCAAAATTGCCTTTCCCTTTGATCCAACAAAAACCCTAAAAAACACAATCAAACTCCTTTACTTATATACCTAGCCTAAAATTAGTCTTCATTTCAAGTCATCTCAAGCCCTTTTGATTATTTTTGCTGAGATTGACCCGGAGAGAGCCCTCTCCTGTTCTGGTAGGGCTAGCTACCAGACTGAGCGTGGTTTGATGTTACCCTGAACTCTGCCTTTTTCAGCCTGAGGTAGATTTAGGCTATAACATAGTGGCGACTCCACTGGGGAAGAAAATGGTTTTCTTGTTGGTGTTATTTGTTTTATATGCTACAGACGGAGCCTGAAGTTATGCCAAGAAGCCTTCAAAACGCTCTTGCTTTGCATCAGCAAAAGTAGATAAATGCTGCTTCAGTCAATCTCCGGTCTAGCTTGTGAATGTGACACTTGACTTGTGAATTTCCCCAGTACGTCAGATCGTTTTGGACTTTTGGGTGATGAGTCTAGAATTTGATAGGCTGAACAAGTTGGTTTTGTCCCTTTGATTTTGAAATTAATCCAACACATTGGCTTCCAGAAGACATACTAGAGCAAATCCGAATCCCGATCCACCTCCAGTGTATGAGAATCCCAATCTGATTTCAATAATCCTTCGTCGAGAAAGTCCCGTGATTCCCCTTTTCAAATCTCATTCATGTCCCGCTGTGTTTAAATACCTTGAAGATATTGAATTTGACGAGCAATTTGAGTTGTCGTTGTTTGAAACTAAGTCTGAAAGTGTAATTGGTTCTACTGTCATAAATCCCGAGTTTATCAAGTATCTTGAAATTGAACAGGCTAATAGATCCATCGACAGTTAAATTTTGAATATTCAAAACTCCATTGTGGCAACAAACATTCCTGAGTTTATAGAGTCTGCATCTCAAACTCTTGGGCCATCAGTAGTTACTTCCGATTCACAAGTTCATACCCAACCTCCTTTCATTCCTACCATCCCCGTGCAACCATCTACTTATGATCAACAATCTGCAGTAGTATCGCCTCCATCCACACCACATACACCTCATAAATCTACTGCTCCTACTCCACCTGTTTCTCCAAGACATATTATAAATCCACCAAGAGCAATGGCTGCTAGATTCGCATCCCTTGTCTTGCCTCCAAAATTGGATGCTATGCCAGCTGATTATCAAAGTAAGATCCCATTGTTTGATGGCACTCCTTAAAGTGTTCCTGCTCAGCAACATATTGATAGAATGGAAAACTTATTCGATCTTCATGAAATTGATGAAGAAAATGTGACCATGAGATTGTTTGTGCAAACTTTTGGAGGTGAAGTGAGAAAATGGTTCAGAGCTTTGTAGCCTAGAAGTATTGCTACATTGGCCGAGCTGCAGAGACAATTTTTAGATCGGTGGGAAGTAAAGAAATATCCTCTTCAGATCACTTCTAAATATACCAAGATCAAGCGCAACGTAGGTGAGTCAGTCCAAGACTATTGTATCAGATTCAATGCGATTTATAATGCAATTCCTGATGATTTAAGGCCATCTAGGAAGTCAGCTTTGTTAAAATTTCTGGATGGTTTTGATCCGGACATGGCCTATTCATTACGAGAAAGAGATCCGCCCACTTTGGAGGAGATGCAGAAAATTGCAGTGAGTGTTGAAGCTAATTTGAATGACAAGAGAGCTAGATCGAGAGCAGAAAAGAAAGTCGCAATAAAGGAAGAAGCTTCTACATCAGATCAAGTACTTCGCAAGGTGGAAAAGATGATTGAAAGACTGACACTTGATAAGCCTGAACCGCAGATCAAAAATCCGAATTTCCGTGGACAGCAGCAACCACAATTCCGGATCAAACAACGAGAGCAACGAGCACAAGAACCGCCAGCACAACAGCAGGTAAAAACTCCTTTGCAGCAGAATTTTGTTGGCCCTGAATCAGATGATGAAGACAATGTAATTGGAGAAGAAAATCACTTTTTTACCCCTGATGATATGCCAACCTTTATCACCGAGGATGATGAGTATGCAGAAAACTCAGCTGAACAAAAGGATGAGGATTTGATATTGGCAAATGACACGGCTCTTGAAGAAGAGTCGGATGAGTATCAAAGAGGTTATATGAATGCTTTGTCCGCTCAACAGCGACAAATTTCACTTAGAAACAGAGAGGTGCCTATCAACCCAATCCAAAAGAGAAAGGAAGTTTCAGCACCAAAGAATGATGCACCCATTACACAAAAGAAGGGAAAGGATGTAGCTGCTCCTACTACAAGCAAGTCTCCAGCAGCAAATGAAAGATCTAATCAGCCAATTGTATCGAAGGAGAAAGTTGAAAAGAAGGATGCTCCAGCCAAAGAGGTAGAAAAAAATTCAGCTTTTAGCTTAGAGAGTGAGATTGCTAAGTTAAAAGTTTCCATTCCTTTGACTGAGGTTAATGAGAAATAGCAGCTACAAGGGTCAAGTCTCTAAAATTTTGAATTTTGATCCAATGTCTGATATGGTGAATGTGGAAGATGATAAACCTGAGTTGATATTTGGTCCAGCATTAGATGGTGAGTCTCCCGATAGCGACGTGCCTCCCTTTTATATTAGTCTCAGATTGCATGAGTTTGTGTTGCATAATGCCATGTTTGATTCTAGAGCTTCCCATAATCTCATGCCGAGGGCAATCATGGAGAAATTGGGGTAGGACATCACTAGGAAATATCATGATCTTTATTCTTTCGATTCCAGTAGAGTAAGATGCATCGGGCTCATCAAAGATTTGGTGGTTAGTTTAGATCAAAGTCCTACGAAGATTGTTTTGATGGATGTGGTTGTGGCTAACATTCCTCCTAGATTTGGCATGCTTCTTTCCAGATCTTGGGAAGCGAAGTTGAAGGGAACATTACAGCTCGATTTCTCCTATGCTACCATTCCTATGTTCGGTCAGATGATAAGATTATATCGGGAGCAAAAAATGAAGTATATGATCACCAGCAAGGAGAAACCGGTAAATCATCCGATAAATTATGTACATACAGATTTAGAGTCTTTCATTTTGTATTCAGATAGTTTCAATGATGTAGATAGTCAGTTAGTTGAAGCAGAGGATATTCCAGAGATCACAGAAAATTTCAGAGAAGTTTTGATGAAAGAAAGGCAAGAAACTGAGAGTTTCACTGAGCAATCAGCCGCCCGACAGCAGCAGAAAGTTGATGGATAGCAAGCAGAAATAACAGAGCAAACAAAATTTCAGCACTTGGGAGAAGATGAAGATGGTTTATGGACTATGGATTTCAATGGTGCAGTAGGGAGTGATGGTGCTGGAATTGGTATTTGGGTACGTAGTCCATTTTCTGCTCCAAACAAGGTACCGAGTAATGTGAGGGTTTGTTCTTACAAATTAGCATTTGATTGTTCGAATAATGAGGCAGAATACGAAGCTTTGATTTCTGGTCTGAAAATACTTAGAAAGTTGAATGCTAAGAGGATTGCGGTATATGGCGACTCCGAGTTGGTAATTAAGCAAGTGAAGGGTGAGTTTCAAGCTAAGCATCCTCGAATGCGGGCTTACCGAAATGCTGTTCTTGATATCTTGAAGTTGTTTTCAGACTATACTTTGACTTGTATCCCTCGTATTCAAAATGGTATTGCAGATGCTCTTGCTAAGGCAGCAAGTAATTTGAAGATCCCAATGAACTCAAGTAATAAGTTTGAAATCCATGTTAAACATCGTCCAACTATTCCAGACAACCAAAGGCATTGGCAAGTATTCCAAGATGATGATGAGATTGATGAATTTCTGCAAAGCAAAGGCAAATTCAAAGAGACTTCAATTGACATGGAGCCTGATGATGGTGAGGCTGATGTGCAAATAAATCAGATGGAAGTATTGCAGTTGAAAGATAATGTCATTCTTAAGGGTTTGATACCTTTAGAAGAACTTTTTGATCAAGATGACGTAGCTTGAAAACCAACCTTGCGGCCAACCGAAAAGGGAATTGAAGACGTGAACATTGGATCAGCTGAGAATCCAAAGATGGTGAAGTTGTCCAAAGCATTTCCACCGGAGGTAAAAGAAAAGTATGTTAGTTTGTTGTCTTCTTTTGCTGATGTATTTGCTTGGGACTATTCAGATTTAAAGACGTATGATACAAATATAATTCAGCACACCATTCCTATCAAGCCAAATCAAAAGCCCTTCAGGCAGAAGATGAGAAGGATAAATCCGAAGTTGCTGCCCTCGATTGAGAAAGAGGTGAATCGATTATACAAGGCTGGTATCATTGTTCCTATAAGATTTTCAGATTGGATTTCCAATTTGGTTCCCGTTCGCAAAAAGACAGGCGAGATTCGTTTTTGCATTGATTTTAGGAATATGAACAAGGTTTCTTTGAAAGACAATTATCCATTGCCCAAAATGGATCACATATTGCAGCGAGTAGTTGGAGCATCTCGTATGTCACTACTCGATGGTTATTCTAGGTATAACCAAATTCTGGTCCATGAGGATGATAGAGACAAAACAACGTTCACCACTCCGTGGGGAACTTTCTATTACGCTAAAATGCCTTTCGGTTTGAAGAATGCTGGTGCGACATTTCAGCGTGCAATGGACATGGCATTCGCGAATGAGAAGGATGTTTTCCTTGTTGTGTATCTTGATGATTTGACAGTATTTTCGAATTTTGATGAAGAGCACCTTTACCATCTGAAGATTTTGTTTCAACGATGCAGAAAGTATGGTGTGTTACTCAATCTGAAGAAGAGTTTGTTTGCCATGGATGAGGGAAAACTTCTTGGTCATATTATCTCAAAAGATGGCATCCGTATTGACCCAGCACGAGTTGAAGCTATTCAGAAAATTGATCTTCCCCGGAACAAGAAGGAGATTCAGTCTTTTAATGGTAAGATGAATTTTTTACGCTGCTTTGTGCCTAACCTTGCTGAACATTTAAGAGAGATTACAGACATGCTTAAGAAAGATAATGCAGTAAATTGGAGTGAGGAGGTGGTAAAATATTTCAATCTAGTAAAGTTGGTTTTTTCTTCAGCTCCTATTTTGATCAGCCCGGATTACACTCAGGATTTTATTTTTTTTTCATTTGCTTCGGAGCATACTATGGCAGCGGTATTAATGCAGAAAAGAGATGGGCATGAGAAACCAATTGCTTTCTTCAACCGTACTATAAGAGATGCAGCCTTGAAATATAACATCATTGAAAAGCAAGCTCTTGCTTTTGTGAAAGCGTTGAAATATTTCCGAGTATATATTCTGCATTCTCATATTATTGCTTATGTTCCTAACAGTGCTGTAAAGGATGTTTTAGTGCAAATAGATCCGGAAGGAAGACGGGACAGATGGATTGCAGCCTTGTTGGAATATGATGTGGAGATCAAGCCCACAAAGATTATCAAAGGGCAAGGGCTGGCAAAGCTAATGGCTGAATCTAATTTACGCTCCTTGGACATCAATCTCATTGCTGCTATATCTGAGGAGAATGAGGAAAGTTCATCAGTTCAGGTATCAGAAATCTTTGTGCTTTCTCCTTGGTATTCAGATATTGTATATGTGCTTCAAAATTTGTCACCACCGCCCGGCATGGCTAGAAACAAAAGTAGAACTCTGAAGTTGAAGGCCGCTAAGTTTTGTGTTTTGAATAATTCACTTTATTGGAAAGATCCCGATGGTGTTTTGTTAAACTGTTTGGTGGAAGAAGAAGCAAAGCGGGTTATGGAGGATTTTCATAAGGGAGATTGTGGCGGTCACCTTTTTTGGAAGACAACGGCCAATAAGATTTTGAGAGCGGGATATTATTGGCCGACATTTTTTGCTGATGTGTATAAGACTGTCAAAAGCTGTCACGAATGTCAGATTTTTGAAGGAAGGCAGAAATTGCAACCTTTGCCGCTTAAGCCCATTGAAGTAAGTGCTCCTTTCCAGCAGTGGGGTTTGGATTTCATTGGTGAAATTCATCCCGCTTCTTCCGGTCAACATAGGTGGATCCTAACTGCGACAGATTATTTCACGAAATGGATTGAGGAAATTCCCACCAGGCAAGATACGGATTCGGTAATAATTTCTTTCCTTGAGAATAACATTTTGTCTCGTTTTGGTTGCCCGAATAAGCTAATCACTGATAACGCAGCAGCTTTCAAATAAAAAAGGATGATTGAGTTTTGTGACAAGTATCATATCATTTTGGGACACTCAACCGCTTATCATCCACAAGGCAACGGATTGGCGGAGTCTTCCAACAAATCTTTGGTCAACATCATTAAAAAGTTGTTGGAAATAAATAAGAAAAGTTGGCATAAGAAGTTAGTCAATGCACTTTGGGCAGATCGAGTGAGTCGAGTTGATACAGTGTTTCCTACCTCTCTCGCAGTTCCGGTGGTCAAAATTCTACAGGAAGCTGGCAGTGAAGATGATCATATGCAAAGAAGAATAAATGAAATGATCCATTTGCAGCAGACGAGGGAAGAAGTTTTTCAAAACACATTCAAGCTACAGGAGAGAATTAAGAAAATCTATGACAGAAAAGCAAAGGTGGATAAATTTCAATTGGAAGAAGTGGTGCTGAAATGGGATGCAAGAAACGAGGAAAAGGGTAAGAACGGTAAGTTTGAAAATCTCTGGAAAGGACCCTTTAAAATTGCTGCATATCGAGGTCAGAATGCTTTTCTTCTGAAGGAGATGAACGGGGAAGATTGTCCAGGAGGGCCGGTCAATGGTCGGCTGCTCAAGCAGTATCATTTCTGAGATGTTTTTTGCTGTTTACATTGTCACTGTATATACCGTTTATTTCAGTTTCATTGCAAGTGTGCGCTGTGATATTTTCTTTAGTTTGGGGCCCGAAGTGAAGGCTATAATTCTGAAGATGGATTTCAGCTTTGATTTGAGTTTATCGAGTCAGTTTTTTCAGTCATTTCAGTTTTAAAGTTGAGTCAGTTGAGTTAAGTTTTCAGTCAATAAATGAGTTAAGAGTCTTGTGTTGACTCCATAGCCTAATGGACGAAGGCACTGCCTACTCTCCCAGAAATCTGCAGTTCTTGGCACCTCCCAGGAGCTACCATCCCCATTGGAGCCAATGTTAGAGTCGGTCTCTTCATCCCTCCGTCAAAGATCAAAATCTCTTTTGTTGCATTTCATTTTACGTGTCTCATTTACTTCAGTCATTTGCATTCCATTAGGAGCATCGATCGTCTGATGGAAAGGTCTTTTCACTCATGTTTCTCATGTTTTGTACCTGCTGGCTCACGTTTGTTCATCAAAGTCCATCAAAATCATTTTATAGTCAATGACAATCAGTGTTTGGTCTTCTGGTGGGCAAAGAGTCTTTTTAGGGTTTTTAGTCTCATTAGGTCTAGGGTTTCGCAAATTTAGTCTTCAAAGTGTCCAATAATGCAAGCAGGCACATGAGGGAGGTTCAAAATAAGTTTTCATTTCAAAATTTCATCGCTATAATGTTAGATCATGATTATTCTTCAAAACTCTGTTTTGAAGAAAAATCGTCAATTTTGTCTTTTGTAATAAATTCCATGTAAATTTTCAATTCTTCAGTTGTGAAATTCTTCAGGCGCAGCCTTGGTCGCCTTTTCCAAATTCCATGCCAGCTATCCCTGCAAAAAATTGACAAAAATTTTCGTCATTCAGCTCAAAAAATCAAAGTGGAAGAGCAAAACAGAGTTTGTATTAAAATGTGAAAGTGCCAAAGTTATGCAACATAATAAAAGTGGGTTGGTCAAAATGAAAAATAAAAATGCATTGATATATAAGATATTTTCCACATTCAAATTTCATTTGCACGCCAAATATAGGAGAGAAGCCAAGTCAAGTTGGGAGGAGCGAAAGCTTGTGTTTGAGGTCGAGACTGTGGTGAAATTGCAGGCGCGGCGCGTTGGGAGAAGGCGCGGCACACAAGGAGGTCGCAGTGCATACAACCGCACATCACTGTGTATTTTTCAACGTGCGCGGCGCACATACTGCTCGCGGCGCACTGGGTTGTGCGCGCGGCGCACAGAGCCGACAGGCAAATTTTCATCACTGCTTCACAAAAATCAAATCGACTCAAACTTTATTTGCTCCAAGTAAGTTTGTGAGGCTGTGAATTTCTATTAGCTTGGGCTTGGTGTTGTTTGGAGAGAAGAATATAAAAGTTTAAAAGTTGAAAACATAAACCCTATCATTTGGTGAAAAACTGCTCCTAGGGTTTGAATTTGAGTGTTAAAACTTGACTTTGGTGCCAAAACACTCCCATTCCATTTTTCACCTGTGTTTCCCATCACTGTCATATCATCATAAGGCCCCTCTTCTATTCCCCTATATCCCAAAGCCACTCATATCACTTGTTCCCATTTTTTCGCTATCCCTAAACCCTACCGTTCCCTATCACTCTCCCTCTCTCATTTCACTTATAAAATCCCAAACCCCAGATTCCTAAAAAATAGCCAAGTGACTGTTCTCACACCTCAATTTTCACTTGACAAAGCTCCACTATACCCACTGTCCAGATTTACCACAGTCCTTTCCTATTTTGGCACACATTTGGAAATTGGAGGCAGATACACCAAATTCCTATTTTCACCTCACACAGATCAACATACACTTGACATATACCTTGCAACACCATGGAGACGGACACAGATTCATAATATGAACAAGACAATGACTCTACCACTAAGTTGCATGCACCGAGAAGGCCTCGTAAAGGTGGAAAACATGTGAGAGAAGAGCCCACCTCTTTGACTCAGTTGCAGGCCTACCCACTTGCCATGGCATGTTTTCAAGAGCAGTCATGTTATCAGTACTGTGAGATGATTGCTCAGATTCAGCATCATCAGGATTTAGCCCGGTTGTTTGTTTTACATTTGCATGATGGTCAGGTAACTCTTGCTGGTGTAAAATTCACGTTGACACCAGAAACTATTTCTCAGGCGACAGGAATACCAAATGTAGGTGAAGAGTGGAACAAGAGACAACAGGTGGACAGAGTGCATTATGAACCTTACATCAGGCCTAGCTATGTGAGACAGCTTAGCAGGGTATTCCCATTCCGGTTTCTGAAGGAATCCTATGCACCTTTGATGAGACTCATTATCAGATACTTCAGTTGTGAAGGCCGGTTTTCATGCCTCTATGCATACCACATCAGATTATTGATGCATTTCACGAGAGTGAGGATGATGAACATTCCATACTTCATGTGCCGAAACATCAGGAGGATGACTACTCTTGTGCAGAAGAAGACTCCCGAGCAACAGTACAATAGCATTTACCATTATGCGCTCATCAAGACCATTGTTGTACATCAGCTTGGATTGCAGGGTATTGCATGGGAGGATTTCATTTCCCGTGAATTGTTTACAACCCCTCAGCCTCCTCCGGATATTGTTCACGATGCAAGTGAACCTTCACATCAGTTTGAAGGTCACGAGACGGAGCCTATCAGTGTGCCAGTGTATGTCACTTATCAGAGAGGCACGAGAGTATTGTTTGTAGCAGTCCGACGAGTACTATCTCCACCCGGGGTGGAAGGGGTATCGTTGCTGTCATTAGCAGCACAGGTATAGGATAGAGGAAATATGCCTATGCAGGATGAAGGCCCTTCAGGAGTCCGTGATACTGATTTCATATTGATTGATGAGGATTTGAGCTCTCCAAGCTCAAAACTGAGAGAGATCATTCAGGAGCAAAAAGCTGAGATCGACACATTGAACGAAAAGTTACAGAGAGTTCAGTGGATCATAAAATATCTGGAGCAGCACAACAAGCATTTGGAGGATCATCAGACGATCATGGAGTTGCAAAACATCCGTGAGAACCGGCAAGCTGCCCGAAGAAGCCCATCCGAGATGACACCCATTGAGCGTGAGATTGAGGCCGATAGAGAGACTTGGCTTGAGAGGGTCAAAATTCATCTTGAGAAGCTGTTTGAGAAGGCAAACAAGGAGAAAAACATGCTCAGACACATGAAGAACCACTATTGGGTGCACACGCATGTTTGCAAAGTAAGGATCAAAATCCTGAAGGCAAGGCTAAGGAGGGCACTGAAGCGTCGCAAAAGGCATGATAGGCTCCAAATCTTGGCCGAAGCTTCTTTGGCTAAGCATAGCATTTGATCAGGGACCTTCAGCCCAAATTTAAGAAAAATTTGCGAAAATTTTTGTCAATTTTGAATTTTTTGGTCACAAAACAGGTTTTTTCTGCCCGACACGTAGCGCCACTTAGCGTGTGCTTACAATTGGCAGCTCTTCAGGGGGAAAACTTTGCATTTCTGAGTTTTTCATGAAAATTTGTGCATGCCTATGGATTACCTAAGGATTTCATCAATTTCTGGGTTGCCTAAAGGGTCAAAAACACCCTAAAAATGGCCTTTCTGCCACTTTTTGCACACACAGGAAGCAGTGTTGGGAGATTGAATTTTTGGAGGGGAAAATGGCAACCAAATCCAGAAATTCCACTTGGGTTGGAAAGTAGACAGGCAGGTATTTCCAATGAGCTATCATGCGCTCAATTCGGACTTCAGGAAGTGCCTCAAAATCAGCTCCAAACTTGTGCTACGCATAGAGATTTTGGGCGCGACGCATAGAGAATTTTGGCCTATTTTTCACTCAGCAGCTCAGAATTTCGCCTAGTTTTGACCAGTTTCACTTTTTCATGTAATTTTTGATGTAACTTGATGTAATTTCATGTCCATGATGTAGTTTTGGCACATTTTTACTCATTCTAGAAGATTCATTCACCAAAAGGTGAAATGTAAGTGAATGGATCAGTTTCCTAGCATATAGAGGCAAGTTGTTTCATGGCCTATTTTCTAGTTCCTAGTTTAGATATGGTTGAAAAATCTCCTAGAATGATGAGCTTGACCCCTAGAGGCATGGGAATGGGTTAGGCTTGTCTATATGATGTATTTTCTCAGTGATTTTCAGGGTTGGACACTTGGGATTGCTGGGCACTTCATTGTACATTTCATTTCTGCACTTTTGGCAAAGGAATAGACCAGGGTTTGCAGCACTTTTTGGGATCCATGTGGCTCTGTGTTTTGATGGTGTGTTTCTATTTTTAACTGTAAGTTTCACAGATGTTTATGTGTATCATTTTCCCTTCTCTTGCTTCTTAAATTAAACAAATTAGTGTTTAAAGGTGGAATTCAGTAGCCTGCTTTGCTCTGTCTTCAGTTTTGTTTAATTTTTCATGTTTTCATGTATTTGAGGAGGAATCTTGAGACTCTCTTTCCCTCTTCAGCTCCTCACCGGTCTGATCCATCCATTCACTCAATCTAAAGCATCAAAAAAATTTCCTTCCTTGCCCCAATCAGAACTCAACAAAAACTAGGCCTAATCCCCGCACCCAAAATTGCCTTTCCCTTTGATCCAACAAAAACCCTAAAAAACATAATCAAACTCCTTTAATTAAATACCTAGCCTAAAATTAGTCTTCATTTCAAGTCATCTCAAGCCATTTTGATTATTTTTGTTGAGATTGACCCGGAGAGAGCCCTCTCCTGTTCTGGTAGGGCTAGCTACCAGACTGAGCGTGGTTTGATGTTACCCTGAACTCTGCCTTTTTCAGCCTGAGGTAGATTTAGGCTATAACAGAACCCACCAACCAAAACATCTCATATTCTTATCAAGAAAAAAATGTTTAGTGCACCTCCCCCACTCGTGTTTATGAAGTTGGTGACTCTTCCTGCTGAGATTCAACAAGATGACGATCCTAGTGAAAATTAAGCACCTACACTAGGTGGGGCCCGCAGGATATTTTTAGGTGTATGTCTATTTTTAGAATGTTGAGAAAATTCTATTTATAGTGGGAGTTTATTTTTAGAATGGTGAGAAAATTTTATTTATAGATGAGTTTCTATTTTTAGATGCATGGGTGAAGTCTATTTATAGATCGCATGTCTAAAAATAGAATGCATGTCAGTTATTATTATCTCTTAATAATAATTGGACAATAAATAATAATCTATTCTCTTGAATCACTTGATTTCAGTTAACTGATGTGGAAAACCAGTTGACTGAAGGAATTACAAGTCCTAAGGTTGGTTGGTGGGACATGAAAGTGGAGTTCATTGTAACTGAGTGATACAAAGTTGTAACAGAGTTGGATGTGTAGTTATGTGAGTTATAAAGTAGTTTAACTTAGTTAAGTGAGTTAAACTCAGTTGTGCTAGTTGTAACTAAAGATACACTAGTGAGAGATCAGTGAATTAAATATTAAATTAATTCACATGGAGTGATCTCACATGCAACTGAAGATTTACTACTGTTGACTACATGCATGTCAGATCCAATGGAGACCCAGTTGAGAGATAGGTAAAATTTAATTGGCGATTACATTTCTGCAAAGATTTAAGTAGAAGGATTATGTATTTAAAAGTGGCATATAATTGTTATATCAGGAGAATCCAGGCAATACATAATTGTATTAGAATTTCTACATGGTATTGGAGCAAAGAAGATTGCAATATTGAAGCAGTAGCTGAGTTTTTTTGGTGGAAACAATTCGAATTTGCTACAAGAATTTCTTGGTGTGATAGTTGAGTAAACATCAAAATGGATTTCAATGGTTTGCGTTTAGAGTATGCACTCGAGGGTAGCTGGAACTACATTTTATGGAAGGATAGGATGGAGGCGGTGCTTGAAGATAATTTCTTGAAGGAATTCATCGAAAGTGATGTTCCTAATCCCACTTCGATGGATGCTGCATTACTTGATGCTTGGAAAAAGAAAGTAGCAAAGACGAGAAGGATTATGTTGGAAGGTGTACGAGAGAATATTTTCTCAAGTCTTCATGGGAAAGCCACTCCATTTGCAATGTGGAAGGATTTGAAAAATCATTTCCAAAGCAACAGCGACCATAGGAAATTGACACTGAAGGATAAACTCAGAAAGATCAAGATGGAGAAGGGCAACAATATTCCTAAGTATCTTACAAAGTTTGTCCAATGTCGGGATGAACTGGGGAGTGTGGGAATCATGGTTGCTGCTGATGATTTGGTGATTTTGGCTCTCTTGGGACTTCCTAAGAGTTTGCACAATTATCAAGACTCTTCCAACGGATGGGAAAACTGTCGGATTGGGAACAACAGTGGTCGGATCTAGTGCAGGAAGAGTTCAGGCGAAACACTAGAGATGGCTCTTCATCAAAGCATGATGATGAAGAGGATGTTTCTTTGGCTTCCAAGGCAAGGAAAGTGAAGGGGAAGAAATCCAATTCAAAATATGAGTCTAAGGCAAGAGGCTAGATTTGTCCAAGGTGAAGTGTTTTCACTTTCACGAACATGGGCATCTTGCCACTAACTTCCCACAAAAAAAGAAGAACAAGAAGGCTGCTGGAGCTGCAGGTGGTGGGGCCCTTGCCTCTCAATTTGAACTTTATTTCTCTTTGATCGCATGCTTGGTTTCAAGCGCAATGGGATCAGTGTGGTATCTTGATAGTGGTGCTTCCATCCACATGACGGGAGATAAGGATATTTTCAGTGACTTGGAGGAGAAATATCTTCAAATGCATATAGATATGGGAGATGATGGATGATAGAATGCGCCCAACATTGGTACCATTACCTTTGAGAGGGAGTAAGGTAAACCATTTCTACTGAAATATGTTATGCATGTTCCAAATCTTAAGAAAAACTTGGTCTTAGTCGCGATGTTGGAGGACAAAGGCTATGACGTTGTTTTCAGCGATGGAAAACGTTTCCTGTGACATAAAAAAACGGGTCAAGCCAAGAGGATAGGGATTCGAGTAAAGAATCTCTACAATCTGGAGGTAGATTGCTGCACTGCAATGGTGGGTAAAGCAAAAGAAGTTGTGAGCCGGGATGAGGGAAATTATGGCACAGGTGATTGGTCCATCTTCACCATGGCGCCCTGAAAATTTTGCAGTATATTTCTACTGGACTTCCCAAGGGTACACTTGCACAGTTAGATCAGTGAAAGGGATGTACTATGGGAAAGTTTGTAAAGACCACCTTTCATGAAAAGGAGAACCGTGCTTCGGTGATCCTGGAGAGAGTTCACACAGACGTGTGTGGACCATTCTTGTTTGCTTCAACAGAAAAACACAGGTATTATGTTATTTTTGTTGATGAATTTTCTCATAAATGCTGGTTCTTATTCATGCAGAAGAAGGATCAAACATTCTCAAAGTTTTGTGAGTTTAAGGCATTGGTTGAGAATGAGTTGGGGAAGCAAGTGAAGGCTCTGCAGAGCGTTAATGGTGGAGAATACATCTCGAACGAATTCAAAGACTTATGTAGCAAAGAAATATTTCGAAGAGAACTAATAGCGCCTCATAACCCACAAAAAACTGGGGTCGTGGAGAGGAAGAATAGAAAGATCGTGGGTGCTGCACGAGCTTTGCTGCATGATCAGGGCCTACCAATGCATTTGGGGGTGGAAGCATGAAACACTACAGTTTATGTGAAAAATTGTTGTCCTCATAAAGTACTTGGCATGAGTACACCTGAAGAAGATTTTACTGGTAAGAAATGAGACATTTCTCACTTTAAGATTTTTGGCTCATCTGTTTATGTGCATGTGACCAAGAACACCAGGAAGAAGCTGGAGTCGACTGTTGAAGTTGGGATATTTGCGAGGTACACAAAAACACCCCATAATTATCATGTGTATTTTCCAAACAGTCGAATGACTGCGGTGCGACAGGATATAAAATTCAATGAGGAGAAAGCCATCAAGTTGTCGCTTGAGAGGGAGGTAGACTTACATGCAGAGGAGGAAATTTTGGTTCCCAAAGATGAGTCTCTAGATGTGGATCAGCCACAGGAGGAGGTTCATGGAGTGGAGGAGTCCACTCATGTAGAGCCAAACATCAGAAATGGCAGAAGGTGTACCACAGAAGCTTAGAGGCTGAAGCTTGATGCGGGACAGAATGTAGGAGTCCCTACTTCATAGCGCAGACAGAGATAGTCCCCTAACTGATTCACTGGATACATGGCTCTCATGAGAAAATGTATTGTGACTGAGCCATATTCCTTTCAGGAAGTAGTGCAGGAGCCCACATGGGTAGATGCAATGGTGGAGGAGTATGACTCCATTGTTAGAAACAATGCTTGGGAAATTGTTCCAAGGCTAGTTGATAAATCAGTGGCAGGTTCAAGATGGATCTATAAGGTAAAGCAAGCTGCTGATGGGAGTGTTGAGAAATAAAAGGCCAGATTTGTGGCCCGAGGCTTCTCACAGATCGAGGGGATTGATTATGAAGAAACCTTTGCACCCGTCACACGATATTATTCCATAAGGACCTTCCTTGATCTCTCAGTGCAGATGGGTTGGCACATTCATCAGATGGATGTGAAGACTGTGTTCCTTAATGGAATCATTGAGGAAGAAGTGTACATTGAGCAGCCTTAAGGATTTGAGATCTTCAGCAGCGAGTCGCATGTGTGCAGACTCAAAAGAGCGCTATATGGGCTGAAGCAAGCACCCCGTGCTTGGTACACTCGAATCAACAGCTATTTCACCAGACTTGGCTTCACCAAGAGTGAGGCGGATGCAAACCTATACCAAATTATGGTGGAGGGTAAGCTTTTAATCATTGTTCTTTATGTTGATGATTTAATACTGACTAGGGATGAGTAGCTGATACACTCATGCAAGGAGGACCTTGCAAAGGAGTTTGAGATGAAGGATATGGGACTCCTTCATTATTTTCTTGGATTGGAAATATGGCAGCGAGAAGGTGAACTTTTTGTGTCTCAAGGCAAGTATGCAAGGGAGATACTAGGTAAGTTTCACATGGAGGGATACAAACCCATGGATACTCCTCTTCCAGGAAACTGGAGGAAATAGGACGCTACATCTGGAGAGGTAGTGGATGCTACTGTCTATCGACAGTTAGTGGGTTTGCTAATATATTTAGTAAATACAAGACTAGACATATGCTATGCGGTGAACCAGCTTAGTCAAGCGATGGTTAAGCCTACAAAGCTCTTTTGGAAGGTGGGAAAGCATGTCCTGAGATATCTCAGGGGCACATATGAGTATGGATTATGGTACAGACAGACATATCAGGTGAAGTTGCATGGCTTCACGGATGCAGATTGGGTAGGCAGCCCAATAGACAGAAAGAGCACATCAGGAGGGGTCTTTAGTATCATATCTACAGCTCTTTCTTTGTACAACAGGAAACAGAGATTCGTGGCACTCAGTTCAGTGGAAGCGGAATACATGGCAGCAAGTCAAGCTGCATGTGAGGCTATCTGGATGAGAAATATCTTGGTTGGTTTGTTTGGTTCTCATTTAGATCCTACAATGATTCATTGTGATAATCAGAGTTACATTAAACTCTCAATTAATCCTGTGTTTCATGATAGATATAAGCATATAGATATCCGGTATCATCATATTAGAGATTGTGTGCAGCAGAAGATCATGTTGCTTCAGTACATTCCTACGAAATATCAGGATGCAAATATTCTGACGAAGGCACTCACCAGGAGAAAATTCGAATACCATAGAGACAAGATTTGGGTGAAGGATAATCCCTTTCTTGTTGAGAGGGAGTGTTGAGATTCAACAAGATGATGATCCTAGTGAAAATTAAGCACCTACACTAGGTGGGGCCCACAGACTATTTTTAGGTGTATGTCTATTTTTAGAATGTTGAGCAAATTCTATTTATAGTGGGAGTCTATTTTTAGAATGGTGAGAAAATTATATTTATAGATGATTTTCTATTTTTATATGCATAGGCAAAGTCTATTTATAGATCACATGTCTAAAAATTGAATACATGTCGGTTATTATTATCTCTTAATAATATTTGGACAATAAATAATAATCTATTCTCTTGAAGCACTTTATTTCAGTTAACTGATGTGGAAAACTAGTTGACTGAAGGAATTACAAGTTCTAAGGTTGGTTGGTGGGAAATTCAAGTGGACTTAGTTATAACTGAGTGATACAAAGTTGTAACAGAGTTGGATGTGTAGTTATGTGAGTTTTAAAGTAGTTTAGATCAGTTAAGTGAGTTAAACTCAGTTGTGCTAGTTGTAACTAGTTGTAGCTAAAGATACACTAGTGAGAGATCAGTGGGTTAAATATTAAATTAATTCACATGGAGTGATCACACATGCAATTGAAGATTTACTACTGTTAACTACATGCATGTCAAATCCAGTGGAGACCCAGTTGAGAGATAGGTGAAAGGGACAATTTGACTATCTGTTGTGACATTAGTGGGTGCACACTTGCAACCACACACACATTGGAGATGCCAATGAGGATTGCGTAGTCAAGGCAAGGCAAGATCGAATTCATTCAGGGATTGTGATCAACAGGGATTGCGTAGTGGAGGTAGGCTGTCAGGAGGCAGTAAATTGGTGCATGAATATGCTAATTTTTGTATGACAGTGTGAGACTATTGTATATTGTACTGAGAGCTCTTGGATTAGAGTTTTGTATGAGATTGTTTCATGATATATGATATATACATAATATATGATAGTGGGGTTTTTATCTTTATGCTTTCCCGGTAAAAACATCTGTGTTATGTGTGATTGATCTTTCTTCATGTGTTTGAAATTGGCGATTAAATTTCTGCAAATATTTAATTAGAAGGATTCTGTATTTAATAGTGGCATATAATTGTTAGATCAGGATAATCCAGGCAATACATAATTGTATTAAAATTTCTACACTTTCCAACCCCAACCCACTCGAACTTGCAAAATCCCATACAATAAACTTCGGGATATTCGTCCTATAACCTGATAATTCACAAAATCAGTTGTATTGATCCCAGGAGTACTTAGTCTTTCATATTCTGCACCGAAGAACAAAACCACCCCTACTAATATTGTGGTTTCCTCTCTTGAAGATGTAGTTCTTGCCACTCTGAAAGAGCTAGAAACCTGTGTGGAAAACATAGTTGACCCTCTAGATTTCAGTGGTGGTACCGGTGATAACCCTATATTCTTAGGCATAACTTTATGTAGGTTGGGCGGTGAATAAAAAGGAGAAGAGCCATCAGAATCTGAAAAATAAGGGGAGGATAACGAAGAAGAAGACATGATTGACCAAGATTTGAATTGGATGACTCAGGTCCTAATTTCACTTCCAGGCATGTTGCACAAGATGCTGAAACATTTAGGGAAGCTTCTCACAAATTATGACCCTGATAAAACAATGAAGGGCTAAGACCATTTGGACAACTTTTACCTACATCTACAAACACTTGAGGTACATCACGATGACATTGCATGTAGAATTTTCCCATGTACCTTGGACGGTAGAGTATTTGTATGGTATCACAGCCTTCCGATGAACTCCATCCAGAATTGGAGGGGGTTTAAGAAAATGTTCCTTGAGAAATTTGCTAATGATAAGACCCCCGCCATGTTATTGAAAGAGATGGGTAATATAAATATGGAGCAGAAAGTGAAAGTGAAAGAATTTAACCAGAGGTTCAATCCCATTTTGAATAGATTTCCAGAAGATATGAAACCTCATGACTCCATCACCATAGATTACTACACTTCTACCTTGTTGACGAGCATTGAGTAGTTCATGAAGCGAACTATGAAAACATCACTTATGGAAAATTATGAAGAGGGTATCACAGTTGAGAAATGCTTGTGCTCAATTGAAGTAATCTCGGATGATGAACCAACAAAGGACTCAAAACACACGAGTAGAAAGTCTTAGGCCTCCGTAAATAAGGTCAAAGATAAATAACCACTTGATCTTGAGAATTTGACCCACATGGTTAAGAGTATTTCAAATGAGCTGGAAAAACTCAAGCAAAGGTCAAGTGAACCGCTGTTGTTGGGTGTGGGAATCACAGTTAAGCAAAATCCTTTCAACAATTAATTGTCAACCCAGGGTTCGTAAACTTAGAGATGAAGCACAGGAAATGCCAGAAGTGGTATGAAATTTTCCTATCTATTCCTACTTCTCAAATCAAGATCTTGTAGAATTTAAAAGAAATATCACACAACAATTTACACCAAAGAAGTTCTAGTGTCAGAATGCGAAAGAAAGTACTTTGCGAAGAAATCAAATAAAGGAACTTTCACACTTGCTGTAAAAAAACTTGATTTCTGAAATGAAATTCTATGTTTATCTCAAGTATGGGTGTTGGTAGGTTCACAAGTGGGCCCTTGGAAAGATCTGTCTTCTTAAGGATTTTCCTTCTTACACCAAGTTGTTATTCCTGTACTCCTGCAATATGCTTGCACTAGTACAGGTACAATACTTAGGTGCGAGAAGTATATTTTTAACTTGCACTAGAGATTTATGTCTTTGTGCAGGGGCTCAAAGCTTCAGTCTTCGAGCACTTTGTTCCTATAACAGGATGTTGGTTCCTGTACTAGAACAGAGATTCCTGCACCAAGTTTTCCAATTACTTTCGAGAAAAGAAAAAGCGTGTTAATCTATGAAATAAATTTGCAAAGGCTAATCAGAATTCTGAAATAACTTGCACACAAAAAAAATGCTTCAACCAAACTGAATCTTGCAGTGAAAATAACTTTGAAATAAAAAAATCTTCGAAAGTTAAATCACACTTTATTCAATGCAATGAAAGAAATAACTCAAGCATGACAACAGGCTTTTATCCCTACGATAGTTACTCACATAAACTAGATCTTCTTTTAATATTTTTTAACTCAGAAAGGTTCAATTTGATTATTCAGATTTAAGTTTTAATTCCTTCCTTTTTAAAAATATGAAGTGCAGGAATAGATCGATGCGTCGTAACAAAATTCGTTCATTAGTTAACCAGACATCTTTTAATTCCTAAGATTTAACTCTTGGTATTGAAAATACTCTTATTTACTAATGAACATTCACTTGCGGAAATAAATCGAATTCTTGGGAAGGAAATAAATGAAACAATCTTACTATGATGAACCGGAAAACTAAGTTGCATAAATTATAATCGCACTAGTGCATGAATGTGCTTGTTGTTGAGATTCAACAAGATGACGATCCTAGTGAAATTAAGCACCTTCACTAGCTGGGGCCCACGGGCTATTTTTAGGTGTATGTCTATTTTTAGAATGGTGAGCATATTCTAAAATTAGTAGGATGCTGATTCTAGATGGTTGAAAAAATTCTATCTTTGGATGAATTTCTATTTTTAGAATATGGGCGAAGTCTATTTATAGATCGCTAATCTAAAAATATAATGCACGTCGATTATTATTAGCCCTTAATAATAATAGGACAATAAATAGTAACTTATTCTCTTGGAGCACTTTATTTCAGTGAACAGATGTTGTAAATCAGTGGGCTGAAGGAATTACGCAATTCCTAGGGCAGTTGGTGACTCATGCATGATAGAATTCGTTATAAATGATAGTGGCAAGTTGTAACATAGTTGGAAGAGTAGTTATGTGAGTTGTTATTTAGTTTAACTCAGTTAAGTGAGTTAAACTCAGTTGTGCTAGTTGTAACTAAAGATACACTAGTGAAATATGAGTGAATCAATTATTTAATTAATTCACAAATAGTGTCTTACTTGCAACTGAACAAATACATCAGTTAACTACTTGCATGTTAGATCCAATGGAGACCTAGTGGAGAGATAGGTGAAAGGGTGAGATGGACTATCAGTTGTGACTATAGTGATGCATTCAATGCATCTACACAGACATTGGATATGCTAATGAGGATTGCGTAGTGCAAGCAAGTTAAGATTGAATTCATTCAAGGATCTTCTTCAGCAGGGATAGCACAATGGAAGCACGCTGTCAGGAGGCAAGAAATTGGTGCATAGATATGCAAATTTCTGCATGACAATGTGTGAAGATTGTATATTGTACTGAGAGCTCTATGAGCTGAGCTTTATATGATATTGTTACATGTTCCATTGACATACCTAATATATGATAGTTGGGGTTTTTAGCTTTAATATTTCTCGGTAAAACATCTTGTTATGTGCGATTGATTTTGCTTCATATGTGTTTTGCAATTGGCGATTTAATTTCATCAAAGAATTAAGTGGAAGGATTCTGTATTTAACTTAAGATTAAATTTTTAGATCAAGAGAATTCGAAAATACATTATTGTGTTTATAAATTTATACATGGTATTAGAGCAGTGTTAATAACTGGAGATTGCAATATTGAAGTGGTGCTGATTTTTGTGCTGGTGGACAATTTGAATTTGCTGCAAGAATTTCTTGGTACGACAGTTGAGTAAACATTGAAATGGCTTTCAATGGGTTGCGGTTGGAGTATGCACTCGAGGGCAGCTCTAACTACATAGCCTGGAAAGACATGATGGAGGCGGTGCTTGAAGATAATGGTCTGAAAGAGTTCATCGATAATGATGTTCCTAAGCCCACTTCGACGGATGCTGCATTACTTGATGCCTGGCAAAAGAAAGTAGCAAAGACAAGAAGAATTCTGTTGGAAGGTGTGAAAGACCATATTGTGTCAAGCCTTCACGGGAAAGCCACTTCATTTTTAATGTGGAAGGCTTTGACATATCTTTTCCAAAGCAGTAGCGACCATAGGAAGTTGGCGCTGAAACATAAACTCAGAAAAATCAAAATGGAAAAGGGTGAGAGTATTCCAAAGTATCTCACGAAGTTTTTCCAATGTAGGGATGCGCTGGGGAGTGTGGGAATTACAGTTGTAGATGATGACTTGGTGAGCTTGGCTCTCCTTGGGCTTCCGAAGATTTGGCACAGTTATCAAGACTCTGTCAATGGGCGGGAGAAACTGCCAGATTGGGAGCGACTTTGGTCGGATCTAGTGCAGGAGGAGATAAGGTGAAGTACCAGGGATGGCTCTTCATTAAAACATGACGATGAAGAGGATTGTGCTTTGGCTGCCAAAGCAATGAAAGGGAAGGGGAAGAAATTCCACTCAAAATCCGAGGCTAAAGGCAAGAAGCTGGATTTGACCAAGGTGAAGTGTTTTCACTGTCACGAACATGGGCATCTCGCCACTAATTTCCCATAGAAAAAGAAGAACAAGAAGGCTGCTGGAGCTGTAACTGGTGAGGCCCTTGCCTCACAATTTGAAATTGATTTCTCTTTGATTGCATGCTTGGTTTCAAGTGAAATGGGATCGTTGTGGTATCTTAATAGTGGTGCTTCCTTTCACATCACGGGAGACAAGGAGTTGTTTAGTGACTTGGAGGAGAAAGATTTCCAAATGCATATAGAGATGGGCGACGATGGACGATACAGTGCGACCGGAATTGGTACCATTACCTTTGAGAGGGAGTCAGGTAAACCATTTCTATTGAAAGATGTTATGCATGTTCCAGGTCTAAAAAAGAACTTGGTCTTAGTTGCAATGTTGGAGGACAAAGGTTATGACGTTGTTTTCAGTGATGGAAAAGCCTTCCCACGACATAAAAAAATGGGTGAAACCAAGAGGATAGGGATTCAAGTCAAGAATATATACAAGATGGAGGTAGATGGCTATGCTGCAATGGTGGGCAAAGAAGAAGAAGTGGTGAGCCAGGATGAGGGCGAATTATGGCACAGGAGATTGGGCCATCTTCACCATGGCGCCCTGAAGATTTTGCAGCATATTTCTACTGGAATTCCCAAGTGTACACTTGTGTAGATAGATTAGTGTAATGGATGTACAATGGGTAATTTTGTGAAGACCACCTTTCATGAAAAGGAGAACCGTGCTTTGGTGATCCAAGAGAGAATTCACACAGACGTGTGTGGACCATTCTCATTTGCTTCAACAACAAAACACAGGTGTTATGTTATTTTTGTTGATGAATATTCTCGTAGATGCTGGATCTTCTTCATGTAGAAGAAGGATCAAACATTCTCAAAGTTCCGTGAGTTTAAATAATTGGTGGCGAAGGAGTCGGGGAAGCAAGTGAAGGCTCTGTGGAGAAATAATGGTGGTGAATATATCTTGAATGAATTCAAAGACTTCTATAGCACAGAAGGAATTCAAAGAGAACTCATAACGCCTCATAACCCACAACAGAATGGGGTCACAGAGAGGAAGAATACAACGATTGTGGGTGTTGCATGATCTATGCTGCATGACTAGGGCCTACCAATGCACTTGTGGGCAGAAGCATGCAACACTACGGTTTATGTACAAAAAAGTTGTCCTCATAGAGTACTTGGCATGAGTACACTTGAAGAAGCTTTTACTGGTAAGAAGCTGGATGTTTCTAATTTAAAGATTTTTGGCTCATCTGTTTATGTTCATGTGACCAAGAATGCCAGGAAGAAGCTGGAGCTGACTGCATAAGTTGGGATATTTGTGGGGTACACAGAAACACCCCATAATTATTGTGTGTATTTTCCAAACAGTCGGATGATTGTGGTGTGACGAGATATAAAATTCAATGAGGAGAAAGCGATGAAGTTGTTGCTTGAGAGGGAGATACACTTGCATGTAGAGGAGGAAATGCTTGTTCCCAAAGATGAGCCTCAAGATGTGGATCAGCCATAGGAGGAGGATCATGGAGTGGAGGAGTCTACTCACATAGAGCCAAACATCAGAACTAGCAGAAGGCATACCACAGAAGCTGAGAGGCTGAAGCTTGATGCGGCACAGAATGTAGGAGTCCCTACTTCACAATACAGACATAGAAAATCACCTGACCAATTCACTGGATACATGGCTCTCATGAGAAAGTGTATGATGACAGAGCCATCTTCCTTTGAGGAATCAGCGCAGGAGCCCACATGGGTAGATTCCATGGTGGAGGAGTATGACTCCATTGTTAGAAATAGTGCTTGGGAGATTCTTCCAAGGCCAATTGATAAATCAGTGGTAGGTTCAAGATGGATCTACTAGGTAAAGCAAGATTCTAATGGGAGTATCAAGAAGTATAAGGCAATATTTTTTTTCCTGAGGCTTCTCACAGATCGAGGGGATTGATTATGAAGAAACCTTTGCACCTGTCGCACGATATTCTTCCATAAGGACCATCCTTGCTCTCTCAACGTAGATGGGTTGGCACATTCATCAGATGGATGTGAAGACTGCGTTCCTTAATGGGATCATCGGGGAAGAAGTGTACATTGAGCAGCCTGAAGGATTTGAGATATTCAGCAACGAGTCGCATGTGTGTAGACTCAAAAGAGTGTTGTATGGGCTGAAGCAAGCACCCTGTGTTTGGTACACTCGGATTGAAAGATATTTCACTGGACTTGGCTTCACCAAGAGTGAGGCAGATGCAAACCTATACCAGATTGTGGTGGAGGGTAAGATTTTAATCATTGTTCTTTATGTTGATGATTTAATACTGATTGGTGATGAGCAGCTGATACACTCATGCAAGGAGGACCTTGCAAAGGAGTTCGAGATGAAGGATATGGGTCTCCTTCACTATTTCCTTGGATTATAAATATGGCAGCGAGAAGGTGAAATGTTTGTGTCTCAAGGCAAGTATGCTCAGGAGATACTTGGTAAGTTTCACATGCATTGGAGGAATGCAAACCCATGGATACTCCTCTTCCAGGAATTGGAGGAAAGAGGATGTTGCATCGACAGAGTTAGTGGATGCTACTGTCTATCGACAATTCGTGGGTTCACTCATGTATTTAGTTAATACAAGACCAGACATATGCTATGCGGTGAAATATCTTAGTTAAGCGATGGTTAAGCCTACCAAGATCTTTTGGAAGGCAGGCAAGCATGTCCCGAGATATCTTAGGGGCACATCTGAGTATGGATTATGGTACAGGCAGACGGATGTGGTGAAGTTGCATGGATTCACGGATGTAGATTGGGCAGGCAGCCCAACAGACATAAATAACACATTGGGAGGGGTTTTCAGTATCAGATCTAGAGTTGTTTCCTGGTACAACAGGAAGTAGAGATCTGTGGCACTTAGTTCAACGGAATCAGAATACATGGCAGCAAGTCAAGCTGCATGTGAGGTTATCTGGATGAGGAAGATCTTGGTCAGTTTGTTTAGTTCTCATTTAGATCCTCACTGTGATAATCAGAGTTGCATTAAACTCTCGATTAATCCTGTGTTTCATGATAGATCTAAGCATATAGATATTTGGTATCATCATATCAGAGATTGTGTGCAGCGGAAGATCATGTTGCTTCAATACATTCCTACAGAACATCAGGATGCAGGTATTCTGATGAAGGCACTCACCAAGAGAAAATTTGAATACCAGAGAGATAGGATCGGGGTGAAGGATAATCCCTATCTTGTTGATAGGGAGTGTTGAGATTCAACAAGATGATGATCCTAGTGAAAATTAAGCACCTTCACTAGGTGGGGCCCGCATGCTATTTTTAGGTGTATGTCTATTTTTAGAATGGTGAGCATATTCTAAAATTAGCAAGATGCTGATTCTAGATGGTTGACCAAATTATATCTTTGGATGAATTTCTGTTTTTATAATATGGGAAAATTCTATTTATAGATATCTAATCTAAAAATAGAATGCATGTCGATTATTATTAGCCCTTAATAATAATTGGACAATAAATAGTAACTTATTCTCTTGGAGCACTTTATTTCAGTGAAAAGATGTGGCACATCAGTGGGCTAAAGGAATTACGCAATTCCTAGGGTGGTTGGTGACTCATGCATGATGGACTTCGTTATAACTGATAGTGCCAAGTTGTAATAGAGTTGGAAGAGTAGTTATGTGAGTTGTTATTTAGTTTAACTCAGTTAAGTGAGTTAAACTTAGTTGTGCTAGTTGTAACTAAAGATACGCTAGTGAAAGATGAGTGAATTAATTATTTAATTAATTCACAAGTAGTGTCTTACTTGCAATTGAAAAAATACAATAGTTAACTACTTGCATGTCAGATCCAGTGGAGACCCAATGGAAAGATAGGTGAAAGGGTGAGATGGACTATCAGTTGTGACTATAGCGATGCATTCAATGCATCTACACAGACATTGAAGATGCCAATGAGGATTACGCAGTGCAAGCAAGGCAAGATCAAATTCATTCAGGGATCTTATTCAGCAGGGATTGCGCAGTGAAGGTAGGCTGTCAGGAGGCAAGAAATTGGTGAATAGATATGCAAATTTCTGCATGACAGTGTGTGACGATTGTATATTGTACTGAGAGCTCTATGAGCTGAGCTTTGTATGATATTGTTACATGTTCCATTGATATACATAATATATGATAGTTGGGGTTTTTAGCTTTAAGCTTTCCTGGTAAAACATCTTGTTATGTGTGATTGATTTTGCTTCATATGTGTTTTGCAAATGGCGATTTAATTTCCACAAAGAATTAAGTGGAAGGATTATGTATTTAACATAAGATTAAATTGTTAGATAAGGAGAATCCGAAAATACATTATTATGTTTATAAATTTCTACACTTGCACTACTCCAGGTAGAAATCAACTAAGATTCGTAAAAAGGCAAATGATTGAAAGTAAATCAAACTATAATTATTAAACACACCACGAATCCATCACACTTGACTATCAAGGAAATCAAACCATAATTCTTATGAAGAAATGAATTATAAACTAAATCCACACCTTGCATGAATAAAATCAACACGCACACCTTTAAATGAACGAACGAAAGCATGAGAGGGCAAACGAACTAGGTTGGCTGGGCCCTAACCAACCAGCTCGTTTCCCATTTTAGGAAACGTAAACCTTCAGCGCTTGGAGATGCATTAGTGATAGATCAAAACGCAGAATGTAAAAAACATGGCATAGCTCCTTGTATTAATTCGATTCAGTAAAAATACATTATAAGTACATATCCAACTCAGAACGAGGGCGACAACACAAAATTACAAATTTTCCAGAGTTACAATAGCATGGCTATCGCTCCCTAATTTAGCCATCCAATATTTAGCCATATCCCTGTTTATTCTTCGCTCCAAATTAATACGTTTGCACTAGACCATGCTGATTCAAGATTAATATGTTTGCTTTTAAAAATACCATAGGAAGAGATATACTAGTTGCAAGAACATAAAAGGCATAAAATCTATTTAAAAATGATTAATTAAGTACTTACTAAACCTTAAGTAAGAAATATAAAACTAGTGCAGGAATAGGACAAGATTCTTGGACTAGTGCAGGTATAAGGAAGTTTATGAGGATAAAATAAAGGTTTATGATCGTGATTTTAAGGTAGGAAAGTGGTAAAAAATGAGGCATTTTCACCTACTAAAATCCTTCCATCCCAAGATGTTGTGTGTCCTCACACAACCTTTACTTGTTGCAAAAATTAAAAAATGGGAAGTCTCCCTTTTAGTCTTGGAATTGTATACTAAACCCTTCTTCCACTGTCCTTACTCTTTTGCCTCGAGCCTTCTTAAGATAATGGGTTAGCTTTTTAAGCCTTTTATAGCAATTCGAGGCCCGAAACTTCCATACCCTGACCTGTTGTTTTTTATCTCTAACTTCTTCTGTCAATTCTGTTTTGCCTTGTTGTTGCACTATGTCCTGCTCCTTCAGGGCTTGGTTCAATGTTTTCTGGTCATGAACTTGCTGTTCAAGTTCTTATAACCAATTACTCAGATAAAGGGTGTTGTTCTTTGTTTCCAACTCGTTTGGTGCAAGCATCTTCTTCGCAACTGATTCTAAACATGTACCATCATCGTCGCGGTCAATGTTATCTTGGCTGCCCGATTTTTGTATTTTAGTTTCGTTCGAGGTTTTAGTGCCTGGAACTTCGATATCACCAAGGATCTCAGTATCCTCCACGTCCATTTCACCAAGGGCTTAAATACCTTGTGCCTTTATCTCCTCAGGGGTTTCAATACCCTGTTCATTTATCTCATCAGGGATTTCAGTATCCTGTTCCTCGAAATTATCGAGGGTTTAAACATGCTGTGCCTTGTCATCTTGACCCTCTGTCGGTTACTTTCTTGCACTCGATGTCACTTTCCTTTTCTTTAATGTACAAAGGATGGTCGACAAGGGTATGCTGTTCTCCTTCTCTGCATGATCCTCATTACCCTCAGTATGGGTTACTGCCTCTGCAAGTACCGAGAGATTATGAGCTCTGAGTGAAGCTGGTGGTGACTCATCCAACAAAATCGGGGAGCTTGAATGATTGTGACTTGTCCTCAAAGAGGCAGTCCTCTCTTTGTCGAGTTATGGGTCGTTCTTCTTACCGTGGCTGGAGTGACTTTGATAGGGCACTCCTCTGATTGCTATTTTCTTGCTTTTTTTCTTGGTAGGGCACATCGTCAAAGCTTCTGATGTTCTTTTCTTGCCCCCATTCTTCTTCTCGGATGATTTTCCAGTAATTTTTCCCTGGAGTTCCTTAAAAAATACCATCCAGGTCATTCCTTTGTCCTCCAGATCCTTCCTAACCAAAATCAAAATAAGCCCATGATGGTATAGTTTGCATGCGACCTGACTCACCTTCACCTGTTGAACACCTTTCATCATATTTTCCAAACTTCTGAGGAGGAAGTAGGGAAATTTAATGATTTTACGTAACTCAAAGTGCAACAGCAAGCGGATATGGTAGAGGAATGTTAACAAATAACGTCCCTCATAGGTAAGAAATTTTGCAGTATGTGCAGGAGGTCTCACCATTTCCCAAGTATGGCGCTGCATGGAAGCCCCTTCATCCAATCAACTTTCAACTTTCTGTCAACCACACATTTGCGCCACCTTTTCTTCTCTATTTTTTCCATTTTGAACCATTTTTCTCCCAAGGTCGATAGGCCCGTAGCTTGAGCTATGGATTCCTCTGTGACCTCAAAATTCAGTGAGCTAACCTTGGCTCGACCTTCCTCAAATGTCCTTGCAAATTCTAACGCCATCGCTGTATCAAATCCATCAAATTTTTGCAAACATGGGAGTAATCCCGATTCTTGAAATGTGAAAGACTATTCTGATACTTGACTTTCTTCTCAATTTCCTTCACAGAAGACAGTTCATTTCTCACAGGTGCCATCTCTTTCTGAATCCGCCCCAATTCTCTGTCAAGAAAAAAATATCACACGGAGGAGCTCAAGGGGATGTCAAGGATTTTATGATGTTGGATTCATTCGCCCACTGCATTCTTGGCCTCTTCCGTCCAATCATGCTTCATCACCATTCCTTCGGGACTGATGTACTCATGAATCGGTATAGTACAGGTAAGTGATGATGATTGGAAGAGGTAACAGTCATGCACAATAAATTTATGAGGTAAGGCAATTATTGATAGGTGATGCAAAATATTTTCAAAAGAGTTAAGTGTTGGGTTTCAGATGGGTTTGTACTATCCCACATTTGCTTCATAATTTCACACAAGGCATACTTCAGTACTCAATAAAAAGATAAGAATTCATGACCTAAAATAACTTGTACTTAAAATAATTTCTTCCTACATTAGTAAATGACAAAGCAAATTCTTAAACCATAATTTAAATAATTAGATGTTATGGTCCATTAATGGGGCAGTCTTTCTGTCTGCAAAAATATTAACAGATAAAATTTTTGATGCACATCTTTGCATCAAACATCCTTGCATCATATTAGTCATTCTTGCATGTGTTTTCACCATTGACCGCGTGCCTGCACCGAACCTGCTTGCACTGATTCTGCCTACACCGCAATGTGCCTACATTGAAATGTGCTTGCACCAAACTTGCTTACACTGATTCTACTTGCACCGCAATGTGCCTGCACTAAAACGTGCTTGCACTGAGACCTGCTTGCATTGTAATGCGCTTACACTGAGACGTGCCTGCACCGGGGATCTCTATAGCATCGAAGAAAGAAAGGGATAAAGAGAAATTCTGATAGAATACAATTTATTAGCTGAATTTTTTTTTGCTTGATTATACAAGGAAAGTTTTATTCGCCATTCTTTGCTGTCAAGTATACCTTCTGATTTGACTTACAAATTCATATTAGATCCTGTAATTGATCCGTGAGGGAAAAAAAGAAGTGGGAAAGGGTAATTTCCAGAATGAGATGGAATATCATGGCAGGGATTCTAAGAATGAAACCACCAAGAGGGAGAAACGAAAAGGGACTTTGGGGGAAAAATTCAGGGGAAAAAGAGGGAAGTACGAAATCAGATAGGGATAGTTTCCTTAGAAGAAAAAGGAGGGTAATTCATTGTGATATTAGAAGAAAAAATAGCAGGAAATTATGAAACAGGAAATAGAAGAAGGGCATAATTTACATTTGAAATCTGCTTGCACTGGTACCGGAAAAAGTAAATGCAGCGGGAATTAAGCGTTGTTTGGACAAAAATTTCCATGCTAGCTACCCCAAACTTGGGTAAGGGCTTGGTTCCCATTTGAACCTACTTCTTCTTGGTGACAACCAACATATCTAAAACTCAAATAACACTCCCTTTTTATTGAAAATTTGATCTTCCTGCCAGCATGCTGGTTTTCAGGTTGATCCTTCTGCAATCATGTCAGTCAACTGATTTTCATAATTACAGGATTTTTTTCTTTTGTCATTTTTTTTCCTTTTTATTAACTTTTTTTTTGGAAAATAAAGAATCATATTTTCAATAGGTTGGCATTGCCACCTACCATCTCGTTCTCAGATTGCTGTTGAATTTGCTGCATAAAATTTCTTTTAGTGAGGGGCTAAAAATATACCTTTAATTCATGCCCATTCACCAGGAACACCGAATTCCTTCCAATGATAGTTTTGATTTCTACTGCTCCATTTTCAAAAACTTTGATCACCTCATAAGGTCCCATCCAGCGTGTATGGAATTCCCCTTTAAAATATTTAAATCTAGAATCGTAAAGGAGAACCCAATCACCTGGTTGGAACTGCTTCTTTCAGATGGACTTATCATGCCACTTTTTGCACTGTTGTTGAACTGATATGTTCTACTGAACAACATCCCTTTGAAATTAATCTAACTCATTCAGCTTTAGGAGACGCTGCTGTTGTGCTTCAGAGAGGTCTAGTCCCAACTGGACTGCAGTCCTAAAGGTCTTGATCTGGAATTCTATTGGCAAAAGGACTCATTTCCCGTATACCAGCTCATATGGTGTATGTCCCGTGTTGTTCCTCCAAGTGGTTCGGTATGCCCACAAGGCTTCTATTAATCTATTAGCCCAATATTTTCTATGCATGTTCACTATCTTCGTGAGGATGGAATCTATTACCTTGTTTGTGGACTCCAAATGACCATTCGCTTGCGGGTGATTAAGTGTGGATTTACTATGCTGAACTTTGTACTACTCCATCACACCACCATGTACAAGATTAGAAATAAACTGCGGATAATTGTCAAAAAAAATCTCTCTAGGAACACCAAATCTAGTAAATATTTCATTAAACAGAAAATCAACAACAACTCTTTCAGTAGCAAAATAAACAACTTTAGCCACTACCCATTTTGTAATGAAATCTGTACAAACCAAAATGTGATTTTTATTTGATGACGTCGGATTTATTGGTCCTACGAAATCAATAGTCCATTTTTCAAAAGGCTCAATCATAACTTGAGGACACAAAGGAATTTCATTGGTTTGATTAGGTTGGCCAATTCACTGACAATTATCACATCGCTTGACATGTTGTTTGTCATCCTTAAATAAGGAGGGCCAAAAATAGCCATCTCGTAAAATTTTGTATGTAGTCTGCTTATCAGCGAAGTGACCTCCGCAAGGTTCGTCATGAGAAAATTTTAATATTTCAAACACTTCCTCCTCTCTTACACACCTTCGGATAATGAGGTCTAGCCCAATGTAAAAGAGGTATCCTTGAACCCAAGAATATGCAACACTTTTCTGTATAATGTTCCGCTTTTCACGAGAAGATAAGTGAGGTGGTGTATTTCTGGTGACTAAATAGTTAACTATGTCAGTGAACCATGGAGATTCCATTGACACAACAAAAAGATGTTCGTCAGAGAAATCATCATCAACAAGAATTACTTCACCATGATTATTTAATCTTGAAAGATAATCTGCTACTACATTAGATTTTCCTGGTCTATCAACAACAGTAATATTAAATTCCTGTAATAATAATAACCACCTAGTCACTCTACTGCTAGTTAATGGTTTATTCATCAAATATTTTATTGTGGAATGATCAGTATGCACAAAGACTTCATACCCTGTAATGTAGTGTCTGAATTTATTAATAGCAAAAATTACAGCTAAAAACTTTTTCTCAGTAACTGTGTAGTTTAGTTCAGCGGGTGACAAGTTTTTACTAATGAAGTAGATAACATAGGACTATTTTTCTTCTTCCTATCCTAAAGCTGCGCCATTGGTAGTATCTGAGGAATCAGAGGAAATGTGAAATGGCAGGGACCAGTTTGGTCCTCTCAAAACTGGTGCCTATTCTGGTTTTTCCTCCAATGTCTCAAAGGACTGTTGGCAAGCTGTGGACCAAGAAAACTCACTATCCTTAGCTAAAAGTCAGAAAAGGGGGGTAGGTATCCTATAGAAGTTCTCAATGAATATCCTATAGTAGCACGCATGTCCTAGGAAACCTCTCACTTCCCTTTGAGTTTTGGCTGTAGGAAGACTTAACATAATTTCTATTTTTGCGGGGTCAACCTAGATACCTTTGTAAAAAATGAGATGGCCAAGAACTACACCTGCTTTGCACATTAATCTGTCCTTTTTATCACTCAAGGCAAGATGAGCTTCTTGGAAATGAAGAAGCACATTTTCTAGATTTGTGAGGCCCTCCTGAAATGAATCACCAAACACAGAGAAGTCATCCATATAGGTTTCCACACACTCAAGGTTAGCAAAAATGGCCAGGACCACCCTTTGAAAGGTAGCCAAGGCATTACATAGCCCCAAGGGAAGCACTCGGTAAGAAAATGTACCCCATGGACATGTAAAGGTGGTTTTATCTTGATCCTCGGGAGCAATCTGTATCTAGTTATAAGCACTGAAGCCATCTAGAAAAGAGAAGTAATTCTTACCAACAAATGTATCAAGCATCTGATCGATGAAATGAAGGGGGAAGTAATCCTTAAGAGTGGCTTTGTTCGGTTCTCTATAATCAATGAAAATGCACCATCTCCCATATTTTTTCGGGACTAACACCAATAGGGAGACCCACTGAATGTTGGAAATAGGATAGATAAAATCAACATCCAAGAGTTTTTGCAATTCTTCTTTTACAAAATCTCTTAGAGCTGGGTTCATATGACTTTAGGGCTGTCAGATAGGTCGGGCTCCATCCTGAATATAAATATGATGAGTACAGGTTTCAGGAGGGATGCCTTTCATATCTTATTAACCCCATGCAAAGGAATCAAGATGGTTTCACAACAAATTCACAAGCTGCTCTTGCTGGGATGAATCCAAGTTTGAACTAATATGCAAAGATTTGCCTGGACTAATCTCAACAAGAGTGGTATCGGGCTCAAGAGTACACACAGACATTGCTAGAGATGGTGATGAGGGAGTTTGAGAATTGCGACTTTCCTGAAAATCCAAACTAAAAATTTGTCTCAATGACTCAAAATTAGGCATTGTATCTTGATTATTCAGGAAGTAATGTATCTCACTCTCCTGTGAGGACTTAGCACAATGATGGAACATAGAAATAGACTGAGTCTCCTCGTCACTACTGTAATATAGCCACAAGGTGTCTCGAAGCTCCTGAATGGATCTAGTAGGTGGATATAAGGCGACCTTCTTCCTATAATCTCCATGGGAAATATACATGTCACCAGCACGACATCCAATTTAAGCATCGGCCATAGCAACCCATGGTCATCCAAAGATCAAGGGATGTCCTCCCACATGATTCTTTGGCTAAAGCACAATGAAGTTTGTGGGATATTCCCAAGAATATAATGAAATGATCATATCATCCAACACCCCTTCTGGCTTGATTTTAGATCTGTCTGCCAATTCAAGCACAATGGGAGTAGGACGAATATGGACCAATCCAATTTGATCCATGGTTTGATTGGTCATAACATTAATGGCTACTCCCAGGTCTCTAAGCACATTAGAGACAAGGACATCACCTATATGAACAGAGACAACAGGGTTTCCGGGGTCAGTGTATTTTTCCATAGGCATACATCCCGTCATTAAATCTACTGCTCTTCCAACAAATTGAATGGTTTGGAGTTCCAATAGTCTCCTTCATGGCTTCTTGAGATAAAGATCCCTAATGATTTTTATACAGATGGGGATATATTTGTTAGCTTGGGGCAAAGGTACCTTTATAAAAAGATTCCTAAGCTCAGAAGCCAGACTAGACTCAGGAATGGGGTCATTCCTCTCTACAACTAGCCTCTCTAGATAGGGAGGTTGGTTTGAAGAGGATGGAAAAGGATTTAAAGGTATGGGGATGGGATGAAGGGTGACATCTCTTATAAAATGGTTAGGATTTTCCTCCTAACCTTTCTCTGCGATAATCACCATAGGCTGCTTCTGCTTTTCTGAGGTTACTATCTTCCCCGATCTCAATTGGAGATCATTGACTCCAATTGGCATAGATCGGTATCTGGATGGAGAAAGCGGGTTCATGTAATGTATCATTTGTACCGATTTGTTATTTGGATTTGGTATAGGTTGGAAAGGCAGTTGAGAAGGTTGAAACGGTGGAGGTAAAGGTAATGGTGGCATAGGTTGAATCAGCTGGGGCAATGATGGTTGTGGCATTGGGTAAAGTGCATATGTTGGTGGGTATGATTGCATCGCTGCATGATATGAATGTTGTGAATGGTTTGACCCTCTCCATATTTGTTGCCAAGATTGGGAGGGTTGTCCATAATGATATTGGTTCCCATGCTTCCAATTTTGAGAGTGACTAGTGTTAGGATAGGAATATGGATGTGCATTATAACCAAAAAAATGCGGTGGAAGTTCAGAAGCCATACCTACACTTACCTGAGACCAGTTTATTCGTCCTCCCATAGCATGCAATGATTCGACTTAAGGTTTTCCTCCCTCATATACAAATTTCAGCCCAGGTATGGAAGGACATTTCTCCGTGGCATGGTTCTCTGCAAAAATTGCACATTTATTAGCTCCTTTAACATCCAGAGGACATTCTCTTAAAATATGTTTTTTTCTACATTTTGGACAAAAAATAGATAATGACTCTTGTTCCTTTACAAGTTTTTGCTGAAATTTCAAAGAGTCTATTTGTTAGTAATGGTATTCATTATTTCGATTTTCATATTATCCATTTTTTTCTCCAATCCAACGATCATAGCATCAATAGATTCATTTTTCTTATTTTTGTTTCAAATTCCTTTACTAGATCTATATTGATTCCTTGAGAATTTCCTGCACAAGTCACATATTTGATTAAAAGGTTTTTGGGCAATATCTCCTTGTCCTAACAAATTTAAATTATTCCTAGCATCATCAGTAAGTCCATGTAAGAACAAGTTCCTAATGGTACTCAGATCAAATTTGTGCTTTGACCTTTGAAGGATATACATGAATCTCTCTAAGTAGTCCTCTGGGTCTCATCATCATTTTGCACAATAGTAAAGATTTCATCTTGAATATATCTAGTTTTACAATATTCCTAATATTTTGACAAGAACACTCTCTTCATCTGTTCCTAAGAAGCTATAGTGTTTCCCCCTAGTCCCATGAACCAACGTAATGCTGCATCCTTGAGAGTTGCGGGAAACAAATTTAATTTCTGAGAATCAGATGAATAATCATAGCTCCTACACAAAATATCAAACTCAAATAGAAAAGAGTCTGGGTCTTCACGTAACTTACCATAGAAACGAGGAAGAGATGATGGTGGTATATTATTCATTTTCACAATTACATCAGGATCCACAATTGGGAATCCAAAAGTGGATTGTTCCTCGTTTACCTAATTTTCTCCAGTTCCCTCGGCATGGTCCTTGTGATTTGCCATTGTTGTTCCTCCAATCAAACTGCTCTCAACGGGCTGAGAAGGTTGAATATGGGCTCTAATAGTCTCCTTCTTCCCCTTCATGGGCCATGTCACTCCTAGACTACTGTTTTCAGAGTCCAAGTGGACAGTTCCTGCGTGATGAGTTTGGGTTTGTTTGGACTTTCTGCCTACAAAACAAGGCCCAATATGAGAATTGTTTTCAGATTTAACAGTATTTCCTCAACCTTTAGTGGTCTTCGGACCCCTACCCCTTTTAGGAAGTCATTTAAAATAATGAAAAAAAAAAAATTCAATAAAATTTTGCAATTAAAAAGTAACTCAACACCTATAAAATCCTTCAATCAATAGAAGCACACTGCAAAAAAATAATAATAGCAGACTTACCCCTATTGCAGAAAAACAGAAAATTCTTACCAATTCAAATCGCCTCCCCAACAACGATGCCAAAATGTTGGGTGTGGGAATCAGAGTTAAGCAAACTCCTTTCAACACTTAATTATCAAATCAGGGTTTGTAAACTTAGATAAGAAGCATAGGAAATGCCAGAAGTGGTATGAAATTTTCCTATCTATTCCTACTTCTCAAATCAAGATCTTGGAGAATTGAAAAGAAAGATCACGCAACAATTTACACTAAAGAAGTTCTAGTGCCGAAATGTGAAAGAAAATACTTTGCGAAGAAATCAAATAAAGGAACTTTCACACTTACTATAAACAAACTTGATTGCTAAAATGAAGTTCTATGTTTATCTCCAGTATGGGTGTTGGCAGGTTCATAAATGGGCCCTTGGAAAGATCTTCCTTCTTACACCAAGTTGTTATTCCTATACTCTTGCAATATGATTGCACTAGTACAAGTACAATACTTAGGTTCAGGAAGTATATTTTTCACTTGCATTGGAGATTTATGTCTTTGTGCAGGGGCTTGAAGCTTCAATATTCGAGCACTCTGTTCCTGTAACAGGATATTGGTTCTTGTACTTGAACAAATATTCTTGCACCAAGTTTTCCAATTACTTTCGAGAAAAGAAAAAGTGTTTTAATCTATGAAAGAAATTTTCAAAAGCAAATCAAAATTCTGAAATAACTTACACACAAAAAAGAATGCTTCAACCAAATTGAATCTTGCAGTGAAGACAACTTTGAAATAAAACAATCTTCAAAAGTTAAAGCACACTTTCTTCAATGCAATGAAAGAAATAACTCAAGCATGACAACAGGCTTTTATCCTTGTGATAGTTACTCACATAAACCAAATCTTCTGTTAATATTTGTTAACTCAGAAAGGTTCACTTCGATTATTCAGATTTAAGTTTAAATTCCTTCCTTTTTAAAAATATGAAGTGCAGGCACAAATCAATGTTTTGTAACAACGTTCGTTCATGAGATAGCCAGACATCTTTTAATTCCTAAGATTTAACTCTTGGTATTGAAAAGACTCTTATTTAATAATGAACATTCACTTGCGGAAATAAATCGAATTCTTATGAAGGAAATAAATGAAAAAATCTTGCTACAATGAACCAATAAACTAAGTTGCAGAAATTATAATCTCACTAGTGCAGGAATGTGCTTGCACTACTCTAGGCAGAAATCAATTAAGATTCGTAAAAAGGAAAATGACTGAAAGTAAATCAAATTTTAATTATTAAACACGCCATGGATCTGTCACACTTGACTGTCAAGGAAATGAAACCAAAATTCCTATGAAGAAATGAATTATAAAATAAATCCACACCTTGCATAAATAAAATCAACACGCACACCTTTAACTGAATGAACAAAAGCACGAGAGGGAAAACGAAATGGGTTGGCTGGGCCGTATCCAACCAGCTTGTTTCCCATTTTAGGAAAGGTAAAGCTTCAACACTCAGAGATGCATCAGTGATAGATCAAAATGTAGAATGTAAACAACATGGTGTAGCTCCTTGTATTAATTCGATTCAACAAAAATACATTATAAGTACAGATCCAACCCAGAACGAGGGTGACAACACAAAATTACAAATTTTCCAGAGTTATAGTAGCATGTCTATTGCTCCCTAATTTCCTATCTAAAATCTATATTTATACAACCCTTTCGGCCTTGGCCATAACAAAATTACATACTGTCATTCTAATTCCAGCCTTTCGGCTTGAACGAAATAACAACCAACGTTACAAAATAATCCAGTGACTATAATAAAATGCTAATCTATTCATTGGCCGGTGATCCAATATTTAGCCATATCCCTGATTATTCTCCGCTTCAAATTCCACTCAAGATGACCAGAACTGAACGGGTCGAGTTGGAACGAAAAGCCCGCGTTAGGTAAAGAGATGTTGTGGAAGTCTAGGAGCAGTCAGCTGCCAACGATGCATGAATCTGCCTGCACTAGATGATGTTGATTTGAGATTAATACGTTTGCTTATCAAAATACTTTAGGAAGAGATATATTAGTTGCAAGAATATTAAAGGCATAAAATCTATTTAAAAATTATTAATTAAGTACTTACTAAGCCTTAAGTATGAAATATAAAACTAGTGTAGGGATAGGAAAAGATTCTTGGAGTAGTGCAGGTATAAGGAAGTTAATGAAGATAAAAAAAAGGTTTATGATCGTGATTTTAAGGTAGGAAAGGGGTTAAAAATGAAGCATTTTCACTTACTAACAACCGTGAGAAACAAGGCCTTTGCAATACAACTTGATTAGGAGGATTGAGAATTCAGTTAGCAACAATAACCAACTGTCCAGGTCTGTGCAGTGTTCAAATGTTGCGTTGAATCTTGAAAACTTGGGTGACTTGGGCATGGACATATATTGTTAATATAATCAAGATTATAATTTTGAGAAAACATGCCCACAATGGAATGGCGCCATGAACTCTATTGCTATGCATTTTTGCGATGCAGCGCTTACTGATGATTAGACTAGGCCCAAAGAAGAAAAGGGAGAAGTTGCTGCAACCAATGAGGCTCCAAGTGTTGGGCACCTAGTGAACATGTTTGTATTAGGGGAATTTTGAGGTCTAAAATGGGCCTCCTAAGGAAATTATAAAATAATAGTCTAAATAATAAAATCAGATTAGATTACATCATCAAATTTTAGAGGGAAAAAAGAAAAAAATGATTTTTCAACTCGTATTTTCAACTTTTCACTCTATGGGTTTACTCAAATTTCGAGTAGAAACACTAGTTGGATGCATAATTTGATTCTTCATCCAAGGAGTACCCATGTGATTGAAATCATGCATACTCCTTGGATGAGGAATTACATTTTTCATCTAACAAGTACTCCCTCTCGCAATTTGAGTAAAACCTTACGGAGATAAGTTGAAAATATGAGTTGAAAAAGTAGTTTTATTATTTTATTATTTTTCAATCTCTTTACTTTTTTACTCCAAAAATGGTGAATCATCCCCCATGGTTGACATCATAATCTTGAATCCTATTGGTTATTATAAAGTTTATATTGGTTGTACATTTTTCTTAGGAGGCCCATTTTAGACCTCAAAATTCCCCTAATGATTGTATACTTTTAGCCCATAAGAGCACAACCGAGAAACAACCTTCAAGTGACCCTCCAACCCAACAACAGACCAACCGATACAACTTAAGAAGCAAAGGGTCGGCCATCACAATAGAGTTTAAAAATAAGAAACTCAAATAAGCATTGTTAAGGAAAATAAGTCCTCCAGTCAACTCAACGCAGAACACTCAAAGAAAGTCTGGAAAAGCAGTCCCAACAAAGAGTACTTCCACAAACAACAAAGACAAGACCATTTATCTGAAAGTCACAAGTCAAGTTACTTACGCAGACACTTCGACTTCCCTTCCCGCTGTGGACTATAACATAGTAGAAGACATGAAGAAGGTTCATGTGAATATTTCATTGTTTGAGTTAACATAGATCACGAACCAACGAGACATTCTCTTACGCGCACTTGGAAAATCCACCATAGATAAAAATTACCCTTCACACAAGGGATCAAGTACGTCTTTCAGTTCCCTCGAATCAATAATTCATGCTTTAACAATGGAAGCGAACACACTCTGAACTCCCTTTCTCTTAACATTTCAAATTTTCAACTTTAATGAACACAATTCCTAGGTTTATTCCAGTGCATAAATGAATGTAATTCCATTATCCATCCTAAAGAAAATAAATGAAAATTGAGATGAAACAAATGCATAAATCATTAAACTGGACAAGACTCTTATCCACGTGGTTGGTGAAATAAGATATGTGATCCTCTGCTCATCATCTAAAGAATGAGTTCACCAATGCATAAACATAGTGATTGTAGACATACGAGAGGCATACATACTTTTTTTAAGTAGAGACTGGACAAGTAAATTACAAGGATACTTTGCAACTCACTTGTCACACTTATGGCTTCCGTATAAGGATAGAAACAACCATATTTGAGTGAATTCATAAAGATAAATGAAACACAATGTCACTCCCTTGAATGGACAAAACAAACTAGTGGATTTCGCAGACCTTATTTTCCAAAATTTCTTCCTAGAGACACAACTAGGGTGTTATATTACACAACCATCCCCAGTCCCACCATAAAAATAGTTGGAGCTCCTTCCTAGTCCAACTGGTGCAAATTACCTTTGTATGTCAAGTAGTAGTAGTGTTAGTAGTAGTAGTAGTAGCAGTAGAGTATTTCATGATCCTTGTACAAATAACATGTGGACTTTATACATTGACGGTTCTAAGGCACATTAAGGCTCTAGAGATGGCTGTGTGTTAATAGACCCGTTGTGGAGAAAATAATTGATCTCGAGCTGCTTGGAATTCGAGTGCACAAACAACACAACTGAGTATGAGGCACTCATCACAGGCTTACAAAGAGCCATTGACCTCAAGTTTGCGTCCTTAAAAGTAGTAGGTGATTAAGAAATTGTGGTGCGATAGGTACATAACACCATACATTGTGTTTCACCTCATCTAAAGAGTTACGAACAAGAGGTATGGCGTTTAATTTCTCATTTCCAAGCTTTTAATATTATTTTCATTCCAAGGGTGTAGATGCATTAGCAAATGCTGCTACTAGGTTCTCACCATTGAGGGACAAATTTTCCATAGAAATTATTTATAAACCATGTATCCCCGATAACATCACTAATTTACATGTTTTTAATGATGACCAATAGATACTGTGCTTCATGGCGAACACTTATGTGTTCAAGGATGCAACGATCGATGAGGACGAGCAGGAAAAGGCACTAGAAGATGCAGCCCGTGCGAGTAAAGGAAATATCATCCCAAAGGGTGTGGTATCTTTAGAGAAGCTGTATGACCTCCAGAATCACTTCCGGCGGCCTGTCAATGCTAAAAACCATAGTTACACATTTTCACACGAACATATCAACTTGGGAACATACAAATGTCCAAAATATGTCAATCTTGGTACTTGTTGTACACCACAAGAGCGAAATTCCTTTATCCACTTATTCAAGCAGTACCGAGATGTGTTTGCGTGGACATATAATGAGATAAAAATTATGACACGCGAATCATCCAATACGCGATACCAATAAAATAAGGGGCAAAGCCATTTCAACAAACACTAAGAAAATTTCATCCGATGCTTGAACCCCTCATTCAGAATGAGCTAAAGAAGTTCTTGGATGCTCGAATCATATACCAAGTGCTACACTCTACCTGGGTGTCAAATTTGGTCCATGTTAGAAAGAAGTCCAAGGATATCCGTCTATGCATTGATTTCCGAAATATCAATTGTGCCTCAGACAAGGATAATTACCCAGTGTCATCCATGGAAGAAATTTTACAAATAATATCGGGTTCTGAAATTTTTTCTCTCGACAGATATTAAAACTACAACCAGGTTCTGGTTTTAGATTTTGACAGGCTCAAGACAACCTTTCGACCAAAGTGGGGTATATTTGATTTTAAGTGAATGCCATATGGGTTGGTCAATGCTGGTGAAAATTTTCAACGAGCTATGGACTTCACATTTTGTGGATTGATTGGGTAGTGCTGTAATATTCCCTTTTCAGGAATTGCTGCAATAGGCTGCATAGGGACGCTGTATAAGGAAGTAATGAAAAAATAAGCTGAAAGGGGACTTGGATCCCTTTGTTTACCCTTCATACATTACACTTCCAGAATATTAGCTCAAAGAAATAACCCTATGTGGGTTATTCGGATCTCCCACTCCTAGGTATCTCAAACAATGCTCAAAGGTGAGAGCTGCAGTAATACATGAACTCCAACAAGTAGCAGTAGTGAAACATCAACAAATATGGTGCAAGAAGAGAGCATAGCCAATAAATTATGTGCAGCTTCAAATAGATATACAAGAACTTGAGGAAAAGACCTCTCAAGATAGGCCAGATCAGCCTCAAGACAGATGTACATGCAAAGTGAAAGTACACTGCTACACAACCCAACAACAAGCTATGCTTGCGCAGTCCAGAGTGGGAAATGACTGAAAACTGATATACACAATGATATAGCAATAATCAAGCTCAAATAAAGTGGGGGATCAAGATCTCAACCCCGGAAAACAAGACTACAGCAATCCTCCAAGGGGTTGGCCCAAAATGTACAGATTGGAAAAATATCGGAGTGCAGTGTAGTAGCTGCAACTCAATAACAATAAAAAAATGGAGAAGGATAGAAAAACTGCAAATGATGAATAAAACTCCTCCAATGATCTTCAAAGTGAAAGGCTACTCCCTTCACTGAAGATTACACCCTCCAATCCACAGTGTGAACCCCTCTTGCAAGTGCCCTCTGAAAATAACGCAATATGGGGAAGAGACTGCGCTGGGAATGAGATGAAACATATGGCCCAATGCCAAAATCAGCAATGAAGCTCGGGATCTTCCTCACTGATCTCCCAGACAAATAATGAGATCCTCCTCTGCAAAAATAGCTCTGGAAGTGGGTGGTAATGAATCCTCACTGCAACCCCCAACGTTTCTGCCCAATTGGAAAATGCTGTAGCTGAAGATGATTACCTTGGCCTCAAGCCTGGATTTGAGGAGAATGAATAACAGGTCCTCCAAAGCTTCCCAATGAAGGAGAGAAAACTCCTATATAGGAATCTCCCTTGTGCTAAGCAGCACAACTATCTCAGTTAAACAACTAGAGAGAGCATACCAAAATCGAAATCTCAAACATAATGAGAAATGGTTCCCCTTCCCCCTTTTATTCCAAAAGGATGCTTCCTTGCCATGGACCCCACCCATTAGGGTTTCCCTCATCCAATGATATCCATCCTATCAAAACTGCGTTGTCTTCTCATGCAAGCTACACCTCTTTATGCAGCGCTGTTGACTTGGTCAAACTTGACCTAGTCTTCTTGTATTTTCCCCTTTTCACACTAGGAGATGAAAAATAAGCCAATTAGGTGACCCCTTTGCATATTAGGAGTGTTTATTATGCTTCTTCATGGGCCCCATTACCCATTTTATTCTTTTTATTAAAAGGAAAGCAAAATTAATGTTCCAATTAACTTAATGAAAATTTTGGAACATTACAAGTGCGTAGTGATCTATATTGATAACGTAACTATGTTTTTCAAACAGAGGTTAGATCACATATGCCACTTAAATAATTTTTTCGAGCAATATCGAAAGTACGGGATATCCCTCAAACCCAAGAAAATAATCTTCATAGTGTCTGAGGGTAATCTCTTGGGCCACATTATTGTTAAAAGTGGGATTAAGGTAGACCCAGATAGGGTCAGAAAAATCATGCAGATTCATTTCCCAGTGAACTAGAAGGACATGCAGTCCTTCCTGGGGAAGATCAAATTCTTCTGCAAGTTCATCTCTAATTATGCTCAGATTTTAAAACCAATACAAGAGATGGTGAAGAAGGATGCTATTTACAAATGGGATAAAATGGAAAATGATATGTTTTCCTGTATAAAACAAGTTATCGCAGAAGCACCCACACTATACATCCTAGATTTCAACAAAGATTTGTTTCTCTACACATTTGCTTCTGACACATCTCTTGTCATCGTACTCACGCAAAAATATGACCTAAACAGTGAGTGGCTAATTTATTTCATGAGTGCATGTATTCAAGGACTTGAGCTAAACTACCCCGTCGTGGAAAAACAAGTTCATGCAGTATATAAGGCGATGAAGTACTTTCGACCCTATTTATTGAAGAATCATTGCATCATCTTTGTTCCGCACCCAGTAGTGATATCACTACTTGTTCAGCAAGATCTGGGTGAAAGGAGAGCGAACTGGATGACTTGTTTGAAAGAATATGATCTAGAATTCAAACTAGTTCACACGATCAAGGGCCATGGTCTTTCTTGAATAGCAGTAGAAGAAATGGATGCAAAATAAGAAGAAGATCCTTTGAGATGGGAGAAATAAATTGAGATGTAAACCATTGAGCGAGCGTCCCCCACTACCAACATAAATCCTTGGTAAGCGGACATGCGGAAATAACTTGAGCACGACACCATGCCCTCCCATTTTTCCGCACAACAGAAGAGGGAACTAAGACTTAAATTTTTATCTTACCAATTGGTGCATGTGGTTATTTCCAGAAAGTACCACAATGGAGTATTTCTCAGGTGTTTGAATGGACATGATTTAGAAAAGGTATTACGTGATCTTCACAACGGACCAACCAGGGGACACTTCATGGGAAACACAACGACACACAAAATCATGCGGGTCGGTTTCTACTGGCCCACACTATTTAAATATGCTCATTCTTACGTCCGCAAATGTTTGGTCTATCAAAAGTGTGCCAGTAGAAACAAGAAATGAACCACCCCACTACAACCTATTGCAGTGAAAGAACCATTTCAATAGTGGGGCTTGGATATTATTGGTGAAATCTTTCCACATTCATTTAAAAAGAAATGCTACATTCTGACTGCTACAGATTACTTCATGTGGTGGACAAAAGCAGTTCCACTCAAACAGGTGAATGATGAAGAGGTCATCAAATTCCTACGGAAAAACATCATCTCTAGGTTTGGTGATCCTACTTCACTTGTTTTGATAGTGCAACGTATTTATCATCGTTAAAACTTTATGAGTTTGCATTGGAAAATGGAATTGTATTGAACCATTCTGCTAAATACTACTCTCAAGGGAATTTTCTCGTTGAATCCACAAATAAGAACTTGATTCGCATCATTTAGAAGACCATATTATCTGAGCAGAGGAACTCACACTATTCTTTGGTAAATTCTCTATGGGTTGACTGAGTCACGCCCAAGCCCTCCATGAACACCTCCCATTATTTCCTGGTACAAGGAAAATTAGATATCCTCCCATCCAATATCTACTTTCCTGCTCTCCAACTCTCACAAGAATCCCAAGGCAAGCCATGTCTATTAGTGCAACGTAGGATGTACAACCTTCATAAGCTCCATGAAGAAAGATTAAAAGAAAAATAAAAATTATTACTTCATATAAATCGTATCAAGAGGTGGTTTGAAAAGAAGTATGCATGGAAGAACAAATTTAATGGGGGTGACTTAGTCTTGAAATGGGAAAAATCCCACGAAGACAAAGGCAAACACACTAAATTTCAATCCCTGTGGATTGGACCGTTCACTGCACATGAGAAGCTTGGCCAACACACCTATCACCTTCAATCACTCGATGGGAAGAATGGATCTCTCCATGTTAATGGAAATATATCAAACATTATTTTCAATGAACATCAAGTGTTGTGCCCTACATTATGTACATAGTTTTATTTTCTTTTGTATTTTCTTGTTCCTATTTTTTACCTTGTTTCTTATTTTGTTTCGTCAGGTGAATAAGTGTTGTCCTCACCCATATGTTGATTTCTGAAATTGTGTATGGCCGAAGTCTAAGGATCCTTGTGACACTTCAAAATTTGGTTAGTGTTTGGTCCATCTTACTTGTATTGGTTATGTATTTTGGCCGATGAATTTCTGACAGAAAATACGATCCATCCGTAAGGATAGTTTTAGGAAAACCATGAACTTGTGTATGTTCAGGAAACATTGTTCCCACATTCAGTTCTTTTGTTTTGGCATTTTCATGCTTATCCAATCATTAAAAAGGGAGAACAGAAAAATATAAACGATCAAAACTGAATCAAAGGAACCTATATAATTCTTTGAAGGAACAACCTCTCCTACTCTGAATAAGTTAGGTTCCCTCTTCCACCCAAAATGAATAAGTTCCAATGCAAAATACTCTTTAAAAAAAATAAATTAAGGCAAAAGAAGAGAAAGGATTCCTATGTAGAGAGGTAAAGCATGCAACTCCGTCGGGGTACTGTTCATGCTTGCTGGCAGCAGAGCAATGTTTGTTTTCCTGAAGTGGCTCTGCTGGGGTACTGACTAGGCCTAATGGCAGTAGAGAAACACTAGAGATGAAAAAAATATACTCTAAAAATATTAAACTTTCAAGCTTCATTACCCTCCCCTGCTTGAAACATTTTGATAAAGTTGAATCGTTATTGAGTTAAACCAAAATGGCATGATGGGGACTTAGTCTATTCACGGGGTAAGTGGGGAAACCAAAGTGATCTGCACGATGAATCAATACTCCCCGAAGAACCAAGGCCCTGCACAAAAGGAGTCAATTGAGACATAGAAGTTGGAATTCTACCAATGTGTCTCCAGTTGTTGTAGCTGATACAACCCCCTCCAAAATTTTAGCCTATACCAAATTTCAGAGCCTTCCTTGATCTTGTTCATTGCTATCACAAAATTTGAGGTTCATTTTATTTCTTTTCTTAAAGTGTTGTGATTTCTTTCGCAAGATAAGAAAAGTGTCATATTTTAGCATGTTGGTTGTCTTATTGTATGTATGAGCCTGTTCTAGTGGTTCCAAGATGTCACATTTGTGCAAATGAGTTGTTTTAACCTTGTAAGTATCTGTCACACTCATTTCCAAAGTTTTGAGCAATGTCGTACAAGTGTCGTCACGGTGGTCGTTAAGTATATCTTTGGTGTTGTACTTGTTGTAACTGGTCGTAAAGATATCACATGAATGAGAATGATTTTTTTGTATGCCTTGGATGATATATGCAGTTTGAGTCGTCAAATATGTGAAGTGCATGATCATAGTCAAAGTTCATCACTGTTCACGTCGATCTCACCGGTCCCACACTTAGTCATTTTTCGGAAAAATTCTCGATCGAGCAACTTAGTTTCACCAAGACTCCCTTAAGATATGCACTGTGCAGTCTCAATCCTCAAGCAGTGACCTTACTACTTGGCACTACGCAATGCAAAGTACCTGCTTCCCAGGAATGCTCCATTGCACAGTTTTTGTGACCAAGCCTGACCTTGGCGGCTCCATAATTGCATAGTCATGGCCTTCTTCTCGATTTAAAATGCACACTTCGCAACCTCAAGCTTCAAGCTCATCCCCTGAGCCCTTGAATTATGCACTGCGCAGTCACCCAGGCCTTCCTTGTCACCCAAAATTGCACAGTAAGTTCTCCATGCACCCATACTTGTAGCTTGTCCCAATGGCTTTGGAAACTGTGCAGTCATTTCCCCTAGCCTAGCTTGAACTGCACATTATGTAGTCTCAAGGCTCAAGGCTTCCTCTTTCCTACCTAAAATATGTAGCTACACAGTCATTGAGCCTATTTAACCAGCCTATCACTTGCTCCGACCTTAGTTCATGAATCAGAATGCATCATCTTAGGCTAGGGATTTTTCAGATTGATGTCTTCCTATCATGAGTGAATTGTAGGAACATGTACTCTATCATGTCATGGAAAGATGATGAAATAAGATAAGAAGGAGGGAATCATGCTCAAAGAAAATCTTGAAGCTAAACTCACAAGATTATTGATCAAGAGAAATCAAAAGGTCACTAGTTTGCGACCACTATCCAAGACTTCAAATCATTGAAGACTCCCTATCACCAAGGTATGCAGAGGAGAAAAGGAAAGCTATTTCATGAAGACACTTAAATCTTAGCAGCAACAATGGCTTGAAATTTCCATTTCATCAAGAATTCCATGTCAGCAGTGTCATGTCATGCCATGTCATGAGTAGTCATCTGCCACATAACTATTGTAATATCCCAAAAGGGAGAATGCAGTAATACTGAAATACAATATAAGAACTACAGCAAAGTAAACAATAAATCTATATATACATTAGAATGCACAGAAATAGCTAAGGCATTTTATTATATTGGAGGTGAAAAAGAAAGTACAACAATGCTCAAAATAAGAGACACTCAAGCCAAAGGGATGGCCTGGAATGGCCCTGCAATGATTTCACAAGAGGGGCTGCGTAACTGCTGAACTGCTAGAAGGTAAAATGCATTGTCCCTGCTGCAACTATTGGGACTACAACTTCCTGAAAGATATAAAGTCAGATCTAGGTAGAATGGGAGCTCCGATGATGCTGAAAATGTAGGTCAGGGCTCAATGATGGATTCCCAAGATAACCCAAAAAGGGTTTCTCAAATCTGTCAATCTAAGAAAACCACCCTATTAGGGCTTCACACATATGGTGTTGGGAATGCAGATTTGAAGCTAGATCTGATGATATGATGGCTGCAACGATGCACAATCAGATATATGAAAGAAGGGCTGGTCCCTTCTCTAGATCCTTGGGCTAAAATCTCAAGATCTAGCTTCTCCAATCTCCTCCACTAAAAATAGCTGTTGGATGAACAACAACTTCAAAAAACTGCACTGTCAAAGAGGGAGGCTCTATAGCCTGCTGCTAGATATGTCAAATCAGCTCCTGAATGATGGAAAAAATATATTTTATGTGAGGAGATGACCCCTCACAGGATTTTGAGTTGAAATACTGGAAACTTCCTTCCTCCAATATATCTATAGGACTGTACTGCACAATTCTTGAAGGGACTGCTACTGCATGGAGGTAAAACCCAGTGTCCTGAATGCCGAATATAGATCTGCTGCTCTTGGAAGACTGAATGTGAAGAACAGAGTGGTAGGATGAATCCTCCACCTGTTTCCTAGCTGAATGCTAGAAACAAACTCCTAAAGATGACACCAATGCCTTATAAGGAATGTAGTACAATCCTCTTCCTTAGAGATCACTCAAAGAAAGAGGTGGGATTCCCGCTCGGGAACACCCCGTGCTAAAAAACACTGCAAACTCTGCTAAACAACCCAAGCTTGCATAGAAATGTCCTACGAAAAATCTAGATCTAAACAGATCAAGAAATGAATAATCCAAATCTATTGAGATTCAACAAGATGATGAGCTTAGTGAAAAGAGTCGCCTTCACTAAGTGGGCCCGCAGGCTATTTTTGGCGCAAGTCTATTTTTAGACTATGTCTATTTTTTAGCCATGATGATCATATTTCAGAAGTTATAGGATGCTATTTGTGGATGGTTGATCAAGTTGGAAAAATAGATGAAATTCTATTTTTAGAATATTGGGCGAAGTTTATTTATAGATCGCTGATCTAAAAATAGATGCATGTCGATTATTATTAGCTCTTAATAATAATCAGACTCTAAACAACAACTTATTCTCTTGGAGCACCTTGTTTCAGTGCACAAATGTGGCACATCAGTGGACTGATGGAATTACACAATTCCCAAGGGTTTACTGGAGTTCATGCATGGAGGATTCAATTATAACTCAAGTGGAAAAGTTATGACAGAGTTGGAAGAGTAGTTATGGAGTTGTATTCAGTTTAACTCAGTTAGACTCAGTTGAGCTAGTTGTATCTAGTCTAACTGAATGATACAATAGTGAGAGTGGAGTGAATTAATTCACAAATAATAACTCATTAATCAACTGAACAATACAGCAGTTAACTACAGTGCATTTCAGTTCGTGGAGACCCAGTGGAGAGATAGGTGAAAGGGAAAGATGGAATATCCATTGTGACTACTAGTGATGCATGAATTGCATCACACACACATTGGAGTTTCCAATGAGGATTGCGAAGTCAAGGCAAGAGTAATTCAAATTCATTTAGAGCTATTCTTCAGCAGGGATTGCGTAGTGGAGGCAGGTTAGCAAGGGGCAAAGATCGGTGCATGGATTTGCAGATTTTTCCTGATTAGTGTATGACGATTGTACTATACTGAGAGCTTGATGTAATAAGCTTTGTATGAGGATTGTCATATGATTCCATGATACATAAAATATGATATTTTGGGTTTTCAGCTTCAGGCTTTCCCGTTAAACAACTGTGTTATGTGCGATTGTTTTTTATTTATGCTTTACATGTGTGTGCAATTAATTTTCCGCAAAATATTAACAATGGAATGATTCAGTATTTTGCAAGAAGTTAAATATTGTGAGATCAGGTGAATCTAGCACATATGCATTCTTAGTGCATATAATTCTACATGGTATCAGAGCATTGTTAATTCTTGAAGATTACAATTGTGAAGTATTGCTGAGTTTATGTTGGTGGACAATTCGAATTTGCTACAAAAGATTCTTGGTGCAGAAGTTGAGTATACATTGAAATGGCTTTCAACGGATTTCGATTGGAGTATGCCCTTGATGGGAGCTCGAATTACATATCCTGGAAGGACAGGATGGAGGTAGTGCTGGAGGATAATGGACTGAAGGAGTTCATCGATAGCGATGTTCCTAAGCCGGGATCTAGCGATGTTGCATTACTTGACGCATGGCAAAAGAAGACAAAAAAGACGAGAAGAATTTTGTTGGAAGGTGTGAAGGACCATATTGTGTCCAACCTTCATGGGAAAGCCACTCCATTCTTAATGTGGAAGGCTTTGACAGACTTATTCCAAAGCAGAAGCGACCAGAGGAAGTTGGCGCTTAAAGACAAGCTCAGAAAAATAAAAATGGAGAGGGGCGACAGTATTCCAAAATACCTCACGAAGTTTGTCCACTACAAGGATGAACTGGGAAGTGTGGGGGTTACTATTGATGATGAATACTTGGTGAGCTTGGCTCTCCTTGGGCTTCTGAAGAGTTGGCATATCTACGAATACTCTGTCAATGGATGGGAGAAACTGCCGGGATGGGAGCGACTTTGGTTGGATCTTGTGCAGGAGGAGATAAGGCGGGGTACCAGGGATGGATCTTCATCGAAGAATGAAGATGAAGAGAATTGCACTTTGGCTGCCAAAGCAAGGAAAGGGAAGGGGAAGAAACATCCTTCAAAATCCGATGCTAAAGGTAAGAAGCATGATTTTTCCAAAGTGAAGTGTTTTCATTGTCACAAACATGGACATTTTGCAACTAACTGTCCACAGAAGAAGAAGAACAAGAAGGCTGCTAGATCTGCAGTTGGAGAGGGCTTAGCCTCACAATTTTAACTTGATTTCTCCTTGATCGCATGCTTGTTTTCAAGCTGTATGGGATCGGTGTGGTATCTTATAGTGGTGCATCTTTTCATATGACAAAGACAAAGAGTTGTTTAGTGACTTGGAGGAGAAGGACCTCCAGATGCATATAGAGATGGGCGATGATGGTCGATACAGTGCGACTGGCATTGGGACCATTACCTTTGAGAGGGAGTATGGCAATCCATTCTTGTTGAAGAATGTTATGCATGTTCCAGGTCTGAAGAAGAACTTGGTCTCGGTCGCAATGCTGGAAGACAAAGGTTATGATGTTGTTTTCAGTGAGGGAAAAGCCTTCCTTCGACATAAAACAATGGGTCAAACCAAGAAGATAGGGGTTTGAATTAAGAATCTCTAAAAGCTGGAGGTAGATGGCTGTGCTGAAATGGTGGGAAAAGTAGAAGAAGTGGTGAGCCGGGATGAGGGCGAATTATGGCACAGGAGATTGGGCCATCTTCACCATGGCGCTTTGAAGATTTTGCAGCAGATTTCTACTGGACTTCCCAAGGGTAATCTTGCATAATTAGATCAGTGCAAGGGATGTACTATGGGTAAGTTTGTGAAGACCACCTTTCATGAGAAGGAGAATCGTGCTTCGGTGATCCTAGAGAGAATTCACATAGACGTGTGTGGACCTTTCTCGGTTGCTTCAACAGCAAAACATAGGTATTATGTTATATTTGTTGATGACTATTCTCGTAGATGCTAGATCTTCTTCATGCAGAAGAAGAGTGAAACGTTCTCAAAGTTCTATGATTTCAAGGCATTGGTGGAGAAGGAGTCGGGGAAGCAAGTGAAAACTCTACGGAGCGATAATGGTGGTGAATACATCTCGGGTGAATTCAAAGACTTCTATAGAAAATAATGAATTCAAAGAGAACTCTTAGCGCCTCATAACCCACAGAAGAATGGGGTCGCAGAGAGGAAGAACAGAACGATCGTGGGTGCTGCATGACCAAGGCCTACCGATGCACTTGTGGGCAGAAGCAAGCAACACTGCGGTTTATGTGCAAAAATGTTGTCCTCATAGAGTACTTGGCATGAGTACACCTGAAGAAGATTTTACTGGTAAGAAGCCTGATATTTCTCATTTGAAGATTTTTGGCTCACCTGTTTACATTCATGTGACAAAGGAAGCCAGGAAGAAGCTGGAGCCAACTGCAGAAGTTGGGATATTTTTGGGGTACACAGAAACACCCCATAATTATCATGTGTATTTTCCAGACAGTAGGATGATTGTTGTGCGACGGGATAGAAAATTCAATGAGGTGAAAAACATGAAGTTGTCACTTGAGAGGGAGCTACACTTGCATGCGGAAGAGGAACTTCTTGTTCCCAAAGATGAGCCTCTAGATGTGGATCAACCACAGGAGGAGATTCATGGAGTGGAGGAGTCCACTCATGCAGAACAAAACATCAGGAAACGCAAAAAGCTTACCACATAAGCTAAGAGACTGAAGCTTGATGCAACACAGAATGTAGGAGTCCCTACATCACAGCGCAAACAGAGACAATCACCTGACCGATTTACTGGATACATGGCTCTTCTGAGCAAGTGTATCGTGACAGAGCCATCTTCTTTTGAAGAAGCAATGCAGGAGCCCACATGGGTAGATGCCATGGTGGAGGAGTATGACTCCATTTTCAGAAACAGTGCTTGGGAGATTGTTCCAAGACCGGTGGGAAAATCAGTTGTAGGATCAAGATGGATCTACAAGGTAAAGCAAGCTACTAATGGGAGTGTCGAGAAGTATAAGGCAAGATTTGTTTCTCAGGGCTTCTCACAGATTGAGGGGATTGAATATGAAGAAAACTTTGCCCCTGTCGCTCGATATTCTTCCATATAGACCATCCTTACTCTCTCAGCGCAGATGGGTTGGCACATTCATCAGATGGATGTGAAGACTATGTTCCTTAATGGGATCATTAAGGAAGAGGTGTACATTGAGCAGCCTGAAGGATTTGAGATCTTCAGCAGCGAGTCGCATGTGTGCAGCCTCAAAAGAGCACTGTATGGGCTGAAACAAGCACCCTGTGCTTGGTACACTCGGATCGACAACTATTTCACTGGACTCGGCTGCACCAAGAGTGAGGTGGATGCAAACCTGTACCAGATTGTGGTGGAGGGTAAGCTTTTAATCATTGTTCTTTATGTTGATGATTTAATACTAACAGGTGATGAGGAGTTGATACACTCATGCAAGGAAGATCTTGCAAAGGAGTTTGAGATGAAGGATTTGGGCCTCCTTCATTATTTCCTTGGATTGGAAATATGGCAGCGGGAAGGTGAACTGTTTTTATCTCAAGGCAAGTATGCCCGGGAGATACTGGATAAATTTCACATGCAAGGCTGCAAGCCTATTGACACTCCTCTTCCAGGAATTTGGAAGAAAGAAAATGCTACATCGGCAAAGGTAGTGGATGCCACTGTTTATCGACAGTTGGTGGGTTCGCTCATGTATTTAGTCAATATAAGACCGGACATATGCTATGCGGTGAACCAGCTTTCACAAGAGATGGTTAAGCCTACCAAGCTCTTTTGGAAGGCAGGCAATCATGTCCTAAGGTATCTCAGGGGCACATCTGAGTATGGTTTATGGTACAGACAGATGGATGAGGTGAAGTTGCATGGCTTCACGGATGCAGATTGGGCAGGAAGCCCAACAGACAGAAAGAGCACATCAGGAGGGATTTTCAGTATCGGATCTACGACAGTTTCTTGGTACAGTAGGAAATAAAGATCCGTGGCACTCAGTTCAGTGGAAATGGAATACATGGCAGCAAGTCAAGCTGCATGTGAGGCTATCTGGATGAGGAAGAATATGGTTGGTTTGTTCAGTTCACATTTAGATCCCATAGTGATACATTGTGATAATCAAAGTTGCATTAAACTCTCGGTTAATCCTGTGTTTCATTATAGATCTAAACATATTGATATCCGGTATCATCATATCAGAGATTGTGTGCAGCGGAAGATCATGTTGCTTCAGTACATTCCTACGGATGATTAGGATGTAGATATTCTGACGAAGGCGCTCACCAGGAGCAAATTCGAATACCATAGAGGCAGGTTCGGGGTGAAGGATAATCCCTATCTTGTTTAGAGGGAGTGTTGAGATTCAACAATATGATGAGCTTAGTGAAAAGAGTCGCCTTCACTAAGTGGGCCCGCAGGCTATCTTTGGTGCAAGTCTATTTTTAGACATGATGATCATATTTTAGAAGTTACAGGATGCTATTTGTGGATGGTTGATCAATTTGGAAAAATAGATGAAATTCTATTTTTAGAATATTGGGCGTCAAGTCTATTATAGATCGTTGATCTAAAAATAGATGCATCTCGATTATTATTAGCTCTTAATAATAATCAGACTCTAAACATCAACTTATTCTCTTGGAGCACCTTGTTTCAGTGCACAGATGTGGCACATTAGTGGACTGAGGGAATTACACAATTCCCAAGGGTTTAATGGAGTTCATGCATGGAGGATTCAGTTAGAACTCAAGTGGCAGAGTTATGACAGAGTTGGAAGAGTAGTTATGGAGTTGTATTCAGTTTAACTCAGTTAGACTCAGTTGAGCTAGTTGTATCTAGTCTAACTAACTGATACACTAGTGAGAGTGGAGTGAATTAATTAGTTAATTAATTCACAAATAATAACTCATTAATCAACTGAAAAATACAACAGTTAACTACAGTGCATGTTATTTCTAGTGGAGACCCAGTGGAGAGATAGGTGAAAGGGCAAGATGGACTATCCGTTGTGACTACTAGTGAGGCATGAATTGCATCACACACAGATTGGAGTTTCCAATGAGGATTGCGCAGTCAAGGCAAGAGTAATTCGAATTCATTCAGAGCTATTCTTCAACAGGGATTGCGCAGTGGAGGCAGGCTAGTAGGGGGCAAAGATCGGTGCATGGATTTGCAGATTTTTCCTGATTAGTGTATGACGATTGTACTGTACTGAGAGTTTGATGTACTAAGATTTGTATGAGGATTGTCATATGATTCCATGATACATAATATATGATATTTGGGGTTTTCAGCTTCAGGCTTTCCCGTTAAACAACTTTGTTATGTGCAATTTTTTATTTATTTATGCTTTACATGTGTGTGCAATTAATTTTCCGCAAAATATTAACAGTGGAATGATTCAGTATTTTGCAAGAAGTTAAATATTGTGATATTAGGTGAATCAAGGACATATGCATGCTTAGTGCATATAATTTCTACAAAATCATCCTTCCATTGTGCGTTCACCTTCAATATAAACATATGAGCCTTCCATAGCCCAGGCCTACTCCAAAACTGCACTGTACATGTGGGCATAAGTCTCCATGGTTGACTGCGCTATTTTTCCATGTCCTCCATCATGTTCACATGTGGTGATCACCCTCTCCATCATGTGTGGATTAAATGCATCACTTCCTCCACTATCTTATCATAAGTGCTTTATGATCTTATTTGAATGCACTATGATCTCAGTTGACCTTATCAAAGATCCTCATGATTTTGTATTTAAGATCCATGATCTTATTTGACTATTTCATCCTCCATAATCTATCTCATAAACGAGACATGATCTCCATTAATGGAGTTGCTTCACTACTCTATGATTTTAGATCTAGACCTAGAATATCCACATACACACACAAAAAGTGGATTTTATTCATCTTTGAAGATTATGGGTCCCTCAACCCTTTTATTTACTTACTTAATTAAGTTTATTAAGAACTCTAATATTCAAATATCATGTGAAAATTTGGGAATATTACAGTCCTCCCCGGAAAAATGTTGCTTGTCCTCAAGCAACTGCAAAAGTAGATGCTAGAGAAATATGTCCCCCTCCAAATGGCATCCACACAAGGAAGGTCTCCCCATTTGCTGCAATGAGTTATGTATGCCCAACACCAAAGTTGCATCTCTAAAATGTCAAGAGTGTTCTCTATCTGTGTAGCTAGATACCCCTCACCAATCATGAAGCTCAAAGTGACAACCACAAGTTGACCAACACCCTCCAGAATACATGAGATACATAAATATACATGGTTCCTTCCACAAGAGGAAAGCTCCAAATCACAAAGTATACCTCCATCACATGCCACATGAAATAAAGAGAGGTTTTTCATGCCTCCATCCTTAGCCCTGTTGGCCTTGTTGGATCTAAGAATAATCCCAACATTGTACAAAAGAATAAGTAGAGATATATGGGTAGACAAAAATGTCAAGCCATATTCTCCCAATAGTAGCCAATGCAGCAATGCTCCTTGCTGCCACACCACACCATCAAGTTACCAAGTATGGTGTCCATACTCTCCAAGTAAGAGCCATTGGAGGAGTGCCTCTTGCTTCCATCCTCCAACACTATCATGAAAAGTAGGGGAGTATGTAGGACCAAAGTCCCCCAATAAAAGCCACAACAACAAGATATCTTGTTGCCTCTTCACATCATCATGTGAATCATGGAGTAACAAAAACATATTGAAGGACATATGAAATTTCATATCATCCCAATACAAACAAACTCCATTATCACATATCATGAGAGTATTATGCCATATTAAAAACAATATAAAACACATAAACATGGGAGATGTCATATGATGGCCAAAATATCTCAACCAAAATAAACATGCCTTCCTTTGCTTCATTCTATAATGGATACAGAGGCATGAGTTAAAGAAATATGAGCTATTGGGTGGTAACCATACTCACCCAAGAGCAGCCAGCACAACCATGCCTCCTTCTTCATTATATGAGTGTTTTTCAAGGCATGGATCAAAGAAATAGGAGCCTTTGGGTAGTAACCAAACTCACCCAAGAGCAACCAACGTAACCAAGCTTCTTTCTGGCCCATGTCATATATCTGTAAGTGGTCATGCAACCCATTGCTTATCATCCTCACCCACTCATCCCAGTGTGGATGATGAATGATGTGGTGCATAAACATGGTATCCTCCCTTTGTAGAATACCATCCTCCTCAAACTAATGAAGAATTTTTCACTCCATGAAATATTGAAGTGCACCTCCAATGAGATCTCTTAATGAGATTCTCTTTTCGCCAAAGGCCCTCCAAAACCAATGAATTTTTGGATCTGTTGCAAGTAGAAGTTTCTGTTTTAGCTGTAAGATGCTCATTGAGAAAGTGTCATCTAGAAAGGAGAAAAGATTCCTCATCTCAAGATTTCTACCATCTACCATCTTTACCTCCATTGCTTCATGAGTGAAGCTACCTTCAAAATGCTCCAAGAATGATGGGGCCTCTTCATTATCACTGCTACTAAGTGACAGCACTGTAGATCTGCATGGTAATACATATGCTATCTCAAAGCAAAGCACAATGCTGATTTCATAACCAGTCATTGTACATAAGATCATGCTCATCCCATTTTCTGAAACTCTACACCTCAAATCAAAGGGTTGAATGTAGCTCCACAATGATGAACTGGGATAGATCTTCATCTCCTCCTTGATTAGATCAAGGGTCCTTTGCGTTGTGATAGTTTTCTGCTTCAAATTAGCACTTTGTTCTAACCCTTGGTTATGCATAGGCCCTGATGGCATGTCCCCATAAGTTCCAATAAAATCTACTGAAACAATATGTGATGAATATGTATGCATACCTTGGATCAACTGATGTGTGGGAACCTCTTGCAAGAACAAAAGAGTTCCACCAACCGGAACAATAGTGTCTCCAACTGCTGCTAATATTGATGGCTTCTCTACTCCAACTGTACCTGCGCTGGAATCTTCATCCTCTTCCTCATTCATCTCCTGAATCATGCATGGGACTCTATGTGTCAAGAGCTCAAGAATATCTTGCAAATTTGCAAGTGTCACTTCTTCGGATGTAAGTACTTCTACAACTGGTGGTGAATATAGTGACTCCTTGTCCATAGTGAAAATATTGACATCCTCCTTTGTTTCCTTAGGAAATGTCTCTTTGTGGCACATCTCTATTTTCTTCACATCAAGCTTCTTCCTCAACTTGTGAAAGAAATTTGAATATTTAGTCACTTTTGCATGCTACATGTGACCAAACCACCAATCATTAGCTTCACCTAAAAGATGAAGTGTTGCAATTTGGACAGCCTCTTTTTCAGCCATAGGATGTAGCATGAAAAATGTATCTAACTCTTTCCTCCAAGCCTTAACAGTGCTTGAGGAAGATCCATCAAATGTAGGAAAATAAAATCTATTGTGCCTCTTACTTCTATTCCTGCTATAGGATCTTATTTCTTCTTTGAGTTCCAAGAATTCTTGGAGAGTTAGACTCTCTTTGAAAGCTCTAGACTGTGCCTTGTACTCTTCAAGATAAAAACTGAGAGTCTCATGAGTCTCAGGTTTTCTTCTTCCTTCATTGCTATACCCTTCACCTTCTTCAAAGAAAGTGGGCATAGTAGATCTATGAGGAGATCTATGATTCTCCGGTTTTCTTTCTTGATGATAGGAAGTGCTTGGACCTTCCTCATCAAGTCTTCTTCTTGGATCCTCCTTTTTCCTTTCCCTCTTTATTTGATGCAAAATATGAAGTGTCCACAAGTTGAGCGAAGGATCATGCTTTGATACCACTGTAGTATCCCAAAAGGGAGAATGCAGTAATACTGAAACATAATATAAGAACTGCAGCAAAGTAAACAATAAATATATATACACATCAGAATGCACAGAAATAACTGAGCCATTTTATTATATTGGAGGTGAAAAATCAAGTACAACAGTGCTCAAAATATGAGACACTCAAGCCAAAGGGATGGCTTGAAATGTCCCTACGATGATTTCACAAGAGGGACTGCGTAACTGCTGAACTGCTGGAAGGTAAACTGTGCTATCCTTGTTGCAAATATTAGGACTGCAACTGCCTGAAAGATAAAATTTAGATATAGGCAGAATGGGAGCTCCGATGATGCTGAAAATGTATATCAGGGCTCAATGATGGATTCCAAAGATAACCCAGAAAGGGTTTCTCAGATCTGTCAATCTAAGAAAACCACCCTCTTAGGGTTTCACATATATGCTGCTAGGAATGTAGATCTAAATCTAGATCTGATGATATGATGGCTGCAATGATTCATAATCAGATCTATGCAAGAAGGGCTGATCCCTTCTCTAGATCCTTGGGCTAAAAGCTCAATATCTAGCTTCTCCAATCTCCTCCACTGAAAATAGCTGCTGGATGAAAAAAAACTTCAGAAAACTACACTGTCAAAGAGGGAGGCTCTATAGCCTGTTGCTAGATATGTCAAATTAGCTCCTGAATGATGGAAACAATATATCCAATGTGAGGAGATGATCCCTCACAGGATTTCCAGCTGAAATACTAGAAACTTCCTTCCTCCAATAGATCTATAGGACTGGACTGCGCAATCCTTGAAGGGACTGCTGTTGCATGGAGGTAAAACCCAATGGCCTGAATGCTGGATATAGATCCACTGCTCTTGGAAGACTGAATGTGAAGAATAGAGTGGTAGGATGAATCCTCCACCAGTTTCCTAGATAAATGCTAGAAACAAACTCCTGAAGATGACACCAATGCCTGATAAGGAATGTAGTACAATCCTCTTCCTTAGAGATCACTCAAAGAAAGAGGTGGGATTCCCGCTCGGGAACACCCTGTGCTAAAAAACACTGCAAACTCTGCTAAACAACCCAAGCCTACATAGAAATGTCCTAAGACAAATCTAGATCTAAATAGATCAAGAAATGAATAATCCAAACCATCCTTCCATTGTGCCTTCACCTTCATTATATAGATATGGGCCTTTCGTAGCCTAGGCCCACTCCAAAACTGCACTATACATGTGGGCATAAGTCTCCATGGTTGACTGTGCTATTTCTCCATGTCCTCCATCATGTTCACATGGGGTGATCACCCTCTCCATCATGTGTGGATTAAATGCATCACTTCCTCCACTATCTTATCATAAGTGCTTTATGATCTTCTTTGAATGAACTATGATCTCAGTTGACCTTATCAAAGATCCTCATGATTTTGCATTTAAGATCCATGATCTTATTTGATTGTTTCATCCTCCATAATCTATCTCATAAATGAGACATGATCTCCATTAATGGAGCTTCTCCACTACTCCATGATTTTAGATCTAGATCTAGAATATCCACATACACACACAAAAAGTGGATTTTTTTCATCTTTGAGGATTATGGGTCCCTCCACCATTTTATTTAATTAATTAATTAAGTTTATTAAGAACTATAATATTCCAAATATCATGTGAAAATTTGAGAATATTACAGTCCTCCCCGGAAAAATGTTGCTTGTCCTCAAGCAACTCCAAAAGTAGATGCTAGAGCAATATGTCCCCCTCCAAATGGCATCCACACAAGGAAGGTCTCCCCATTTGCTGCAATGAGTTATGTATGCCCAACACCAAATTTTCCTCTCTAAAATGTCTACAGTGATCTCTAGCTGTGTAGCTAGATACCCCTCACCAATCATGAAGCTCCAAGTGACAACCACAAGTTGACCAACACCCTCCACAATATAAGAGATACATAAAGATAGATGGTTCCTTCCACAAGAGGAAAGCTCCAAATCACAAAGTATACCTCCATCCCATGCTACATGAAGTAAAGAGAGGTTTTTCATGCCTCCATCCTTAGCCCTGTTGGCCTTGTTGGATCTAAGCATCATCCCAAAATTGTACAAAAGAAGAAGTAGAGATATATGGGTAGACAAGGATCTCAAGCCATATTCTCCCAATAGTAGCCAATGCAAAAATGCTTCTTGTTGCCACACCACACCATAAAGATACCAAGTATGGTGTCCATACTCTCCAAGTAAGAGCCATCAGAGGAGTGCCTCTTGCTTCCATCCTCCAACACTATCATGAAAAGTAGGGGAGTATGTAGGACCAAAGTCCCCCAATAAAAGCCACAACAACAAGATATATTGCTGCCTCTTCACATCATCATGTGAATCATGGAGTAACAAAAACATATTGAAGGACATATGAAATTTCATATCATCCCAATACAAACAAACTCCATTATCACATATCATGAGAGTATTATGCCATATTAAAAACAATACAAAACACATAAACATGGGAGATGTCATGTGATGGCCAAAATATCTCAACCAAAATAAACATGCCTTCCTTTGCTTCATTCTGTCATGGATACACAAGGCACGAGTTAAAGAAATATGAGCTATTGGGTGGTAAAAATACTCACCCAAGAGCAACCAGCACAACCATGCCTCCTTCTTCATTATATGAGTGTTTTTCAAGGCATGGATCAAAGAAATAGGAGCCTTTGGGTAGTAACCAAAATCACCCAAGAGCAACCAACCTAACTAAGCTTCTTGCTGGCCCATGTAATATATCTGCAAGTGGTGATGCAACCCCTTGCTTATCATCCTCACCCACTCATCCCAGTGTGGATGATGAATGATGTGCTGCATAAACATGGTATCCTCCCTTTGTAGAATGCCATCCTCCTCAAACTGATGAAGAATTTGGCACTCCATGAAATATTGAAGTGCATCTCCAATGAGATCTCTTAATGAGATTCTCTTTTCGCCAAAGGCCCTCCAAAACCAATGAATTTTTGGATCTGCTGCAGGTAAAAGTTTCTCTTTTAGCTGTGAGATTCTCATTGAGAAAGTGTCATCTAGAAAGGAGAAAAGATTCCTCATCTTAAGATGTCTACCGTCTACCATCTTTACCTCCATTGCTTCATGAGTGAATTTACCTTCAAAATTCTCCAAGAATGATGGGGCCTCTTCATTATCACTGCTACTAAGTGACAGCGCTGTAGATCTTCATGGAAATACATATGCTGTCTCAAAGCAAGGCATAATGTTGATTTCATAACCAGTCATTGTACATAGGATCATGCTCATCCCATTTTCTGAAACTCTACACCTCAACTCAAAGGGTTGAATGTAGCTCCACAATGATGAACTGGGATAGATCTTCATCTCCTCCTTGATTAGATCAAGGGTCCTCTGCGTTGTGATAGTTTGCTGCTTCAAATTAGCACTTTGTTCTAACCCTTGGTTATGCATTGGACCTGATGGCATGTACCCATAAGTTCCAATAAGATCTACTGGAACAATATGTGATGAATATGTATGCATAACTTGGATCAAATGATGTGTGGGAACCTCTTTCAAGAACCAAGAGTTCCACCAACCGGAACAATAGTGTCTCCAATTGATGGTTGCTCTTCTCCAAGTGTACCGGAGCTGGAATCTTCCTCCTCTTCCTCATTCATCTCCTGAATCATGCATGGGACTCTATGTGTTAAGAGCTCAAGACTATCTTGCAAATTTGCAAGTGTCACTTCTCCGGATGTAAGTACTTCTACATCTGGTGGTGAATATAGTGACTCCTTGTCCATAGTGACAAGATTGACATCCTCCTTATTTTCCTTAGGAAATGTCTCTTTGTGGCACATCTCTGTTTTCTTCACATCAAACTTCTTCCTCAACTTGTGAAAGAAATTTGAATATTTATTCACTTTTGCATGCTCCATGTGACCAAACCACCAATCATTGGCTTCACCTAAAAGATGAAGTGCTACAATTTGGACAACCTCTTTTTTAGCCACAGGATGTAGCATGAAAAATGTATCTAACTTTTTCCTCCAAGCCTTAACAGTGCTTGAGGAAGATCCATCAAATGTAGGCAAATAAAATCTATTGTGCCTCTTTCTTCTATTCCCGCTATACGACCTTCTTTCTTCTTTGAGTTCAAAGAATTCTTGGAGAGTTAGACTCTCTTTGAAAGCTCTAGACTGTGCCTTGTACTCTTCAAGATACAAACTGAGAGTTTCATGTGTCTCAGGTTTTCTTCTTCCTTCATTGCTATATCCTTCACCTTCTTCAAAGAAAGTGGGCATAATAGATCTATGATTCTCTGGTTTTCTTTCTTGCTGATAGGAAGTGCTTGGACCTTCCTCATCAAGTTTTCTTCTTGGATCTTCCTTTTACCTTTCCCTCTTCATTTGATGCAAAAGATGAAGTGTCCACAAGCTGAACCAAGGATCATGCTCTGATACCACTGTAATATCCCAAAAGGGAGAATGCAGTAATACTTAAACACAATATAAGAACTGCAGCAAAGTAAACAAAAAATATATATACACATCAGAATGCACAAAAATAGCTAAGTCATTTTATTATATTGGAGGTGAAAAAGCAAGTGCAACAGTGCTGAAAATATGAGACACTCAAGCCAAAAGGATGGCCTAGAATGGCCCTGTAATGATTTCACAAGAGGGACTACGTAATTGCTGAATTACTGAAGGTAAACTGCGTTGTCCGTGCTACAAATATTGGGACTACAACTGCCTAAAATATATAAAGTCAGATCTAGGTAGAATGGGAGCTCTGATGATGCTGAAAATGTAGATCAGGGCTCAATGATGGATTCCCAAGGTAACCCAGAAAAGGGTTTCTCAGATCTGTCAATCTAAGAAAACCACCCTCTTAGGGCTTCACATATATGCTGCTAGGAATGCAGATCTGAAGCTAGATATGATGATATAATGGCTGCAATTATGCATAATCAGATTTATGCAAGAAGGGCTGATACCTTATCTAGATCCTTGGGCTAAAAGCTCAAGATCTAGCTTCTCCAATCCCCTCCACTGAAAATAGATGCTGGACGAACAACAACTTTAGAAAACTACACTACCAGAGAGGGAGGCTTTATAGCCTGCTGCTAGATATGTCAAATCAGCTCCTGAATGATGGAAAAAATATATCCAATGTGAGGAGATGATCCCTCACAGAATTTCCAGCTAAAATACTGGAAATTTCCTTCCTCCAATAGATCTAAAGGATTGGACTACGTAATCCTTGAAGGGACTGTTGTTGCAAGGAGGTAAAACCCAATGGCCTGAATGCTAGATATAGATATGCTGTTCCTAGAAGACTGAATGTGAAGAACAGAGTGGTAGGATGAATCCTCCACCGGTTTCCTAGCTGAATGCTAGAAACAAACTCCTGAAGATGACACCAATGCCTGATAAGGAATGTAGTACAATCCTCTTCCTTAGAGATCACTCAAAGAAAGAGGTGGGATTCCCGCTCGGGAACACCCCGTGCTAAAAAACATTGCAAACTCTGCTAAACAGCCCATGCCTGCATAGAAATGTCCTAAGACAAATCTAGATCTAAACAGATCAAGAAATGAATAATCCAAATCATCCTTCCATTGTGCCTTCACCTTCATTATATAGATATGAGCCTTCTATAGCCTAGGCCCACTCCAAAACTGCACTATACATGTGGGCATAAGTCTCCATGGTTGACTGTGCTATTTCTCCATGTCCTCCATCATGTTCACATGGGGTGATCACCCTCTCCATCATGTGTGGATTAAATGCATCACTTCCTCCACTATCTTATCATAAGTGCTTTACGATCTTCTTTGAATGCACTATGATCTCAGCTGACCTTATCAAGGATCCTCATGATTTTGTATTTAAGATCCATGATCTTATTTTATTGTTCATCCTCCATAATCTATCTCTTAAATGAGACATGATCTTCATTAATGGAGCTGCTCCACTACTCCATGATTTTAGATCTAGATCTAGAATATCCACATACACACATAAAAAGTGGATTTTATTCATCTTTGAGGATTATGGGTCCCTCCAACCTTTTATTTACTTAATTAATTAAGTTTATTAAGAACTATAATATTCGAAATATCATGTGAAAATTTGGGAATATTACAATCCTCCTCGGCAAAATGTTGCTTGTCCTCAAGCAACTGAAAAAGTAGATGCTAGAGCAATATGTCCCCCTCCAAATTCCATCCACACAAGGAAGGTCTCCCCATTTGCTGCAATGATTTATGTATGCCCAACACCAAATTTTCCTCTCTAAAATGTTTAGAGTGATCTCTAGCTATGTAGCTAGATACCCCTCACCAATCATGGAGCTCCAAGTGACAACCACAAGTTGAACAACACCGTCCACATTACATGAGATACATAAATATAGATGGTTCCTTCCACAAGAGGAAAGCTCCAAATCACAAAGTATACCTCCATCCCATGCTACATGAAGTAAATAGAGGTTTTTCATGCCTCCATCCTTAGCCCTGTTGGCCTAGTTGGATCTAAGCATCATCCCAACATTTCACAAAATAAGAAGTAGAGATATATGGGTAGACAAAGATGTCAAGCCATATTATCCCAATAGTAGCCAATGCAACAATGCTCCTTGCTGCCACACCACACCATCAAGATACCAAGTATGGTGTCCATACTCTCCAAGTAAGAGCCATCTGAGGAGTGCCTCTTGCTTCCATCCTCCAACATTATCATGAAAAGTAGGGGAGTATGGAGGAACAAAGTCCCCCAATAAAAGCCACAACAACAAGATATCTTGCTGCCTCTTCACATCATCATGTGAATCATGGAGTAACAACAACATATTGAAGGATATATGAAATGTCATATCATCCCAATACAAACAAACTCCATTATCACATATCATGAGAGTATTATGCCATATTAAAAACAATACAAAACACATAAACATGGGAGATGTCATGTGATGGCCAAAATATCTCAACCAAAATAAACGTGCCTTCCTTTGCTTCATTCTGTCATGGATACACAAGGCATGTGTTAAAGAAATATGAGCTATTGGGTGGTAACCATACTCACCCAAGAGAAGCCAATGCAACCATGCCTCCTTCTTCATTATATGAGTGTTTTTCAAGGCATGGATCAAAGAAATAGGAGCCTTTGGGTAGTAACCAAACTCACCCAAGAGCAACCAACGTAACAAAGCTTCTTGCTAGCCCATGTCATATATCTGAAAGTGGTCATGCAACCCCTTGCTTATCATCCTCACCCACTCATCCCAGTGTGGATGATGAATGATGTGCTGCATAAACATGGTATCCTCCCTTTGTAGAATACCATCCTCCTCAAACTGATGAAGAAATTTTCACTCCATCAAATATTGAAATGCACCTCCAATGAGATCTCTTAATGAGATTCTCTTTTCACAAAAGGCCGTCCAAAACCAATGAAGTTTTGGATCTGCTGCAGGTAGAAGTTTCTCTTTTAGCTGTGAGATGCTCATTGAGAAAGTGTCATCTAGAAAGGAGAAAATATTCCTCATCTCAAGATGTCTACCATCTACCATCTTTACCTCCATTGCTTCATGAGTGAAGCTACCTTGAAAATGCTCCAAGAATGATGGGGCCTCTTCATTATCACTGCTACTAAGTGACAGTGCTGTAGATCTACATGGTAATACATATGTTGTCTCAAGGCAAGGCACAATGCTGATTTCATAACCATTCATTGTACATAGGATCATGCTCATCCCATTTTCTGAAACTCTACACCTCAACTCAAAGGGTTGAATGTAGCTCCACAATGATGAACTGGGATATCTCTTCATCTCCTCCTTGATTAGATCAAGGGTCCTTTGTGTTGTGATAGTTTTCTGCTTCAAATTAGCACTTTTTTCTAACCCTAGGTTATGCATTGGCCCTGATGGCATGTCCCCATAAGTTCCAGTAAGATCTACTGAAACAATATGTGATGAATACGTATGCATACCTTGGATAAAATGATGTGTGGGAGCCTCTTGCAAGAACAAAAGAGTTCCACCAACCGGAACAATAGTTTCTCCAATTGCTGGTAAGAGTGATGGCTGCTCTTCTCCAAATGTACCAGCACTATAATCTTCCTCCTCTTCCTCATGCATCTCCTGAACCACGCATGGGAATCTATGTGTCAAGGGCTCAAGACTATCTTGCAAATTTTTAAGTGTCACTTCTCGTATGTAAGTACTTCTACAGCTGGTGGTGAATATAGTGACTCCTTTTCCATAGTGACAAGATTGAAATCCTCCTTTGTTTCCTTAGGAAACGTCTCTTTGTGGCACATCTCTATTTTTTTCACATCAAACTTCTTCCTCAACTTGTGAAATAAATTTGAATATTTAGTCACTTTTGCATGCTCCATGTGCCCAAACCACCAATCATTGGCTTCACCTAAAAGATGAAGTGCTGCAATTTGGATATCCTCTTTTTCAGCCACAGGATGTAGAATGAAAAATGTATCTAACTCTTTCCTCCAAGCCTTAATAGTGCTTGAGGAAGATCCATCAAATGTAGGCAAATAAAATCTATTGTGCCTCCTTCTTCTATTCATGCTATAGGATCTTCTTTCTTCTTTGAGTTCAAAGAATACTTGGAGAGTTATACTCTCTTTGAAAACTCTAGATTGTGCCTTGTACTCTTCAAGATACAAACTGAGAGTCTCATGAGTCTCAGGTTTTCTTCTTCCTTCATTGCTATACCCTTCACCTTCTTCAAAGAAAGTGGGCATAGTAGATCTATTAGGAGATCTATGATTCTCTAGTTTGCTTTCTTGCTGATAGGAAGTGCTTGGACCTTCCTTATCTAGTCTTCTTCTTGGTTGAAGTGTCCACAAGTTGAGCCAAGGATCATGCTCTGATACCACTTTAATATCCCAAAAGGGAGAATGCAGTAATACTGAAACACAATATAAGAACTTCATCAAAGTAAACAATAAATCTATATACACATCAAAATGCATAGAAATAGCTGAGCCATTTTGTTATATTTGAGGTGAAAAAGCAAGTACAATAGTGCTCAAAATATGAGACACTCAAGCCAAAGGGATGGCCTGGAATGACCCTTCAATGATCCCACAAGAGGAACTACGTAACTGCTAAACTGCTAGAAGGTAAACTGCGTTGTCCCTACTGCAACTGTTGGAACTGCAACTGCCTGAAAGATAGAAAGTCAGATCTAGGAAAAATGGGAGCTCCGATGATGCTGAAAATGTAGATCAGGGCTCAATGATGGGTTCCCAAGATAACCCAGAAAGGGTTTCTCATATCTGTCAATCTAAGAAAACCACCCTCTTAGGGCTTCACATATATGCTGCTGGGAATGCAGATCTGAAGCTAGATCTGATGATATGATGACTGCAATGATGCACAATCAGATCTATTCAAGAAGGGTTGTTCCCTTCTCTAGATCCTTGGGCTAAAAGCTCAAGACCTAGCTCCTCCAATCTCCTCCACTGAAAATAGCTACTGGATGAACAATAGCTTCAGAAAACTACACTGTCAAAGAGGGAGGCTCTATAGCCTGCTACTAGATATGTCAAATCAGCTCTTGAATGATGGAAACAGTAGATCCAATTTGAGGAGATGATCCCTCACAGGATTTCCAGCTGAAATACTGGAAACTTCCTTCCTCCAATAGATCTAAGGACTGGACTGCAGAATCCTTGAAGGCACTGCTGCTGCATGGAGGTAAAACCTAATGGCCTAAATGCTGGATATAGATCTTCTACTCCTAGAAGACTGAATGTGAAGAACAGAGTGGTAGGATGAATCCTCCACCGGTTTCCTAGCTGAATGCTAGAAACAACCTCCTAAAGATGGCATCAATGCCTGATAAGGAATGTAGTACAATCCTCTTCCTTAGAGATCACTCAAAGAAAGAGGTGGGATTCCCGCTCGGGAACACCCTGTGCTAAACAACACTGCAAACTTTGCTAAAAAACCCAAGCCTGCATAGAAATGTCCTAAGACAAATCTAGATCTAAACAGATCAAGAAATGAATAATCCAAATCATCCTTCCATTGTGTCTTCACCTTCATTATATAGATATGAGCCTTCCATAGCCTAGGCCCACTCCAAAACTGCGTTGTAGATGTGGAAATAAGTCTCCATGGTTGACTACACTGTTTCTCCATGTCCTCCATCATGTTCACATGGGGTGATCACCCTCTCCATCATGTGTGCATTAAATGCATCACTTCGTCCACTATCTTATTATAAGTGCTTTATAATCTTCTTTGAATGCACTATGATCTCAATTGACCTTATCAAAGATCCTCATGATTTTGTATTTAAGATCCATGATCTTATTTGACTGTTTCATTCTCCATAATATATCTCATAAATGAGACATGATCTTCATTAATGGAGCTGCTCCACTACTCCATGATTTTAGGTCTAGATATAGAATATTCAGATACATACATAAAAAGTGGATTTTATTCATCTTTGAGGATTATGGGTCCCTCCACCCTTTTATTTACTTAATTAATTAAGTTTATTAATAACTCTAATATTCCAAATATCATGTGAAAATTTGGGAATATTATAGTCCTCCCCGGAAAAATGTTGCTTGTCCTCAAGCAACTGCAAAAGTAGATGCTAGAGCAATATGTCCCCCTCTAAATGGCATCCACACAAGGAAGGTATCCCCCTTTGCTGCAATGAGTTATGTATGCCCAACACCAAATTTTCCTCTCTAAAATGTCTAGAGTGATCTCTAGATGTGTAGCTAGATACCCCTCACCAATCATGAATCTCAAAGTGACAACCACAAGTTGACCAACACCCTCCACAATACATGAGATACATAAAGATATATGGTTCCTTCCACAAGAGGAAAGCTCCAAATCACAAAGTATACCTCCATTTCATGCTACATGAAGTAAAGAGAGGTTTTTCATGCCTCCATCCTTAGCCCTATTGGCCTTTTTGGATCTAAGCATCATCCCAACATTGTACAAAAGAAGAAGTAGAGATATATGGGTAGACAAAGATGTCAAGCCATATTCTTCCAATAGTAGCCAATGCAGCAATGTTCCTTGCTGCCACACCACACCATCAAGATACCAAGTATGGTGTCCATACTCTCCAAGTAAGAGCCATCGAAGGAGTGCCTCTTGCTTCGATCCTCCACCACTATCATGAAAAGTAGGGGAGTATGTAGGACCAAAGTACCCTAATAAAAGCCACAACAACAAGATATATTGCTACCTCTTCACATCATCATGTGAATCATGGAGTAACAACAACATATTGAAGGACATATGAAATGTCATATCATCCCAATACAAAAAAAATCCATTATCACATATCATGAGAGTATTATGCCATATTAAAAACAATAAAAAACACATAAACATGGGAGATGTCATGTGATGGCCAAAATATCTCAACCAAAATAAACATGCCTTCCTTTGCTTCATTCTGTCATGGATACACAAGGCATGAGTTGAAGAAATATGAGCTATTGGGTGGTAACCATACTCACCCAAGAGCATTCAACACAGCCATGCCTCCTTCTTCATTATATGAGTGTTTTTCAAGGCATGGATCAAAGAAATAGGAGCCTTTGGGTAGTAACCAAACTCACCCAAGAGCAACCAACGTAACTAAGCTTCTTGCTGGCCCATGTCATATATCTGCAAGTGGTCATGCAACCCCTTGCTTATCATTGTCACCCACTCATCCTAGTGTGGATGATGAATGATGTGTTGCATAAACATGGTATCCTCCCTTTGTAGAATACCATCCTCCTCAAAATGATGAAGAAATTTTCACTCCATGAATATTGAAGTGCACCTCCAATGAGATCTCTTAATGAGATTCTCTTTTCGCCAAAGGCCCTCCAAAACCAATGAAGTTTTGGATCTGCTGCAGGTATAAGTTTCTCTTTTAGTTGTGAGATGCTCATTGAGAAAGTGTCATCTATAAAGGAGAAAATATTCCTCATCTCAAGATGTCTACCATCTACCATCTTTACCTCCATTGCTTCATGAGTGAGGCTACCTTCAAAATTCTCCAAGAATGATGGGGCCTTTTCATTATCATTGCTACTAAGTGACAGCGCTGTAGATCTGTATGGTAATACATATGCTGTCTTAAAGCAAGGCACAATGTTGATTTCATAACTAGTCATTGTACATAGGATCATGCTCATCCCACTTTCTGAAACTATACACCTCAAATCAAAGGGTTGAATGTAGCTCCACAATGATGAACTAGGATAGCTCTTCATCTCCTCCTTTATTAGATCAAGGGTCCTTTGCATTATGATAGTTTGCTGCTTCAAATTAGCACTTTGGTCTAACCCTTGGTTATGCATTGGCCCTGATTCCATGTACCCATAAGTTCCAATAAGATCTACTGAAACAATATGTGATGAATATGTATGCATACCTTGGATCAACTGATGTGTGGGAACCTCTTGCAAGAACAAAAGAGTTCCACGAATCGGAACAATAGTGTCTCCAATTGCTGGTAAGATTGATGGCTGCTCTTCTCCAAGTGTACCAGCTAGAATCTTCCTCCTCTTCCTCATGCATCTCCTGAATCATGCATGGGACTCTATGTGTCAAGAGTTCAAGACTATCTTGCAAATTTGTAAGTGTCACTTCTCGTATGTAAGTACTTCTACAGCTGGTGGTGAATATAGCGACTCCTTTTCCATAGTGATAAGATTTACATCCTCCTTTTCTTCCTTAGGAAATGTCTCTTTGTGGCACATCTTTGTTTTCTTCACATCAAAATTCTTCCTCAACTTGTGAAAGAAATTTGAATATTTAGTCACTTTTGCATGCTCCATGTGACCAAACCACCAATCATTGGCTTCACCTAAAAGATGAAGTGCTGCAATTTGGATAGCCTCTTTTTCAGCCACATGATGTAGCATGAAAAATGTATCTAACTCTTTCCTCCAAGCCTTAACAGTGCTTGAGGAAGATCCATCAAATATAGGCAAAAAAAATCTATTGTGCCTCTTTCTTCTATTCCTGTTATAGGATCTTCTTTCTTCTTTGAGTTCAAAGGATTCTTGGAGAGTTAGACTCTCTTTGAAAGCTCTAGACTGTGCCTTTTACTCTTCAAGATACAAACTGAGAGTCTCATGAGTCTCAGGTTTTCTTCTTCCTTCATTGCTATATCCTTCACCTACTTCAAAGAAAGTGGGAATAGTAGATCTATGATTCTCCGGTTTTCTTTCTTGCTGATAGGAAGTTCTTGGACCTTCCTCATCAAGTTTTCTTCTTGGATCCTCCTTTTGCCTTTCCCTCTTCATTTGATGCAAAATATGAAGCGTCCACAAGCTTAGCCAAGGATCATGCTCTGATACCATTGTAATATCCCAAAAGGGAGAATGCAGTAATACTGAAACAAAATATAAGAACTGCAGCAAAGTAAAAAATAAATCTATATACACATCAGAATGCATAGAAATAGCTGAGCCATTTTATTATATTGGAGGTGAAAAATAAATTACAACAGTGCTCAAAATATGAGACACTCAAGCCAAAGGGATGGCCTGTAATGGCCCTGCAATGATTTCACAAGAGGGACTATGTAGCTGCTGGAAGGTAAACTGCGCTGTCTCTATTGCAACTATTGGGACTGCAACTTCCTGAAAGATATAAAGTCAAATTTAGGCAGAATGGGAGCTCCGATGATGCTGAAAATGTATATTAGGGTTCAATGATGGATTCCCAAGATAACCCAGAAAATGGTTTCTCAAATCTGTCAATCTAAGAAAACCACCCTCTTAGGGCTTCACATATATGCTGTTGGGAATGCAGATGTGAAGCTAGATCTGATCGTTGACTACGTTGTTTCTCCATGTCCTTCATCATGTTCACATGGGGTGATCACCCTCTCCATCATGTGTGCATTAAATGCATCACTTCCTCCACTATCTTATCACAAATGCTTTATGATCTTCTTTGAATGCACTATGATCTCAATTGACCTTATCAAAGATCCTCATGATTTTGTATTTAAGATCCATGATCTTATTTGACTTTTTCATCCTCCATAATCTATCTCATAAATGAGAAATGATCTTCATTAATGGAGCTGCACTACTTCTCCATGATTTTAGATCTAGATCTAGAATATCCACACACACACATAAAAAGTGGATTTTATTCATCTTTGAGGATTATGGGTCCCTGCACCCTTTTATTTACTTACTTAATTAAGTTTATTAAGAACTCTAATATTCCAAATGTCATTTGATAATTTGGGAATATTACAACTATTGTATATGATGTCTATTGTAATAAAAATGTATTGTAAAGTGCAAGTTCAAAGGAAACACATGAATGTAAAGAGTCATGCAAGTTGAAAAATCATGGGAATTCAAACAGCCATGAGAGTAGTCAAAGAGTCACCCTTGGTTATATATACTCCCTCATTATACAAGCAAAGTACTTCTAATCTTGGCTCCACCAACAAAGCATTAGAGAGATAAGCTAGTTCTTTTGTGGAGCAATGAGTGACTCCAACACTTCACTATTGGAGCTAGTGATGTCCATTGTACATATGTGTCTTGGAACTTTTACTTAATAAAAAAAGCCTTTCGATGCTAACACATTATTCAAGCATGGACTATGAATGTTTTTCATACTATTCTGCGAATGTTTGTATTTCATGTTTTCTTTCACATGTACTAAGATAGTTGAACTATTTCGGTAATTTTAGTGCTCATCTTGTTGAGAATTGTTGTAATGGTTGTTATTGCTATCCCATCCTCGTGGAATATTTGACAGGAGATTAGGAAGATCTTTCTCAATTTTTGGTTGTAATGACTGTCACATCCCTTGTGGACTATTCCGTTGGATGTTAGACGGATCCTTCGGTTCATGTGCGTCTCTTAGTGGGTGGTACTATTACCTCTCTCTTAGAGGCTCACCTTCCTCTCTCCCTCCACGGTAGAAGAACCTTGACATAATTTCAATTGGAAATTCACCTGGCACACTCCCTTGCTTTTCGAAAGTACATCTGCATCCCTCTCTCTTGCTGACAGTCAAATTCGAGGAAAATCTTTAAGAATATGGCAATTGAGCCTTTATTCCGGATGGGACTCCTATGCCAAACGATGTGAGGTCTAGTTGGGACAACATGTTTGGGAGATCCTCTGAATTTTGGTGGATCCAACATCATCAACAAACGCATATATTTTTTGCACTTAGTTTAGTAGAAGAGTACATGGATGCTAGTCAAGCAACTTATGAAGTTATTTGGATGAGGAAGATTATGGTTGGGTTATTTGGTTAGATGATGGATCCTACTATGATTTACTGTGAAAATAAAATTTGTATCAAACTCTCTAAAAATCTATTTTTTCATGATCGATCCAAGCATATCGACATCCTGTATCACCATCTACGAGCTTGTGTGCAAAGGCGGATTATGGTGTTGGAGTACATTCCTACAGAGTAACATGATGCAAATATCTTGAGAAAGGAATTGTCAAGAGGAAAATTTGAGTTCCATAGAGGCAAGATTGGGGTATCTAATAATCCCTTTCAAGTTGAGAGGGAGTGTTGAAAATGGTAACAAGAAAATCCCGATTTAATTTTCCCTTGAATTAAATTAGGATAGAATTGTAATTCCACATCACAAGACAACTTGTACGAGTTAACTAATTTAGTTTGACTTAGTTGGTTTAGTTAATTTGAGTTGGGGGCTAACTTGAGTGGTTCCTAAATTTTAGGAACCTATGTTGTGTTTAATTTGAGTTGTAATAATTTAATTCAGTTAAACTGAGTTAAATTCAATTAATCTGGTTCCAACTTTTGGAGGAACTAGTGGGAGGTCTAGGAGTGGGTTGTGTACTAAGTGATCAACCAGTTACCAGATAAATAAACCATCATGAAATATGAGTTACCATGTTGAGATTGGAGTTCAAGGGTAGTGTACTATTAGTTGTATAATTATCCAAGTTGTATAGGTGGTGCATGCAGTCATAGAAGGACATATAGGGATTGTGAAATTCAGGATGGGGATTTCCCTAATTAAAAGGGGGTTAATTCCTTGAGAAACAACACAAGGAAATATGAGCTTGGAAGGCAAAAAATTGGCTAAGTATTGGCCAAAGTCATCTTGTGAGGCAATGGGATAGATTATACTTGTGTTATGCGAGATTTACGATTGTGGACAAAAGTATATCCCCTAGGTTCTATGGCCAAACTAGAATAAAAAAGAATCAAGGAACCTAATTATTTCCTTAAAGTAAATATATGATGGAATGAATCCTACCTAGAATCCGTCGCATGCTTCATTCCTTCTTCAGCTTGAATGCTCCAATTCTAGCTCTGATTTCCAAAATTAGAACCTGCATAGTTAGATAACACAAGCCATGAAACTACGAGATATATGCAATATCATCTAAGTATTCTATTCAATAAATCAACATGGTATTAAAATAAGTGAAATAACAACATCACATATAAGAAAACAAATAACTCTTTGAATTAATATAAATGGAAGGATATTACAACCACAAATAAGTGTTGAACTTATAGTAGAGATCCTCCATGTTGTCTTGTCCTTTCCTTGTCACAATATGCAACTCCAATTGCCCTAAATTCATGGAATGTTAACTTCTCACCTGAAAAACATAAGGGTAGAATCATTCTCCAAAATCCAACCCTTTGCAAATGCAAGAAAATAAATATATAGATGAGTGGGGTAAGTTGGGACTTATTATCCAATTACCAGTCTAAGGTTTTAGATCCACCTTTGATGGAAGGACGAGATTAAAGGATAAGGGATGGAAACTCCAAAGAAGGATGACATAGGATCCAAAATTTTAATTAGAGGTAAATGGTTGTAAAAAATTATGGAAGCTTCTGGAAGAGGAATCTTCCATAAATTATCTCTTTTTCCAGAATTTCTAGAGTCAACGCAGGTGCAAAGGGTAGCAACCTGTAGGTGATGAATGCTGGCCATAGTGGAGAAAACTGTAGGTGAACGTTGTCCAGAGGAAGGCCAAGGAGCATTGGTGCTAAAACTGGCTCAAATGAGGTGGTTTCAGGCAGAAAATTTTGGAAATGAAGGAGGTTCACTTAGGGATTTGTGTAGTGATGTTAAAAAGGGGGAATAAGATGTTGATTGATCCCATTAGGAGGCCTAATTACTGGATGTGACAAAATGGCCTATAACATATTCCCCCCTAAAGCACAAAGTCAGAAATGATGAATGATGACTGAAGTGCTTTACCTTGTGATAAGTCAGGATGAAGAACAATATACAAACTCCATTTATTAAAATACATTTACATCATGAAATATTTTTGCTGAGGGAGGCATACCCATACTCAACACATAAGCTAACATAACATGTACAATGATCAAAATATGCATCCACAAATGCAACTAGTGGACCCATGACTGGATGAGTATCTATATGATCATGGCCATCATACATTGTGATCTATGTATAACTTCTAAAATTGCAACCTAGATGGATGAAACTAGATCCAGGGTCTTCTATCTCGTTCACATGACCAACCAATGTACGAGTCTAACCATGTGAATCAATGAGCTGAAGTCAAACATGGTAGACACCATCTGATTACAGACCAATGATGTAAGCTGTTAACAGGCATGAGAGAAAACACCGATGATGTTAATGGCTCTCAAGGAACTATAGCACAATCTGTATGGTGTGAATAAATGATTTGATTTTGAACACCACACAAAGTCTTTCGGTCGAAGGCCAATGATGTAAAGATGTTGCCGAGAGTGAGGAAAATTGACATTGATGTATGCAAGCACCAAGGTACCAAAGGGGTGTTTCTAAGTCAACTTCCTAGATAATTCACTGATGTCAATAGGAAGAAACTTGTGGCAGGAGGGCCTTGATATATCCCTCATCAATGACATGAAACAAGTATCATGATTGAGACAAAATGATGATAATACAAAAATTTATTAGGAAAAGGAAAACATGGATTGAAGGCTGAAGAGTATTGCAACAAATATCAACTGAAATCACTTCTCTTGAACACATAACGACACTGAATGGAGTTGGAAGCATTGACCCATAACTGAAATGGAGGCTCTAAAAAGGTAGGATGACTCGAAAGACAAGAAGATTACCCAACCCAATAGCCACAGATATGAAGTGGAATAGTGTCATGTTCAAGAGAGACTTGCTGCCATTAGCAAATGGAATACCCTGTTTTCCTAATTTCCCCAACCATACTAGTTAATACCTATTTATTTTTTAGCAAGATTGAGGAGGATAACATATGATTGATCTATAAGTTCACCCTTAGGATGAATAGCTACAAGTATATTTAATGAACCCTGTGAAGGAGTGGTTTAGACTTGTCATGTTAGAAAATTCCATCATTGTTTGATGTTTTAACGAGTCCAAAGAATGTAAAACTCGACATAGTTTTCATGTTTAGAGAGTTTGAAAAAGAGGCGAAAAGAAAACTCCAGGTGTTCCTTTTTGTAGATAGTCTCTCGAGTCCAAAAAGGGAGAAAAAAATACCCAAGAGAACCTCTTAGCCATGTTCGACTAAGGTATTCCTTTTTATTAAGTAGTCTATCTCAGTGAGGAAAAGGGTAAATCTTATACTGAGTAGACGTCTTTTCATTTACTTTTACAAGTTTGAAAAGACAAGTACTTGACGATATTTTCATATTTTGGGAGTTTGAAAAGAGCTGAAAGAAGACTCCTCCTAGAGGAACGATTGGTATAAAGGATATCAACCGATTCTGGTCATGATGTAACTTCTTAAAACATGTAAAGGTCAAGAGGTTGGCTAGTAAGACCACTCATCGAGCGGTTCCCTAGGTAAGGGTAGAAAAAATGAGTGAAAGCGTATGATCAGCCAAGTAGATAGTGACAATGGAATGAGAAAACCTAGGATCTTCTAGTAGAAGCATGCTAATTAAAAATTATAAATCACGAGGGATAAAATGAGAATGGTTTCATTTTTACAAAATCTTGAAACATGGGAAACTATGCTTGAAAATACTTGAAGATGGTTTCATTTTTTCACAAGCTTGAAACATGAGAAAAAATATGCTTGGAATTGGTTTCTTTTTTACACAAGCTTGAAACGAAGAAAAAACATGCTTGAAATAAGTTTTCATGCCCCAAAAATAATGACTCAATTCGAGGTACATGCCCCCCAATATTCATTTCATTCACTTAATTAGACAACTGGTTTCTAATAGGTGAATGGAAATAAGGTTCATTTATGAGATCAAGTGAAAGACTCGACTGGGAATTTACAAGATATAATTAAAGAATCGAATTGGAAGGCGATTTGTATCATTTTTATAAAAATCTTGACACAAGAAAAGAACTATGCTCATGGGACCTTGTTTCATTTTTTAAGGAGCTTGACATAAGAAAAGGAATTGTGCTCGACAAACCTTGTTTCATTTTTTAAGGAGCTTGACACAAAAAAAAGGAATTTTTCTCCAAAAACCTTGATCATGTCCCAGAAGAGGCCATGACTTCCAAAAGGTTCTCATCAGATGGGAGAAAAATGCTTTATAAGGGATACATATCAAGGGATCTAATGGAAATATTGGGCTCCAATTCCCCCAGTACATGATGCACTACATCTCCTACTGGATCATCAGTAGATGTGAGAATGGAACATGTTGCCACATAATTAACCCATGGAGTGGGAGATACCACTTGCGTATAAGGACCATTTAGGGATGTTGGTTGATTGGGATTTAGAATAGTACCAATAAACGAAAGTTGGTCAATGGTCACGATTATTCCTTCATGAGGAAAACACATCACACAAAATAGTGAGGAGACAAGTGCTCCCATGACATAATCTTAGTCACGCCCAAGGAGTAAAATAGAATCCAAATTTCCTTGGACTACCATAACATCTATATAGACAAAATTTCCTCCCAAAGTGATGGGAAACTAAGGAAGGATCCCTAACGGTTGACTGGTTACTCTGTTAAAAGCTAATAGATTCTGAGTAACAGGCACAAGTTGCGGAGAGCCGAAAGCTTTCCAAGCAGTTGAGGAAAAAATACTAACAAACATGCCTTCTTCTATAACTGTGCTAGGTGTAGACATATTATAAGATTGTAATAGATTTGGAAGGGAACATAAGGAGAGGACGATATCCTGCCAGTTGAATGCAATCAAAGGAGGTGACCATACTACTTGGAGGGGGCGTCATGGGAACAAGATAACTTCCAACTTGCACCATGGGAATGGGAGAACTGTAACCTTGTGCCATAGAAACAAGAGGGTTCCCCCCCAATTCATTGGAATATAAAGAAACATGAAGAACCTGAGTGGTATGAACTTCACTCTTTACAGGAAAATTACGATCAACTGAAGGTGAAATTGAGTCAACCATTTTCTCAAAAAATGGTTGGTGGGGGATGGACTCATGGGATTCATGTTCAGAGAGAGTGGGATTGATTGGATTAGGATTCTGATCAATCACTTCACCCACTAGTTGAGGATTAGGAGAAAGCTTTCAATAACCAAAGAAAAGTTGGGGATGAGAAGCTGTAAGATTTTCCAACACTTTTGAGGCTTCATCCATCTAGGACAAAGGTGAATAGGATGATTCCCTTCACATAACTTAAAGGGAATTTACCATTTTTCCCATGAACATTACTATCACTAGTTGAGGGTTTATCACCAACATGATATCTAGAGGCTGATGACAAAGGCTGGTGTGAGCCTGTGGACCACACTTTTAATATATTGGGAATACCAAGAAAATCTATAAGAAGATGGTTACCCTTAAAAATCTTGTAAGGGGATTTAAATTTGTGGGGTTAATTAGAAGGTTCCTCCATACTAGTTTCATCAATAACAATGTATGCTTGGTTTCCCCCATGGCTTATTTTTCTTCTTCTTCTTTGTCGTCTTCTTCTTGTTTTTAGCTTTCTAGTTACTAAGATCAAGACTTTCACCAGGTGAGGAGGAAGAAGGGAATGAAGAAACAATAGGTGAAGAAGGTAAAGGGCCAACTTTAGGATCAACTTGAGGTTGATACTGTTCAGGTGGAGGAGAATTTGGTTGAGGAGAAGTTTGGACTTTCAGAACCATAGGGGTCAAAAACAACCAAACTGGTAAACCAATGGTAAATTCGGGAAAGGAAAACGTTGCCATAGAAGGATCACCTGTATTTCCAAAAGGGGTAAAAGTACTAGGATTCCCATCAAAGGGGTTTCCTTGATTGGAGGAATTGGGAACTGTTGCCATTAGTCTCAACCTAAGAGCCACTAAAGAGTTATTCCATGGTCAATTAATTGATTTTATAAATTAACAACAAAAATAAATCAAAGAGGGTAATATAGCAATAAAGGTTTACCAAGAAGCCATGAATTGCAATATACACCTTGGCAAACCAAGGAATTAATGTACGTGCAGGAAATATCCTCAAACACTATGTTCAGTGTATCACAGTATACAAGGCGAACGACTTGGTTACCTATAGTGAGGATAACAACCTATAGGGGAATTCCAAAATATACTCGATGGTACGTGGAAGTGAAGTCTGTAGTAGTATTTTCTAATGTGTAACTGTTTGATGAAAGCATTCCCATATAATTTTCATGCATGGAGTGCCATCCGATATACCTGAAGGCACGTGGAGAATGATCAGATACACTTACGTATGTGGAACGGGATATCAACCCTAGAATGAAACACTGGAAAAAACAACAAATCCTACGTTTAAAGGCACCAAAATATTTCTCTAACCTAGACCTCTATGTGTGTCATTAAGTTTCAAACAATCCTTGTATTAATTGAGATGAATTTTGGAGTTGATCCTGAATTATATTTCTATTTCAAGGCTCAAAATTCGATGTCACCTGAACATGCCTATGATGCAAATAACATGACAATAATGACTCTTTTCATTTTCTATGAAAGTTATCTAGTGTAGGGAAGAGGTGAAAACAGTGATGCAACAATCAAATATGCAACAAAAAAGAGCTTCCTAACTAGATATTTCAACTTCACTATTCCAATTCAATTCAAAGCATTAAAAGTTGCAAAACCATGCAATGTAATCTATGCACGACTCCCTTGAAAACTATGCAAATGTAATCTATCCACAATTTCCTTTCCTGCTGTGAAGATGAGAATTCTAACTATGCAAATGTGATCTATGCAATAAAATTCTTCAAAACAAATATAAGAGGATTCCAATGAAAACAAACATAATCTAAGATTTCATGAACAAAGGACTCAAACTGAAATTGAGTGAAAATTCCAAAAATCAAAAGAGATGTCACTCAAAGGCGATTAACACTCATACACAATTTTTTTTGCAAAAATGAAAGAAAAAACATGCAGTTTAACACTAGGGAATTCCAATTTTCACACACAAAACCCTAGATGCAAATGCAAAGATTTTTCTTTTCAAGTCTCTTAATTTTCAAAAATGAAGAAAACTAAGATGCAAATGTTTAATCACTGATTCAAATTCACTTTTCAGAATGAGGACTAGAACAAAAATTCATCCAAGCGATCAATGACCAAAAGAAATTAGTTTTCTAGAAACCAAATGATAACAACAGAGAAAAATCAAAACCAATTCTTACCAAAGGGAATCAAACACAAATGCAAAGAAGAGATTCTATAAGACTTTGATGAAGCACTACACCCCATAAACATTCCCTTCATACTTGTATGATCCAACTTCTTCCTTTTTTTCTTTTGGTATATGTATATAAAAAAGACATCCAAATATTGTTCGAAGATGATCCACACTCAACTTCTTCCCTATAAATTCTTCTTCCATAGTCATGTTGTTGAGAATATTGTGAGGACTTTGATTTTGTAAGTAAAAATATGTCACACATGTTTCTCCCCACAAGAATTGAGGTATATATTGATCATGAAGCAATGATATGACACATTCTTCAATTGTTTAGTTTTTCGTTTCAGCCGCATCATTCTATTCAGGATTATAAGGAATAATTATCTCCCTCATAATCCTTGATTCCTTTCAAAAATTTATCAGTTATTGGGAGGTATATTCTCCATCATTATTAGATCTCAAAGTCTTGAACTTTCTTTTAGTCATATTCTCCACTTCATTCTTGAAACTTCTCGAATACCTCGCCTTTATTCTTGAGGAGGTATAACCAAGTTTTCTTGAGAAATCATCAATGAAGGTCACATAATATTGATTCCAACCAAAAGATTTTACTACCATAGGACCAAATACATCTGAGTTTATGACAACTAAAACTTCCTTAGATCTAGCATCAATTTTTTCAAATGGCTTCTTTAGGTTCTTTCCTAGAGTACAACCCTTATAGGTCCCTTCATGTTCTTCCTTCAATTTGAGGATGTCATGGACCATTTGATTTAGAGATGGAAAAATATTATAATGAAGGTGTCCATACCTTCTATGCCATAATTTAGAGGGGTTCACATCTAATTGAACTAGGGATTGACAGAGAGGTGTAGAAAGTCTATATAATATTCCCTCATGAATCCCAATTACCCTAGCATGATCAATACTAGAGTCCTTACCCCAAACCAAAAGGACAAAGAGGAAAATAAACTTCCATCCATAACTTATTTTTCTAGCTTGGAGATAATCTGTAATAGGTAAGATTTGATGGATATAGTGAGATATCGAATAAAATAGAAACCCTTCTTGCTAAATCTTGCCATAGTGCCAACTAAGATGTGATCTTTAGTCTCCTTCTTGCACCATAGCTTTGATACCATGTTGGAAAATCAAGAGACTTGTAGATTATAGATGAGTTTCCTTAACTTAATAATTTTTTGTGATGTTCGTTGGAATTTAATTACTTCTTTAGTTATTGTTCATCAAGCAAGTACCAAAACAATGAAGATCAAAAAGAGACAAAGTACACAAGACATTGTTGAAAAATGTGTAACTAGGTTTGGTCTTCATAAGTATGAAATTTATTCTTCTAAATTATAAAATGAAAAGAAATTATTATTGAAGTATGGGTTTCATGCTCAAGTTATTTATTTTATAGGTCAAGCACATATTAAAGTGCTTCTAGGGTTTTTCCTGAGGAAGATCCTGTAAAAATCCTGTAAAAATTTGAAATTTGTATGAGGTGAAGCCGAAATCCTGAGGAATATCCTGTAAAAAATTCAGATCATGGTGCGCAATATTTTTGGAGATATGATCTGTGGAAGTTAGGACTTTTGCAGGCTCCTAAACTTCATCTCAAAGAGGTGACATGGGAAAATCGTCATAACTGTCTCTCTGAGTACCGTATTGGAATTTTTTAAAAGTGGCGGATAGTGCACGAATTGTAGTTTTCGTTGTATCAGTTTCAGATCAGAATGAAGAAACAGTGACACGTGGCACGCCGTACAAGTTCTCTCTACTTAACTAGTCCACAATTAGGTCATTGTCAGAGATTGGGCATAACTTTTTTCTTGAAGAACCAAATTGGGTCAGACCTGTGGCATTGGAAAGAAGACTCAGAGGACTACTACAAGACTGAAAATCACATATTGGGGATCTAAAATAACAAAGATACACCAGATTCAATATTGAGCTCCTAGAAGGCAAGAAAAAGCTAGATCATGTGTTGTTAAGGGCTGCAAAGGACCAGAATTTCTAGGGCAGCAAATCAAATCAAGGTGCAACAGAGGGTAGCATGGTAAGAGCGACAATCAAGGTGCAGAACAACAACAATAATTTCACCACATGAAGTCGTCAAGTGGGCATCACTACATATAGTCATTGTAAAGGTATCATTGTACTAAGTCATTGTAAATGCATCATTCTAAAAATTATACAAGTGTCTATCTGCCAAGAGTTGAAGAGGCAGTGTTGTGAGGTCTAGGATCATCATTAGGTGGTTCTGTCATAGTTGGGGTTATGGTATAGTGTGTCTTCTTCTTCTACATCATTCTATATCATTGTAAAGTGGACCATTTTCCATGGTACGGGATTCCATTCTTCTTTTATTCTTCTATAGGGTGGTTGGGTGGTGCTAGGCTGGTGCATCAAGTCACCAACAAGTTCAAGCCTGTGAAAAATTTAGGGTGGTAGGGTGGTGCTAGGGTGAGTTGTAGCTCATTGGGTGTTGGGGCATCCATTCAATTTACTACTGAAGAATCTCAGGCATTGGAGAGTCCATCCAGTGGGAGCTGGAGAAGAATGCTTTTCTAGATTCTAGGAAGTTGGAGATTTATTTTCAATTGGAGTTGAATATTAAAGAATTATTAGAAAATCATTTAGGTTTTTTCTGTCCCAGAGAGGGTTTCCACCTTAAAAACTGTGCACATTGGTGTTCCTTTTGTTTACTGCTATCATTGTACAAACATTGATAATAATTGAATATTAAATAATGCTCTGAAAGATCAATAATAATACTAATTGAAAGGAATACTGATTCACCCCTGCTTTTAGTATTTCCAACAATTGGTATCAGAGCTTGGTTCCTTCAATAACAGTTTAGCAACTGGAAGGAGGTCATGGCGCATACCAAGAATGGTGTACCTTTTTTCAATGAAAATAATTATGCACCCTGGAAAGGAAGAATGGAGGTATGGGACACTATTCAAAATGGCTTTACACAAACCATAGATGAAAAAGGTAAGAATAATTTGGTAAATGATGCAAAAGCAAATAATATTATTATAAGTGGACTTATTTAATCTGCTTATCATAAGGTGTTGGGTTGTAAAACCGCCAAAAATGTATGGGACAAGCTTGAGAATATATATGCAGGTGACTCAAATGTCAAAGAAGTAAAGCTTCAAATCTATAGAGAAAAATTTGAGCAACTCAGAATGAAAGAAGATGGCAACATTTCTGCATACTTCCAATACATTGATGAAATAACCAACACTCTGGAAGGATTGAGAGAGCCAGTTGACGAGAAGACTATTATAAGAAAGATTCTTAGAACGTTACCAGGGAGATTCAACACAAAGGTATCGGTCTTAGAATATAGTGCAAATTTGGACAAATTCAACAAAGAGAAATTACATGGAGTTCTCATAGCATATGAACTGAGACTTGATGAAGAAGAGGGTACTTCGCATCTAGAAATTGCATTCGTTGCATCTAAGAAAACCAATAAGGACAAACAACCTTCAATTGAAAATACATGCACCTGCAAATGTGAAGAAAAGGGAGATGATGAAGAAGGTATTTTAGATGAAGAATATGCTTACTTTATGAGAAAACTAAAAATTAGTGAGGGAAAATTCAAAGGTAATCTTCCATTGATATGTTTCGGCTATGGTGAGGTTGGGAATTTCGCAACAAAATGTATGACCATAAGTGATGGAAACTCAAAAGGAAAGAAATTCTTTAAGAAATTCAACAAGAAAGGAAAAAATAAAGGATCCAAAAGGACCTTTCTCTCTAAAGAAGATAGCTCATCATCCAATGAAGACAATGACATCGAAGAAGAAGCCAATGAGAGAGTATTGTTTATGGCCAAGCACAATAAACAAGTGGTATCAAACAATGAAGAAGAAGGGTTGACCATAGAATAATTTTCTAAGGAGGCAGTCAGGCTTATAAAAGATCTCAAGGCTAAGAAGATCCATTCCAATACTCTTGAAGAACAAGTTCAAGGTCTCAAAATTGAAGTTGAAGAACACAAATGTATTGAAGAGTCACTTCAAAAGAAGTTGGAAGAAAGCAACCAAGAAAGGGAAGCATTAGAAGCCAAAGGAGTCTCGCTGCATAAGGAAGTGAAGAAGGGAAAAACTATCCAAAATTATGCCAACAACTCAAGTGAATTGGAAGAATTCATCAACAATCAACGTTCTTACAACGACAAAACTGACCTCGGTTACAAAGAAGAAGAAGCAAGACCTTCTACAACAAAATATAATGAAACTATGAGATCTGACATGCATGTAGACTTAATTGGACAAGATTCGCAAGAACATCCTTGAAGACGATTCCTCGTTGAATATTTCCATCCAGGTACCAACATATTTTTCATGGCTATTGTTATTCATGTGGAAAATTTGGTCATAAAGCTGTAGAATGTCGCATGTACCCTAGGAACCAATACAATTCCAGGAGATTCTTCAAATATGAACCTCCCAGGGCTCAACGAAACATCAATAGATTTTACCATTTAATAAATAATATGGAATGTTACAAATGTCAAAACTTTGGACACATAGCTAGAGACTGCAGACTTGAAAATCCTCCAGAAGAATCTTCGAAGCCATAGAACGAATGAACATGGAAGAAGAAGAAGACTGATAATTGTGCTCTCGCTCTCAAGGTTCAAAACAACAAAGATGTGTGGTATGTTGATAGTGGTTTCTCAATGCATATGACTAGAGATAGAAAGAAATTTGTATCTCTAAAAGAGAAGAAGGATGGAACCGTATCCTTTGGAAATGATGGATCTTAAAATGTTATAGGATCAGGTACCTCTCGGAAGCAAAGATGTTCTAGCCAAGAATGTTCTATTGGTTGAAAACATGAATCAAAATCTGCTCAGTGTTAGACAAATGTGTGATCAAGGACACACATTTCTATGCAACTCCACAAAATGTGAATCAGGAAAGGCGGGCATGGTAAAATTGTGGCTACAACAAGTCAAGCTCCAAACGACATATATGCTCTGGATGAAGAAACTATAGCATGTCTACTAGCTAAAGAAGATGAAAGCTACTTATGGCGCAAATGAATCGGTCATATAAAATTTGACAATCTTGTCAGGATAAGCAAAAAGGAAGCAGTACGAGAAATGCTAAAAATCTCAAAACCTTCCAACACACTGTGTGAGGCCTGTTGGCACGGAAAGAAGAGAAAAGTCCACTTTAAAATAGAAGAACACTTTGCATCACATCCATTGGAATTGATACATACTGATCTATGTGGTCATGTGAGAACAAAAGGCTTAGATGGAGAATTATATTTCATGTTAATGATAGATGACTATACCAGGATGACAGCCATTAGTTTCCTAAACAAAAAATCTGAAGCATTTGAGTGCTTTAAGATCTACAACGAGTTGGTCGAAAATGAAACTGATTTGAAAATGAAGTGTCTAAGATCAGATAATGGCAGAGAATTCACTTCCAAATTATTTCAGCAATACTGTGACGAAAATGGAACAAAAAGACAATTTTCAACAGCACGAACACCTCAGAAAAATGGAGTTGTTGAAAGAAAGAACATAACCGTACATGAAATGGGTAGAACAATGTTGAAGGACTCAAAATTGGATGAAATTTTTTGGGTTAAAGCAATTGATACAACAGTATTCATTATCAACCGAAGTCTTCTCAGAAATAATTGCAACAAAATTTTTGGGTTAAAGCAATTGATACAACAGTCTTCATTATCAACCGAAGTCTTCTCAGAAATAATTGCAACAAGACCCTATATGAATTATGGAAAGGAAAACTAGCTAATGTAAAATATTTCAAAATCTTTGGAAGGAAATGTTATATCAAAAGAGAAGATCAAAATTTGGGTAAGTTTGAATCACGTGTTGATGAAGGTATCTTTGTTGGTTACTCACATAAAATAAAGGCCTATAAATGCTATAATCTAAGACGAAAATAGATAGTGGAGAGCATAAATGTTACATTTGACGAAGATGGTGTTCTAACAAATAATGATGAGGATCTAGAATCTTTGAAACTTGAGACAGAGGCTGAAAGAGAGAGAAAATTCTAGAACAAGAAGCAACTATCAACCAGGAAGAAGTAAATAATGATCATCAAGATATACCGAAAAAACAACAAGGAGCTCCTCCAAAGAGAACAAAATAATGGATTCAAAAGAACCATCCATCAAATCAAATCATTGGTGACATAAATGACGGTCGGCAGCTTCGTTCATCACAACAAGCTCACATTGATTTTCTAGCAACCTTTGAGCCTAGTAGTTTTGAGGAAGCCAGCCAGAATGAACATTGGGCAATAGTTATGAATGAAGAATTGGCTCAAATCGAGAAGAATAACACCTAGGAATTAGTTCCACGACCAAAAGATAAAAATGTCATTGGGACTAAATGGGTGTTCAGGAACAAATTGAATGAAGATGGAAAGGTTACCAGAAACAAAGCAAGATTGGTTTGCAAAGGCTATGCACAAGTGGAATGAATTGATTTCGACGAAACATTTGCACCAATTTCTAGAATGGAAGCCATCCGAATGTTTCTCCCCTATGCATGTTCAAGAAAAATCGAATTCTACCAAATGGATGTTAAGTCAACGTTTCTGAATGGAAAATTAGAAGAAGAACTTTACATCGAACAAATTGAAGGTTTTCTACTATCAGAGAAAGAAGACTATGTTTGTAGGTTAAAGAAGGCTCTATATGGTCTCAAGCAGGCTCCCAGAGCATGGTTTTCTCATCTTGATGGATATCTACGTCAATAAGGGTTCAAGAAAGGTATTGTTGATAGCAATCTTTATGTACAAATAGATAAAGATAATTTAACAATCGTTGAGGTATATGTGGATGATATAATATTTGGTAGCAATAATGATCGAATAAGTAAGAACCTTTCTACAAAGATGTAAAGTGAGTTCGAGATGTCTTTACTTGGTGAGATAACATACTTCTTAGGGCTTCAATCAGCAAAAGAAAGGAATATTTATATTTCAAGCCAAGTACATCAAGGAAATGCTCAAGAAATTCAAAATGGAATATTGCCAACTTGTCCTTACTCCGATGATAACAGGTTGCAAATTGAGCATAGACGACTCATCTAAGGATGTGTATCAGAGGTTGTACAGATCTATGATTGGTAGTATTCTATATGTAATAGCCTCCTGGCCAGATGTTATGCAAGCAGTTGGACAAGTAGAAAGATTCCAATCACATATTATTGTCGTCAAAATAATTCTTCGATATCTAAAGGGAAAAAAAGAATATGGCTTGTGGTATCCAAAGGGTAACAATCTCATTATTCAAGCCTTTGCAGATGCAAATTGGGCAGGAAGAATTGATGATCGTAAGATTACTAGTGGAGCAGCATTCTATCTAGGTGGTTGTCTCGTATCCAAAAAGAAAACCTCAATATCGTTATCTACAACGAAAGCATAATACATCGCAGTGGCAACATGTTGTACTCAAGTCCTTTGGATGAAACAAAATTTGCAAGATATTCAAGTACAATTCAGTGAGCCTATTCCCATATTTTTTGACAACACCTATTCCATCAACATCTCAAAGAATCTTGTCATGCATTCAAAAACAAAACACATTCCGATCAAATATCATTTTGCTAGAGAACAAGTTGCTGAGAAGAATATCAAACTTGAGTATGTTGGTACAAAAGAAAAAATCGCTGATATCTTCACTAAACCTTTACCTCGTGAAGCATTTGAATATCTTCACCTGAAGCTTGGGATTCTCCCAAGTTCTCATTAGATTTTCCTTATTCAGAATATAAAGGGGGAGTGGAAGTGTGTATAGGTCTGCATGATGGTTGCGTGTCAGGGGGAGCTACCCTTTTCCATTGATGTCAAAGGGGGAGAGAATGTTGTAGGAAGAGGTGTCATGATCGCAGGTGGAGTACTTGTGTTGCCATAAATGCCAAAGGGGGAGATTGTTGATCAGTGGTTGTCATTAATGTCAACCCAAACAGCACCAGGGGCTACCCTGATCTTGCATGGGAATTTTGACCTACCAAATTACTATATTATGGGTCAAGAATATTTTTTATGGTTTCTACTTGTCGATATGTTTCCGTTGATATACGACATGCCATGTAATTCTTCACGGTTTGAGAGATGTTCATGTTTGAAGTTTGTAACCCCAATTAGTGGGCTAAAACCCCATGGGGTTGTGGCATGGGTCATTGAAAAGTCATTAATTAATAATTTTTAAGCTCCTAAAATCCCTCCCACGTTCACTTGTTGAAGACCCTCTCAACCTAAGAATTTATATAAATTGTGATCCTCATATCCTCCTCATGTAGGGATTTTGCTACCTGAAACAGGTCATCGTGGAATTTTCACTATAACTTTTATTTTACAAAGGTTCAGAAGCTCAAATTGGTATGAGGTGAAGAAAAAATCTTGAGGAAGCTCCTGTAAACATTTCAGATCACGGTGCGTAATATTTTCAAAGATATGATCTATGGAATTTAGGACTTTTGCAGGCTCCTGAACGTCATCTCAAAGAGGTGACCATGGGAAAATTGTGACCATGGGAAAGAGGTGACCATGGGAAAGAGGTGACCATGGGAATTATGTAAAAAGTGGCGGATAGTGCACAAATTTTAGTTTTTTCTGTATCAATTTCAGAGCCAAATGAAGAAACAATGACACGTGGAACTCCGTACAATTTTTCTCTACTAAACTAGTCCATAATTAGGTCATTGTGAGAGATTGGGCATAAATTTTTTCTTGAATAATCTAAATTTGGTCAGACCTGTGGCATTGGAAATAAGACTCAGGAGAATACTACAGGACCAAAATTCACATATTGGGGATCTTAAATAACATAGATACACCAGATTCAATATCGAGCACCTAGAACCAAGAAAAAGCTAGATCATGTGTTGTCAAGGGCTGCAAAGGACCATAGTTTCTAGGGCAGCAAAGAAAAGAAAGGTGCAACAGAGGGTAGCATGACAAGAGCAGCAATCAAGGTGTAGAACAACAGCAAGAAGTTCACCACATGAAGTCTTCAAGTGGGCAGCACTGCATACGGTCATTGTAAAGGTATCATTGTAAAAATTGTACAAGTGTCTATCTGCCAAGAGTTGAAGAGGCAGTGTCACGAGGTCTAGGATCATCATTAGGTGGTTGTGTCATAGTTGGGGTTATGGTATAGTGTGTATTCTTCTTCTACATCATTCTATATCATTGGAAAGTGGACCATTTTCCCTGATACAAGAGTCCATTCTTCTTTTATTCTTCTATAGGTTGGTAGGGTGGTGCTAGGCTGGTGCATGAAGTCACCAACAGGTTCAAGCCTGTGAAAAATTTAGGGTGGTAGGGGGGTGCTAGGGTGAGTTGTAGCTCATTGGGTGTTGGGGCATCCGTTCAGTTGACTACTGAAGAATTGCTGGCGTTGGAGCATCCATCGAGTGGGAGCTAGAGAAGAATGCTTTTCTAGATTCTAGGAAGTTGGAGCTTTATTTTCAATTGGAGTTGAATATTAAAGAATTATTAGAAATTCATTCAGGTGGTTTTTGTCCCGAAGAGGGTTTCCACCTTAAAAACTGTGTGCATTTTTGTTCCTTTTGTTTACTGCTATCATTGTACAAACACTGATAATAATTGAAGGTTAAATAATGCTTTGAAAGATTAATAATAATATTAATTGAAAGGAATACTGATTCACCCCCCCTCTCAATATTTCCAACAAGAATTTTGGCCTTGTAGCTTCACTTCATAATTTTGGCCCTTCAACTTCACTTTAGAAATTTGGCCCTACAATTTCAGCCTCCTACAACTAGAAGCTACACAGAAAACCTAGCAGCTTCACATGTGTGGATAGAAGGAGATAAACCCAAGATACTTTGTCTTCTTCTTCTTTTCTTTGCCCTTCCAACTCTTGCTCCTCCTTTGTTATTGCAGATCAAACTTGGTATTCTTGGTGCTAGAAATGAGTCGAACTCCCTCTATTTGTAATCTTCTTAAGGGGTCGAATAGTCCTCCTTTAGGTTGACTTCACCTTGACTAGGGATGACTTGGTCTTGGAAAAATAAATGGCTGTTTTTTACTCAAAATAAATATTTTTCTTTGTTACAATGAGTCCAAATGGGACTATAATACATGACATAAATTATTCTTTGTCCTAGAAAGACCTAGAAAGACATCAAAACATGGAGAACATGATTTTGACCTAGAAATGAGCATGGAGCCCATGATTTGAATCAAATAAAATTATTTTTATTTATTTTTCTCTATTTATACAAAATATGCAATGTCATGTTTACAAAATATCATCATGAAGACTGAACCTAGTTACAATTTCCAATAAAAGTTGCATGTGTAGATGTGTGGAGGCTTGCTGAGGCTCTCCATACATTAGGCTTCTCCATCCTTAATACCAATTATTATAAGGATAAGGGGCAATCCATGGTTAAGATGCTAATGTCCACAGTTGAGAAGAGTATTTCATAGAAGGATTAGGCCAACAAGAATTGAAATAATGAGATGGGTCTTGAGTCATACCTTCTGGTTTTTGGGACCATGGTCATTTATGGTCCATGAAGCATAGTTTTTTTTGTTCCTTTGCTTCTTGATACACAACTTTCAACCCTAACAAAGAGGAAAAATTTCTTGTAAAATACTCTTTACTACAGATGGCATAGATATCAATTTGATCCATTGGAAACTCCTTCAATGGGTGCTTTCTTCTACATTTTGAACAAAAAAATGGGAGTGATAGTTCTACATATTCTTTCTTATTCTTCACCTTCAAAATATGTATTTGATAACTCAATTTTCTCAAGATATTAATTTTTAAGTTCTCCAATAGATTATCGATTTTTTCTCTAGTAACACTTCCACTAGAAATCTTGTCCATTCTAGTAAATGTATCTTTGGGTCCCTTGGTAGATTTGCATGTTCCTTTGGAATACCATAGAAAAAATTCCTCAATCTCTTCAAACTTATGTTGTTAAATATATCCTCCACTCATGAGTTTCATGAGTTCAATATAGTCATGTTTTATTCCTCGTAACAACAACATTCAAAGTGTTTCTAGAGGTAAATTCATTTGTTTTGACGACTGCAAATTATAATGTAATCTCTCAACATATTTATTCAAGGCTTTCATCTTCATATTGAGTTATTTGGAAGAATTATTCTCTTTATTCATTGTCCTTGAAATAGTCCTAATATTTCTTTAGAAACTTCTCCTTCATTTGTGTCCATGTTTTGGTGCTCCCTTCCTCTAAACCCATGAACCAACGTAATGTTTCCCCCTTAAGAGTGGCAGGGAATAAATTTAGCTTCGGGGCATCTAAAACATAGTCATTACTCATAGAGAGGACATCAAATTCAAAAATAAATGAATATGGGTCTTTCATTGGGAGACTATGAAATTTGGGCAGGGCCAAGTACAAGATATTCTTCATTTTTATATGCTCTTTAGATTCCTTGATGGGGAACCCGAAGGATGAGATATTGTCCTCCTTAATTTCGGGTACCATATTCTCTACGAATTTTACTCCGTCTTCCAAGGGAATATTGTGAGATTAAAAAAAATATTTCTATATGGATCTTCTCACCAAATAAGTCTTGTGGAAACAAAGTAGCAAAAGAAGGTTGCACACACTTAGATTCCACTTTAGTGGATACATTTCCTTGTTTTTCTAACGAACTTGTTGTAGGAGTTAAATAATATGGTTGGATGCACCCTCCTTCACTTAAGCCCACATTATCAGTGTGGGGGATAGTTTTGACAAATCTTCCAAGTTGGTCTCTACTCGCGGGCATCAAACAAGTCATTTTGTAAATTGATTGAAAAAATAAAAGATAAAAATAATTAAGCTCTAAAAAAGATGGAATCAACAAATAAATTCAAAATGAAATAAACATAATATTGATTGTACTATTAACATTTATCTATCAATAACGCCAACAATTATGGAACTATCCTTCTAATTGCTTAGAAAAACAACAAAAAATCTGCTCATTTAATTGTAATAATGGATTTGTTTGGAACTTGCCAAATGTTGTGCACCATATATGCTAGTGCAATTTGTTATGTGTCTTGAGTTTGTAGTATTATATATGTAGTTATAATTCAAGATAAGGATGCTTTCACAAGTCACCACTAATTAAAACATACCACACTTGGTAGGGAAGTAAAGTACTCTTATAGAAAGTAAATTGCAAGAAAGTAAACCACACTTGCATGAAAGTAAACATTTTGATAGGAAATTAAACACCAACAACTATGAGGTGATTTGATTTAGTTTAATAATATTCTTTTCGTTTTAAAAATTTATGTAGTATCACATGCTTATGATGTAATGAAATCACAAACAAATAAATAAAAAATAAAGTGCAAACATCAAGATATCAGATTCACACAACTCTTCATCGTTAAATTGTTATTGTGCTAAAACAAAGCAAAAATAACCTACACACGGGTTGCATCAATAGTTGAAATTCCTAGATCAATACAAATATATAAGAAACTAATTAGTCAAGGGATTAATCATGAAGTTAATATATGAATCGTATAACCTGGACTTGTAACAACGATTATTTAGTGGAATTTAGCATAACAACTATCAGAATTGCAACAAAAGGAAAATAACAAAATTATAGCAAAGGATAATTAATTATGAATTGATCGAAATACAAATACTACCTATAATTTAATGCTACAAGTAGCATCGAGCTAACAGAAGAGGGTCTACCTTCTTAGACAAGGTATTGTTGAATATTGACTTCACACAACCATGAAAATACCATCAAAAAATTGGCGCAAAGGATACTTTTTATTGCAGGAAATGTAGAAATTACACAATGCACTTTTACAATAATTTTTTCCTCCCCCAGGATTCGAGAGAAGTATGGAATTTATATAAAATGACACTATCTAAAATGAGTGAAATATTCGATATCCAACCTAAGAGAATTAGGAAACTCATCCTTTCATAATTTGGTAATCATTGAGAAAACACTGACTTAGATTAGTTGTGAGTCATTGGTAGGTGAGTTGTCCTCGTTAACCAGCCACCCACTTTCTTCCATCATCTTTCGTCATGGAAAACATTTGTTGACTGTACAACTGGTGTGTTGACCAAATAACTGGTGAGATATTCCAGAGTTGCAACAATGGGAGTCGCAAAAAGGCAAAATCTCGGAAATTCAAGAATTGTAGTAGCTTCATTATGTCATGGTAAAGTTTCAATATGGTTATCCCTATGAGTAGTAGTGTTGGATTTGAAAATACACTATAGACAGAGTTGCAGCAATTGTGTGTTATATCTACAGTTGCAACAACATGGGGGAGTTGCAACACTTGCACCCATTTGGTTAGTGGAGTTGTAGAATTTGTGTTGTGGATAGAAACCCATATTGCAACCTGAGTAGGTGTTGAGGAGGTAAATCCCCTCTGCGGACAGAGGTGATCCCTACTAGCCCAGATCGGGTCTAGCAACAATCGAACATGCTACAGTGCAGGTTCCTAATTGTAAATAAACTGACTTGCGAGGAAGGCTTACCTGGAATCCAACGCTGTCGTTTGTAGAGGGGTGGCGCTCCCGTTCCTTTGCCCTGGCAGATCACAATCCTCACGATCTCCATGATCAGACACCTGCACATGCAAGAAACAACACAAATGCAAGCATAAAATCCAGTATATACAACTATATGTCAGTCGAAGAGGACATAACTCATGAACATGATCAAGAACAAGAGTGGAACCATAACCAATAGTCGCTTAATATTAATGAGTCAAAAAGAAGAATACAACCAAAGCTTCGACGCCGAATTCTCCTTTGGTGGGTCGTCAGCAGCGCATGTCTCGATAAAGCCTGTCAAGGATGGGACAAGCCTCTCTCTCCGAATACTTGGCAATAGTCTCCTTGCTTGGATTTGGCCTTAGGGAATCAAGAAGGCTTTTGCAGCATGAAAGCTCTTGGGAACTTGGGAATTCTGGAACTAGCTTGCAATGGAGATGGGCAAGATTTTATAGATGGAGGAAGGGGAGTTGGGATCCCTATAATCATGGGATTGGCCCTATCATCAAGGAAGCTTCCATGAGAGGTGGCAAACCACTTCCTCTCTATGGAAATCCGTAGCCAAACCTCCCAACTCAAGATAGATAGCAGTCCAGGAATTAGTTAGGACGAAACTTCCGCCATTTATTTTTAAACACTTGGGGCTCACACAGTGACTTCGGGATTAGCGCTCAATTGGCGCGACCCTTTTGAAGAATTTTCCCCCATTGGCGCCGGTATTGAACTGGCTTCCCTACACAATGCAAAAAGGGCCATTTTTTAGGAGCCATGAGATACCTCAGGCATGAAAGTTTGCGCCGAGGGATGTCATAGAAGTAAGCCATGTCATCAAGCCATGTGTCACGAAATGATTCTCCATTGGGACGGATTTTAAGATCTTGACAATTATCAGGAACAGATGTCTCTAAAGCATGAGACCAAGAGAGAGAGGGTGAAATGCTTACGAGAACGTGTCCAACCGAAAACACCGCTCACGGGAAAATCATGAGAGAAGTACAACGATATCTCAAATACATGACATATATGTTGGTATGGGTGCAAATGATCGACAACAAAGTATACAACTATCCAGATCCAAGGTATGGACGCAGCCATCCAGTGAGGATCGAAAAATAGACTCAGGTATGGTCGCAGCCATCCAATCAGTGAGTCATGTAAATAATCATAATAATCCACAAAATCGCAGCCTGGATTATAACAGACAGGAATCCAGGGTCTTGCGCTCCATCTCGACTCGAACAAAGTACAAGTTCAAGCATGCGAATATGTGAGCTGAATTCGAACATGCAAGAACGTCGTATGATTACCAGCCAATGATGAAAGCTGTTAACAGACGCGAGAGGTACCACCATTAATGCCAATGGTCCTCAAGGTACTACAGGTACAATCTACGGAATGTGAATCAATGAGCTGACATCAAACACCCGTAAAATCACTCGATCGGAGGCCAATAATGAAAACCTCACATCGAATGCGAAGAACCTGCCATTGAGGCATGCAGGCTCTAAGGTACCAGAAGGGGAGTCTCTAGACCAACTTCCTGGATAATGAGCTGAAGTCGATAGGAAGTGACCTTGATCGAAGGTGGGCCATAATGTTTCCCACATCATCGACACGAGACCGAGGAACATAATGTTGTTGCGAATCACGATCAGATGAGAATCAGAGGGAGGTTGGTAGCTTGTAGAGGTCAACTTCTCTTGAACATATTGACGGCACGACAGTGGATTTGGCAGTATTTGACATCAAAAGATCAGAGGTCATGGTGATGAGGCAAAGAACAAATGAGAGGTCAAAAGGGATCACCCAAACCCATGGAGGCAAGTGGAAAATGAGATGAGATGTCCCCAACCCGACACGAATGCAGACAAGTGCCATGTTCAAGAGCGACATACTGCCGACACGACAATGATGTTAGTTCCATTTTCCCCCACCATTTTAGTGAGTACCTCTTTATTTTTACACAAGCTTGAAGAGGATACCATATGCTTGTCATATAAATTCGTCCTTCGGACGAATCCATCCTAGTACATTTAACGAGCCCTAGGAAGGAGCGACTCGAATATCGTCATCACGACTAAATCCAATGTCATTAGGGTTTAACGAGTCTGACAAAGGAATAACTCGACGTCTTTTCATGTTTAGAGAGTTTGAAAAGACAGCGGAAAAGTAAACTCCAATGGTCCCTTTTCGTAAATAGTTTCTCAGACCCGAAAAGTTAGAAAACAAAATCTGAGAAAACCTCCTAGTCGCGATAGGATAGGGTATTCCTTTTTCGTAAATAATCCATCCCAGCCCGAAAAAGGGGTAAACGTATACTGGGTAGATGTCGTTTCGTGACCACTTTAACGAGATCGAAACGACAAGGGACTCTGCAATATTTTCATGTTTAGAGAGTCAAAAAAGAGCTGAAAGATGGCTCCTCTTGGAGGAACGAGTGGTATAAAGGGTAGCAACTGGTTCTGGTAATGGTGGAACTGCTCAGAACAAGTAAAGGTCAGGAGGCTGGCTAACAAGACCACTCATCGCAGCGGTTCCTCAGGAATAGGTAAAACAACCAAGTGAAGGCATATGATCGACCAAGCAGATAATGACGATGGAGTGAGAAAACAAAGGTTCATCTGGCAAAAACAGGCTGATAAAATGGCCATCACAAGAGGCAAAACAGGAATGGTTTCATTTTTACACAAGCTTGAAATTGGTTTCATTTTTACACAAGCTTGAAACAAAGATAAACTATGCTTGAAAAAGTTAAGCATGCCCCCAGCATGATGACTCAATTCGAGGTACATGCCCCCCAAGCTTCAATCCATATGAAAGGCAGATGGAGTGAAGGTTCAAGTTACGAGATCTAAGAAAGACTCGACTTGGATTTTATGAGATCTGATCAAAGACTCGAATTGAACAAGAACGTGTTTCATTCTTTTAACGAGGTTGACACATTAAAAGAACTATCCTCAGGACACCTTGTTTCATGGTTTAAGGAGCTTGGCACAAGACAAGGAACTCTGCTCCGACAACCTTGTTTCATTTTTTAAGGAGCTTGACACAAGACAAGGAATTCTTCTCCGACAACCTTGTTTCATTTTTGGTTGTTTTCTGACACAAGCAATCTTAACTATGCTCCGAATGCTGCATTCGCTTTACTTTTAAGGAGCTTGACACAAGACAAAGAACTCTGCTCTGAAGACAACTCATCATAATGAATAAGAAGTCATCGCTTCCAAGAGTTTCCCATCCGATGGAAGGAAAACATCTTGGAAGTCAGGACCGAATGCCCCCAGCATACTATGCATGACAACATCATCATTGAGTATAGGCACGGGGTAGGTAGCCACATAGTTGACCTGCGGTGGGGCAAATACAACGGGTGGATAAAAACCAGGAAGGGATGATGGCGGGCCAGCTGCCACATCAGGACCAAAGAACGAAAGCTGATCAATGGTCACGATCCGTCCTTCATGCGGAAAACAAACCACACGAAAAAGGGAGGAGACAAGAGCTCCCATGGCATAGGTGTAATCGCGCCCCAAGAGCAGATTGAAATCCAAAGGGCCTGGAACAACCATCACGTCCATATGGACGGTTTTACCTCCCAAAGTAACAGGTAACCTTGGAAGGATCCCCCAACGGGGCCGACTCAGTTCTTATGTTAAACGCCTACAGATTCTCAGAATATGCATGAAGTGGCAGGAACCAAAAGCTTAAGCAAGGAGTTGAGGATAGGAATGTTAACGTAGTGCGCTTTCATTTCCATAATGGTGCTCGGGTACGACTGCACTAAAGTCTGCATCGTGATCTCGAAAGGCACATAAGACGGAAGGCGGTATCCTGCGAATCGATTCCAATCAAAGGAAGCGGCCAAACTACTTGGAGGGTCTACCATCGAACCGAGATGGTCTTCCCCTGGTGTTACAGAAGAAGAAGAAGCATCCTCCACGACCTCCATCTCGAAGGCGGGAGGAGTATCCTCCGGGACTTCCATCACGGGAGGTGGAGGAGCAACTTCTTGAGGTATGGGGACAGGAGAATCTTTCTCCAAGTCCGAAGAATCTGAAGAAACCAGAAGCACATGAGGGTTATGAGATCCACTCTCCACGGAAAAGACCTGGTGCACTGCAGACAGGGCCAGTTCAACCGATCCCATGACCAATGGTTGGTCGAGAACGGATTCCTGAATTTGAATTTCCCAGGGAGCGGGATCGACCAAGGATGACTCTTGACCAATCGTAGGATCAGCTGGTGGAGGACTCAAAGAAAGCCGATTATAACCAGCTGGAAGGCATGGTGTAGAACCGGTTAAGTTGTCCAACACTCGCTTGGCTTCATCCATATACGGACAAAGGTGAATGGCATGGTGCCCTTCACACAACTTACAGGGATTGGTAATCTTACCCTGCTTCTTAGGAGTCTTACCAGCACTAGTTAAAGACGTGCCCCCAACCTGACTCCCAGAAGCCAATGGCAACGGTGGGCGATCATTGGACCATAATTCGAGCACCTTGGGAATGCCAGGGCAGTCTCGAAGAAGATGGTCTCCCGTGCACAACATACAAGGGAACTTGACTTTCCGCGGAGGGTTGGAAGGTTTATCAAGAGAAGGTGCATTAGAAGAAGTAGCTGCACTTTTAGCCTCTCGCTTATCAGACTTATTCTTCTTCTTCTTAGCCACCTGGTTACTTGAATCCAGACTTTCACCAGGCGAAGTAGAAGAGGAGGACGCAGAAACAGGCGAAGAAGGGGAGAGGTCCACCTTAGAATCAACATGATTTTGTTCAGGTGAAGGAGACGGTTGTCGTTAGGCCTAGACATTCGGGACCACAAGAGGTTGAGAACAACCAAACAGGCAACCCAACAGTTAACCCAGGAAGGGACAACGTTGCCATATAAGGAGCACCAACATTTCCAAAAGGAGGAAAATGACCAGGATTCCCATCGGAGGGGATTCCTTGGTTGGTGAACCCTTGAAAAGTTGCCATCAACAACTCAAAACCACACATGGGCTAAAAAAGAGTCAAGACACACAATCAAACGGCCAACAAGCAGAATCTAACAGGGCGTGTGATCGCGGGTGATTAATTTTTACCACATTGAAAAATAAGAAAATTCACCGTTTCATGTTTTAAGAGTCGAGAAACGGTCAAAAAGGTGACTTTATCTCTTTCAAATTTGACACAAGCGTGAAAGGACAAGCGCTTGGTGATCCTTTCAAATTTAGGGAGTCAGAAAAGATCAAATGACTACTCAGGAATACTAGGGAAAAGGGTGTACCAAATAACCATGAACTGCAATATACACCTTGGTTTCAATAATCAAAGAGAAATCAACCAAGGACTTTCCGTATCGGTGGGGCCTTCCCATCATTTGTCCGTGTATCAAGTGGGTAGCAGGGCGGCGGCATCAGGCTTCCCATGGATAAAGGATTGAAACCTAGTGTCTCCCTTACACGCGATTTGTGATTTTGGGACATAAGTCCATACTAGCGCCGGCGACATTCAAGAGGCTTAACGACAAACTAAAGGTTTTAAGATGCCGGAACACGTCTCTAGCCTAGACCTCTAAATGTGTTTCGTTAGATTTCAATGCTGCCTTAGTGTAAATTGAGTAAATTTTAAAGTTTATCTTCAATTACGTTTCAGTTTTCAGGCCCTAGCGAATGTCATATGACAATCTCCTATATGCAGCTATATGAGAAAAGAAAACTCTTCAATTCGATGAATGCTATCTAGTTAAGGGAAGAGTTTCAAACAATGATGCAACAAACAACAATACTGAAAACGAGACTTTTCCAAACTAGATGACTTTCACTATCTAAAAGTAATTCCAAACATTCAACGATGCGAATAATGCAATGTAATCTATGCAAAATCCTCTTTTTCGAAAACTATGCAATCGTAATCTATGCACAATTTCCTTTTTCTTTTCAAATGATAAGAATGCACTCAATGCATTTTTCGATGAAATGAGAATCTACTTAATGCATGATTTTAGTAATAGAGAATGAAATCAAAGCGATTTCTAGTTTTCAATCATTAAACAATGTAATCTAAGTTCAATGATGAATCTCAAAAAATACTTTTCAATGCAATGTGATCTAATGCATTTTAACAAAAAGGACACTTTGAGACGAAAACTAAATAAACGTAAATCTTCTTAATGAAGGATGAACGCAAAAGAGATGTAAACAAAAACTAAGAATGCAATCGTTGTTTTAAACACTTTGTAACGAAATCCCTCAAAAGGCGACAAGACATATGAGGTCAAACACAAAGAGGAATTCCAAAGAAAGAGATCAAAACAAGGCATTCATTCCCTTTTACATCAAAAAATCATGGAAAGAAGACATTTCAAACAATGAGCAATGTAATCTATGCTCATACATTGAAAAGATCGGAAGGGAAAGACACACTGGTGAAGGATTAAGGGAAAAAATCTCAATTTTCACACACCCTGAAATTGGCTCGACTTGTACATTGACAACTAGCGCCAACTGGCGCGACTTGTACATTGACAACTAGCGCCAATGGCCAATTGGCACGGGTTGCTAACTGACAACAAGCGCCAATGCCTGAAAATGAAAAAACAAAGAATTTCTCCCAACCAAGACCAGACTCACCACTTCCAGCAGAATCTCCAAGACTCAAATGAACCATGTAATCTAGGCTCAAAGCGAGGCAAAGCTAAACACACAGATCAAGCTCAGAAAGCTCAAAACAGAGCCAACCCCAGCAGTCCCCATCACTGGCCCGACTGTCAGGCTGAAACTAGCGCCATATCAAGATTGGCGTGGGTAATAAATGGACAACTAACGCCAATTGGCGCGACTGTCATGCTAAAAAGCGCGCCAGTCAAGTTTGCTATGCCAAAATAAAAAATAAGCAATCTAAGATCAGACCAGTGATGTTCAAGCTATCAAAGACCCAAATTCATAGAAAGAACCAGCCCAAAAGAGCTGATCAAGCAAGGAGGACCAA